>CM070638.1:21267399-21631371 GCA_036346255.1 Ampelocalamus luodianensis | reverse complement strand
GAGTATAACGCCGAAGCCAGGCAACAAGGGCAAATGGCCCCGCTCCACTCGAGGTCCGCCTCTATTCGCCATCGTAGTTCTACCCTATTCGCCCACATATCGCATGTATTTCTATTTCCCTAAAGGCATGCGTGTACCATCCTCGATTCCTGTCCTTCGTGCCATGCAACCTCTGCTCGATTAAACATTCTGTTCTTATTGTAATATCGCTTGCTTTGACGCATTTAATCATTAAAACCGCATTCGTCCTCACCAAATTCTTACAATATTCATCTTAGTACAACAATACACGACATAATTTAAAAAGATATTCACATATATCGGCCAGTTTTTCATTTTCATGTTCCACTTAGCCACTTTTGATTTTCATAAAATTTAAACGGTACCAAATCATGGACTCGCAATAACACTTTGTCATCGTAGTATGTTATTTATCTTGTGGTTAATTTTTGAGAATTAATCGACAACGCTTGAGGTATCAACGATTCGTGAACGGAAGATAAGTGATATTGCGACTTGTACCTCCATTGACGCTCAACTAGCGATAGGTTCCATATTTTGGTAATTTTTTTTAGCGACTACATATATTTTTTAATTGATTCTTACAAATAATATTATTTAAAAAAAACAACAAGAGAGCACTTGTCGCCCATTGGTTGGGCGACTGCCACCTGTCGCCTAACAGTTGGGCGCGGACATGCAATCATTTACGGTTGGCGATCGAGGTCTGTCGCCAACTGTGGCGACTAGTCCTCGCCGCTGCGGTGTGGTGACAGGAGTATATTCCTGTAATAAAAAAAAGCAAACATATATTTGTAATTTATAATAAAATATAGATTATTTTAAAAAAATTCACTGGAACTGCACCAACCAACTGGGCACAATTTCAGTAGAAAGAACATTTCAAGAAATAGTAAATATATTTTGAGAACTTATGAAAATAATTCCATAAATTAATTTTCATAAAAATAGCCCAGCTAGGACACTTTTGCAAAAAGACCCTTATGTGGACATTTTACAAAATAGTTTTTGTATTTTCCGAAATTACAAATCAGCTGAACTAGGTAGATAATTATTGCTAGTAAATTTCAGCAAGTTACCATGGTGAAAAGAGTTGCATATGTCATTCCAATAACCTCCATAATTAACCCTAAATGCCATGAGTTGTGAATTTACCAAAATGACCATTTTTCAATGTGTCACATGAGGTGGCATGAACCATTAAACCAGATTTTCATCTCACATATAATTGTTACGCACTCCAAGGCGGGTGGTAATTCAACAGCGTCTCATCTTGTGGTAGTGGACCACCGAGATACAAGGTGGTGAGTGAGGGGAGGGAACCGACTGCACTCAGGTTTGGACAGTCGCAAAGCTCCAGCTTCAAAAGTGACGGGAGGGTAGCAAGTTCATTGAGACCTCCACAACCCACAATCCGTAGTTCACGAAGGGTGGGCCACGCAGGAACCGTTGCAAGATTTTCACAGAAACGTAAGATCAATGTAACCAAGGAAGGAAAGCGAGCCCACGGAAGAGATCGCAATTTAACGGCATCTTCGATCGACAGAGTATGCAAGCATGGGAAATCACCATCATCCACTCTAGACCACTCTGACCACTCATCCATCGAAAAAAAATTCCAAACGTGTCAATGATCGGAAGCCTTTCATACCTGTAACGTGGCTACAAAACTCCCGGCCAATGCGTTGCACAGAACGCATGTCGAGAAATTCGAGGGACTTGAGGGAAGGCAACACACCAAGCATTGGAACGTGTTGAGAGGGTTTTCACTATCGGTTGCAAAAAAAATTCGGAGGATAGCGATAAGCCCGGTTACCGGTGGTTACCGGATTTTTTTGGTTTTTTTGGCCGAAAATTTCAAACCGAACTTCGAAATTTAAATTCTGATCGGTTGGATGTGAGATTCAGAGTTTTGGCTTCAGTCTTCATAGAAGAACGAAAGCTTATGAACGAAGCGTTATGTTGAGTGGGCGGCTCAGATGGCTGGATATCCTTTAAGTCAAGATCAACGTACAAGAATGGCTGGAGTATTGAGTGTTGATATCATCGTTGTGTCGTTTACCATGAATAGTACTTCGCGCGGGTGAAAACCTGTTTAACAGAGTGTAATTCAATTTTACTTCTTACAACTTGTATTCCCTTTTAAACCTGAACAATGGAATGGAAAATGGCATCAAAGTATTATGCCAACAACTAGCGTCTCTTAGCTTTAGGGTTCTTAGCTACTTTATTGTTGTTCTTGCGTCGTTTCCTCGTTCCTATCTATTTCATCTTCAAACCAGTCAGATTCCATCCTGGGATCTGACAAATTGGTATTAGAGCCTTCGTTTACCTTGGTGGTGAGAAGATCTGGCTAGTTGGGTTTAAGGGCTTTGGTGACGCTGTAAAATCTCTGGCTGAACAGATCTGGCGGCAGAAGAGATCGAGAACTAGGGTGCGAGTTCAGGAAGAAGTCCCGGGTAAAATTCCTTAAGCCTTGTTCTTGATCTACTCCGGAGAGGGTGACTAAACCAGCTACTCGTTCGAAAGTGGAGTCCTCTGAATGGGTAGTGATGAGAGAGGAGGTAATGGAAGCAAAGAACAAGACAGAGGTTGTTCAGTGTTCAGCAGCAAGTGAGAGATCTTCAATCTCAGGTCAGTAGCATACAGACTCAAATGAATAGATTGGAATCAATGTTGCAAGGATTCTCAGGGGTACATGGCCAAATTCCTGAGGCACAAGGAGGGGTCACCACACATCTGAACAGAAATGAAGATCTGACAAGAGTACAGGGTGATCCACCACAACAGGGGGAAATCGAACTAGAGGTGATGAGAAGAATGAGGAACTTGAATCGGCTACAAGTAAATAGTACCCACGGAATCAATTTCAATGCCTACCCAGAGGTAAATCCTCTACAGCCTCCAACAAGGCAGTCGGCTGCTCCTGTCTACTGGGGTCAGAATGCTTCACCCCCTTTTACCCCTAATTCTCCTTCACTGAACCACTTAAACCATGATAGAGACTGATACGCAAGACAAGTGGAACCCAAACCCAGTAATGATAGAATCAACAACTTTTACAAGTCAATTGCAAAAGGACCTAAGATAGATTTCCCTAAGTTTGATGGTACTTGTCCATTAGAATGGATTAGGCAAGTGGAGATTTACTTTGCAATGGCTAATGTGACTGATGAAGCCAACTTGGATCTTGCCCAAATGTATATGGTGGGAAAAGCTGACAATTGGATTAGAGTACTGGTTATTGGAATCCTCCCCATGGAAAATCTTCAGAATGATCTGTGACATGTTTGCCCAAAGATGTTGGTTATGAAGTCTTGGAGAATTTCCATTCTCATACAAGACAATCTCAAAGATTTGTATACATAGATAAGTTTGAAGAATTGATGGCTTTGTACAAGAGTGAGGTTCCAATGCAGAATGAGCATTTCTTTGTTAAATGCTTTGTTAATGGATTGAGGTATGACATTAAGCACTACTTGAAACCTTTGAAACCACAAACACTTTGTGAATCATATTGGATGGCAAAGGATATGGAGAAGGGTGCAGGGGCTGTGATAAAAAGGGGCTTTCAGGGAGTTTCCAATGGTCAGCAAAAAGGAGATTACACACCCAATCCGCTGGAGAACAAAACCCAAATGGGAACTACTGCTCCAAAGAAGGAAGTAGTCAGTAAACCTATCACACTTTTCATTCCTGGAGTTTGTAAATGTTGTGGAGGTAAATGGTTTTTAGGCCACAAATGTAAACAATATCAGAGTGTTAATCTTATGGTTTCAGAGACTGAGGAAGCACCACTGCTAGAGACTAAAGCTGAACCAACAGAGAATCCTGATGAAATTCCAGCAAGTCTTGAGCAGAAAGAACAATTGATGCAAATGCAAGTGTCAGCTCAAGTAGTTCAAGGGTTAACCAAAGTAACTACTTATACCTTGTCAGTTAGTATAGGAAGAAAAACAGGAGTAGCCTTATATGATAGTGGGAGCACTCATACCTTCATTGACCTCAGATTTGCCACTAACCTCATGTAAGATTCTGAGTAATACCTTGCAAAAGGTTGTGGTTGCTGGAGGGGGGAACACTATTGTCTGGAGCTCATTTACTAGAGACTGTGTACTACCTCAATGGAGAAAGTTTTTGCAATTCTTTCAAAATTCTCAAGCTGAAGGGTTATGATATAGTGTTGGGGTGTGATTGGATGTATCAACACAACCCTATCAGTTTAGATCTCAAAACAAGGAAGTTAACCATTAGAAAGGAAGGCACTACAACAATAGATTTGTATGACAAGTCACAGACTGATTCTTTAAGGCTAGTGAACTCCAAAGGACTTCACAAATTGTTAGTTAAAGGAATTTCAGGCTTTGTGATTGAACTACAGGCGATGAAGGAAATGGAAGAATCAATGGTGATTAAGCCACAGTATCAAACATTGATTCAGTCCTATGAAGATGTTTTTAGAGAACCACAGGAATTACCTCCTGAGAGGAGTTGTGACCACACTAAACTTGTGAAAGAGGGCTCAGAACCCCCCAATATCAGACCATACAGAGTTCCTCATCAGCAAAAAGAGGAAATGGAGAAACAAATACTCAAATTACTAGAATCTTCAATTATCAGGCCTTGTGCTAGCCATATGCATCTCCTGCTATCCTTGTCAAAAAGAAATATGGTTCTTGGAGACTTTGTATTGATTACAGAAAATTGAATGCTCAAACAATCAAAAACAAGTATCCCATACCAGTCATAGAAGATCTACTTGATGAGTTGTATGGAGCTACAGTTTTTAGCAAATTGGACTTAAGGTCTTGTTATAACCAAATTAGGATGAGCAGAGGAGATGTAACCAAAATAGCTTTCAACACCTACTCGGGACACTATGAGTACCTTGTTATACCCTTTGGCCTCACTAATGCCCCAGCTACTTTTCAATCTTTAATGAACAATATCTTCTACAAGTATATGAGGAAGTTTATTCTTATGTTTTTTGATGATATACTTATATATAACAAAGGGGAGAAGGAATACAAGGAACATCTTGTCATTGTCCTGGACCTATTGAGACAGCACCAACTCTTTGCAAAGCTCAGTAAATGTGTGTTTGCTACTTCCCAATTGGAATATCTAGGACATGTCCTCTCAGGGCAAGGAGTGGCCACTGATCCCAGCAAGATTAGTGCCATCCAGGACTGGCCTAAAACTCAGGATGTTTCGCAACTGAGGAGTTTTTTTGGATATGACGGGTTATTACAGGAGGTTCATCAAGAATTATGGGATTATTTGCAGACCACTTCATGACATGTTGAAGAAAGGAGGATTTAATTGGAAGGAACCTCAGGATGAGGCTTTATATTGGTTTCCTCCCCCTATGGTTAATGAGATTGCAGTGCCCGGACCTGAGGATAATGAAGCTAGGAACTTTCTGGAAGACAAAAAGATCATGCTGAATAGATTGAAGGGCAATTTGGCACAAGCTCAATCTAGGATGAAGAAGTATGCTGATTTGAATAGAAGTGAGAGACAATTGTCTGAAGGAGACATGGTCTATTTGGAGATGCAGCTTTACAAAACAGCGGCATTTGGCTTTAAATCAGCACTAAAGCTCACTAGTAAATTCTATGGTCCTTTTCGAGTTCTGCAAAGAATTGGCAAGGTTGCTTATCGATTGCAACTACCTCAAAGAGTGGTTATACACCCAGTTTTTCACATCAGTCAGCTCAAGAAGCACTGTGGTCCAAATGCAAGTCCAAGTCCTGATTTACCTTTAGTGGGGGAAGATGGAAGGATCAAAACGGAACCATTGCAAGTAAATGAAACCCGAGCTATGCCCAGAAATGATGTTTTCGTAACAGAGTGGGTTAATCTTCCACCAAAAATGCATCTTGGGAGAATGCTGATTTTATTAAGAGTACTTTCCTTGAATTCTATTCGTGTACCATTCAATCATGGTTTCCATATTCACACACTTGAGGACAAGTGTGGAGTTGAGGGGGAAGAATTGTCAGATTCAGAGTTTTGGCTTCAGTCTTCAGAGAAGAACGAAAGCTTATGAACGAAGCGTTATGTTGAGTGGGTGGCTCAGATGGCTGGATATCCTTTTAAGTGAAGATCAACGTACAAGAATGCTGGAGTATTGAGTGTTGAAATCGTCGCTGTGTTGTTTACCATGAATAGTACTTCACACGGGTGAAAACCTGTTTAACAGAATGTAATTCAGTTTTACGTCTTAGAGCTTGTATTCCCTTTTAAACCTGAACAATGGAATGGAAAAGGAAGAAGTCCATTCTACCCTCAAGTATGGACATGTGGACAAGTAACCCTCAGATAAAAATGGGCCTTTGACATCCCGAACTTGAAAACCGGACAACCAACCCCTCGTGCTATTTCGCGGTGGTATTGCGCATGTGGCGCCCGCTATCTGGTTTTGCCACGCAGGGTGTGCGGGCTAGGTGAGCCGGCGAAGCTAGTGGTGGGATCACGCCGATGAGAGCGCCATGGTCGAATGGACCGGCGGCGGTGGCGCGTCGCACTTTCTCCTCCTGCAAGATCGCGAAAGAAGAACTACCGCCAACGCCGCTCTCCCTAGCCTCCCACGCCGAGGCGAGCAAACGCCAGGCCATTGCCGAACAGAGCCGCCGCCAACACCGAAGCCGGAAGCGCATGCGATCGGCAAATCGCCCCCGCCCATGGTAATCGCATCGGTGGCGGTTCCGGCGACGGCGCGCTCCGCGGGAGAGGTCGGGGTCCAAGAACAAGCCAAGCCGCCCATCATCCTAAACAGGACAGCCCCAATGCGCTCCACTCCCACGCCCTCTAGCCGCGCGCGCCGACGTTGTGGGATCTCTTCGAGTATGCACGCCGCGGCCGCGGCAGTGCGTGCTCGGCCGTTGGCGCTGCGCTTAATCTTCATCGATGAGCAAACTTTCGTGCATGTCATTTGGCATGACGGTGATGCGATGCCGCCGAATGATCCTCCAACATCGATGATGAGTGCGCGATTGCACTGGAATTTTAGGACCGGTCATGCTCTCGGGAGTTCTTGGTCGCCAAGAATTGCCCATATGTTCCTTGCATCATCTATTGGTATCATCAAAAGAAAAACAAGACAATAATATTAGTCACTATAATTTAAGTAGTTGTATATAGGTAGATCAAACCGTAGCGCTTTAGACTTCTCTCAAGTTCGAGATCGAGCAAATTCGCATAACTCGATGATTGTCATAACAAGAAAAGTAACTAAACAAAAAAACAGAGCAATCAACTTTGCGGTGCTAAACTCAAGCGCACCATTTTCTCTGCTTTATCTCCTATTTATAATCAAGATTACATCCTCAATACGAAACTACTTCACCAAATCGACTACAAAGCGAATTAATTCTTCGCTCGCACTGTGAATCGAATTCGAAGAACTCAATCCGAATGCATCAAATCGACACAACTAACAAAATGACTCAACTAGAAATCGGATAGCGTGATTAACTCCAACAACGGCACGGCTGTCGCCGCGCGCGCGCCGCCGGAGGCCGCAGCCTCATCGTGTTCTCTCCGGCGGGCAAAGGGTGGTCGGCGGAATGTGGTCGCCACCGTCGCCCGGGACCGTGGTCCTCATGGCTCGCCATTCGCCAATGCCATCTACGAGCGCTACCGAGGGGGAGGAAGAGGAGGCCGCCACAACCACGCGCCGCGGAATCGCAAGGTGTAGCAGTCATGATCACCGGTGCACGAACGCAAAGCACCGAGGCATCGCAGCATGACCAAAGGTGCGGCGCGGCGAGGGCAAGGAGGAAGGCGGTGCCCGGGGTGGCGAGGCTTCCGTCGGTGGCAGAGTTGGCCATGCGGAGGGCCTCCTCGAAGCGGGTGGGCGACGCCGAGCTTCTGGTCCCGGTAGGGGGGCTGGGAGCGGTGGTGGGCCAAGCTGGTAGGGAGCGAGCGGACTAGGTAGCCGAGGGAGCTGGGCCAACTGGATGCGGCCGACGGTGGAGGTGCAAGCGGTGCCATGGGGGCAACCCGAGCCAGGAGAGCTTCGGTGGAGCAAAAACCGAAAGAAAGAGAAATGGAGAGTGAGAAAGAGATGAAAGAGGAAGAAGAAAGCACGAGGGGCTTCTATATTCGAATGAACCAAATAAAAATAGAGAGAGAGAATAGAATAAAGAGAAGGCTCACTTACAGGTGGGCCCAAGTTCCAAAGAAGCTAACTCGTCTAGCTGACCTGGCAAAATCGGCCCGACCGAATGCCACGTCAGCAAAACTGTCGCATGAAACAGCCCGAGGGGGTTGCTTGCCCGGTTTTGCAACTTAGAAGTGTCAAAGAGTCGATTTTTTAATACAAAGGGTTACTTGTCTGCATATCAATACTTGAGGGGGTAGAATGGACTTCTTCCAATGGAAAAAGGCATCAAAGTATTATGCCAACAACTAGCGTCTCTTAGCTTTAAGGTTCTTAGCTACTTTATTGCTGTTCTTGTGTCGTTTCCTCGTTCCTATCTATTTCATCTTCAAACCAGTCAGATTCCATCTTGGGATCTGACATTGGAACACCCGAAATTTTGGCAACATCTCTCAGCAGGTCAAAAAAACATGGGAAAATCTACTGTTCACCTCAAAGACCCATCTTTTCACCCTCACCCCCACATGAGCTGCCATTAGCGCAAGAAACGCCCCAAGAAAACCCGAAGCCGAAAGAAGCACACATCGAGATCCAAGGCCTCATGCGGAGAGAGAGAGAGAGAGAGAGAGAGAGAGAGGGGGGGGGGGGAGACCCACCGATCCGTGAAGAGCATGCCGAGCCCGAAGCAGAATGCGCAGAGCAGCAGCACCCTCCATGGCTCCATCTCGCGGAGGATCTCCTCTCCAGCGCCCTGCCCTTCCTCTCCAGCGCCCCGCCCTTCCCCTTCATCGGCTCCTCCTTACGCATCGACTCCAGCTGAATCTTGGCCTCGGAACGAGTGAGTAAACCTGAGCCCAAAGTAGAGCTCTCTCAACTCCGGACGGATTCAGCAAAGAAAAGATTCGAGCTCTCGCCTCTCGCCCAGTCGCTCCTCGCGTCCTCGCCGAAATCACCTCAGCGTGCCGCAGGCCGCACGAACGATTCGGAGTTAGGGCGACCGAGAGGGGGAAATGAGGACGCTGCGCTCAGGTGGGCCGGGCTGCATTTTCGAAATGGGCCAAAATTTTTTGCCCGGCTCTGTTTTTTACCAGGCCACACTGGTAAGCCCAATAATCGACGGTAACCACCGAAATTTTGGCCAAATTTTTTTTGCCTGGTTGAGACTTACTCTTGACTAACACTATTTTGGTCAAGTTGTAAAAGGAAGCATTACCCAACCAATTGGGGTATTTCTGAGACTCGTAGTTCACTATCCTCGGCTCTTTGGCCGTAATGTCGTCGCAAGCTATCAAGCAGTTGCTCATGAGTTACTGTAACAGGTTCGGTTTGCACACTGTGTGGACAGTACTCTGGCTTGTTAGAGTGATCTTAGGCATTTGGCCTAACGGCCAAATACCACCCTTTGACTGCGCCTTGATCGGGGGAGTCCAGCCCAATTGGCTGGTGGGCCCCTGTCGCCAGCGCCATATAAAAGAGAGGTGGGGGCCGGGGCGGCACGCACGACGAGGTTCACCGTGCCGCCACAAACCCCACCGAAAAACCCTAATCCGATCAGATCGGGGGCGCTCCAGCGACGGGAAACTCCACCACGCCGTCACCGTCACCGGACCTACGACGCCGCTCCCCTTCCCCGCCAGAGAGACGTCGCCGCCATGGCCAGCTCCTCCTCCATCTCATCTGACGGTCAGTATCTCCCTCTCCTCTCTCTTCCCTCTCCGATCTAGTCCCCGGTGCAAAGAAAGAAAGAGGACAATGGTATCGAGCGGGTCTTACCGGTTGCGCCGCCGGCCACCGACGGCCTCGCGGAACCGCCACCGCCGTTTCGTGCGATCGCCGCGCCGGTCGCGCCGTCTCGGACCGCGCACGCGCGCGCCATCGGTCGCAGGCCGGCGGCTCCGCCTCGGAAGCTTCCGCTCGCTCCGGTGGGCGCCGCGCCGCCAGCTGCGTGCTACCGGCCGCGAGCCGCGCCGCCAGCTGCGTGCTACCGCGGCGCAGTCGCCGCCACCAAGGAGCCCGCGCGCCTCCGCCGCCGGACCGCCGGCGCCGCCGCGTGCGCCGATGCCTTGGCCGCCTCCGGTTTCGGCCGGAGGAGGAGGAGCACCGGCGGATCGGTGTGGGGCGGAGCGGCGCCGTCACCCTTCCTTTTTTCTCGGGTGGAGGGAGCAGGAATGAGGGCGGGGCGGCCGGGGCTTAGGGTTAGGGTTGGGGGCGAGTGCGGTCGGCCGTCCGATCCGATCGGACGGCTGTAGTCCCTCCGGCCGATTTCGGCCCAAGAGAGAAATGGGCCTTTTGGGCCGGCCACAAGCGCGTGGTAGTGGGCCGCCGTGGGCCGTGGCGCGCATGAATGGGCCGGATTGATGTTTTGAACAGTAAATCCGTGAAAAGAAGATTTAATGTTTTTCAGAAGCTTTTATAAGTGATTTTGATTGAATTTTGATCCAAAATCTCTCTAAATTTTTGCACCAACGTGTTAATTTTTTCAGAGATTAAAAGTGTACAGTATAATGCTTCTGTATAATGAATTATTTTAGAATAATTACAGTTTCCGCTGCAAAAGTTAATGTTGATTAATTTTCATTATTAAATTCGAACCAACGGGAGAATTTAATTTTGAAAAAATAGAGATAATTTCCAGATAATTATGATATTGTTATTTTCTGACCAACGTTGATAATAACAGTATTATAATTTTTTAATTGATGATTTTATGCGTTATTTCTATTTCTGCCCAACGGTGATGTAGATTTAATGTATAGATAAAATTGATTTAATTGTATGTCGTTTTTTTTTTACCAACGTTGGAAATAAGGCATATAATTTTGATGTTATGTTCTCACTGAATATGAATTGTGTTTTCAGGAGGATACTCCTTGATGGGCTACATCAGGGATATCCCGGTTCTCAAAGGAGATAACTACGGTGAATGGAAGAAAAAGATTGACCTGGCTTTCATCTTGGCCGAGGTGGATCTGGTAGTCACCACCGCGTGTCCCCAGAGCTCGTGGCACCGGTGAGGATGAAAATGAGATCGATGCCGCCGAGACACTGCAGAGGGACTATGCTCCCATAAAATGGCATATGATCTTGATCATAAAAAGTGAGTCACCGCCAACAAGAAATATTTGGTCGTGATAAAGAACACGATTGAGCTCGCAATTGTGGGCTCAATCGCAGAGTGTGACACTCGCACACGAGTACCTTGAGAAAATAAAGAGTCGGTTCATCGCTCTTCAAAGACATATGCTACACAGTGATTAAGCGACTTGACAGAAAGGTACTCGGTGGCAAAGTGGCATAAGAGAACACATACTAAGGATGAGCAACTTGGCATCCAAGCTTAAACCAATGGATTTGGCTCTCAAGGATGAGTTCCTTATACATTTGATTTTTGCTTCCTTACGGAAAAGTTTGACACCTTTGTTGTCAACTACAACATGCAGCCGAGAAATGGGACTTAGAAAATGCATAGCTATGTGTGTGCAAGAGGAGGAAAGATTTAAATCCTCACATGGTGGTTCTATCAACTATGTGAAGGACAACAAGAAAAAGAACTTCAACAAGAACTTCTCCTCAAAGAACAAGGAAAAGCCTCATCCATCACCTCAATGAATAAGTTTGCAGTAGAAAAGGATCAGTGCCTTCATTGCAAGAAAAAGGGACATTACAAGAAAGATTGTCCCGATTTCTTGAAAATGATTATGTGTTTCATGTTTGGACAATGATGGTTATAATTGTCATTTTGGAAATGGCAAGTGTGAAATAATGTTTAATAAAGAATATGTTGGTCTTGCCATCTTACAAAATGAGCTTTATTTGTTATCATTATGTGATGATGTGAATGTCGTATGCGATAAAGGGAACGTCGCGTGCGAAAGTGAATGAATCTCGTCTCACGAATGTAAACAGAAACGAAGAGAACTCTAGATGCGTCGTCGAAATTATGGCAATCGCGTTTAGGCCATATTTCGAGGAGAGAATAGAAAGACTAGTTAAGAATGATATTCTTCCTCCATTAGAGTTCTCAGACTTAGAACAATGCAGTAGATCGCATTAAAGGAAAATATGTAAAGAAAATTAAGAAAGACGCCAAAAGAAGCATGTGAAATCTACAAATTATTCACACAGACATTTGTGGTCCTTTTCTGTGAAAAGTGTGGATGGATATGACTCGTTCATAACATTCACGGATGATTACTCCGTTATGGATATATTTATCCAATCAAAGAAAGAAATGAAGCCTTGGATAAATTCAAGATATTTAAAGTGAAGTTGAAAACCAACACGATTTAAAGATTAAGATAGTCCGATCTGACCGTGGGGGGAGTACTACGGTCGACATACCCCATATGGACAAGTTCCTGGACCTTTTGCAAGGTTTTTACAGGAAAATGGTATAGTGGCCCAGTATTCGACACCGGGCGAACCTCAGCAAAATGGAGTAGCTGAAAGACGCAACCGTACTCTGATGGATATGGTGCAAAGCATGATGAGCTATTCCACACTTCCATTGAGTCTATGGATGGAGGCGTTGAAAACCGCCATTCATATTCTCAACAGAGTGCCTAGTAAGTCGGTGCCCAAAACACCGTACGAGTTGTGGACAGGAAGAATTCCCTCACTAAACCACTTACGTGTGGGGGGGAGTCCTGCTGAGGCTAAAGTATTTAACCCAAACCTTGGGAAGCTTGATCCCAAAACAGTAAGTTGCCATTTCATTGGCTACCCTGAAAAGTCAAAAGGTTTTCGTCTCTCTTGTCGACATGATATACAAAGTTTGTAGAAACGAGACGCTGTCTTCTTAGAGGATGAAATGATGAGAGGAAGTATGGTAGCTCGTGAGATTGACCTTGAAGAGAAGCGGGCGTATGCGCCCACTCCGATGATTCAAGAGCCATTTTTCATACTACCTGCTGTCACTGCACCGACGGTGCAATACACTGTGGTGCCAGCACCTGTTATTGTTCCTCCTGTGGCAACAATGAATGAGAATGAGGAATCTGTTCTTCAAGATCCTACAGAACCCATTGCCACAGATGAGGGGGGGGTAACAGCAGCCTCAAACAGAAAATGTACCAAATGAGGAGGCTCCGAGGAGGTCTCAAAGAGTAAGAAGATCAGCTATTTCTGATGATTATCAGATTTATCATACAGATGAATTTCAAATGGAGGATGATCCCACCTCATTTGAAGAAGCCATGAGAAGCGAAAATTCCTCAAAATGGCTTGAGGCCATGGAAGAGGAAATGAGGTCCATGAAGGCTAATAAAGTCTGGGACATGGAAATTATTCCTAAAGGAGCCAAAACAGTAGGCTGTAAATGGGTCTACAAGACAAAGCTTGACTCCCAAGGGAATGTAGAAAGATACAAAACGCGACTTGTGGCAAAAGGCTTTACGCAAAGAGAAGGGATTGATTACAATAAGACTTTTTCTCCAGTCTCATGTAAAGATTCCTTCATAATCATAATGGCATTAGTAGCACATTATGATTTAGAGTTACATCAGATGGATGTAAAGACGGCATTTCTTAATGGGGACTTGGAGGAAAATGTTTACATGGCACAACCGAAAGGTTTTGTCGTGGAAGGAAATGAAAGAATGGGATGCCGCCTAAAGAAATCGATTTATGGGTTAAAGCAAGCTTCAAGACAGTGGTACTTGAAGCTTGACAGTACAATAAGAAAATTTGGGTTTAAAGAGAATGTAGAGGACAACTGTGTTTATGCAAAGTTTAAAGATGGGAAGTTTATCTTCCTAATCCTGTATGTGGATGATATCCTACTAGCTAGTAGTGATGTTAGTCTGCTACTTGAGACTAAGAAGTTTTTGTCCTCAAACTTTGATATGAAAGATCTTGGTGAAGCTTCGTTCGTTCTAGGGATCGAAATTCACCGGGATAAAAACAAGGGGATATTGGGACTGTCACAAAAGGCATACATAGAGAAAGTCTTAAAGAAATTTGGTATGCATAAATGTAGTCCTTCACTGCACCTATAGTCAAGGGCGGCGATATGGGGATTTTCAATGCCCGAGAACCGAGATGAGATCGATCAAATGAAAGCGGTTCCATATGCTTCAGCTGTCGGAAGCTTACAGTATGCTCAAGTATGCACACGCCCTGACTTAGCATTTGTGTGGATATCATGGGGATATGCTCATGATCTTAGGATGATGTGACAATTGGCAATGACGTTGAAGGTTTGCGGAAACACGAGTTTTCGGCAAAGTTCGATCTGTCAGTCTCAAGCGGTCGGCCGGCCTTGGTGGCGGTCGGACCATGCCCTCGGTGTTTTGTCTTGGCGATCGACCGGCAGGTCGGCGGTCCGACCGCAGGTAGCGGTCCGACCGGCGTCGATGAGCGGTCGGACCGGCAAGTTGAGTGGCATTGAGTTTGAGGTGGGCCAAAAATAGAGGTGTAGGCAAGTGAGGAGATTTCACGCACTTGGTCCCATAATTTTGGAGCATCCGGTCAAAAGTTCTATTCATTTTAAATTTCCAGAGAGGTTGCGGATTTGATGTTGAAATTTTGGCTAAGTCCTTTGGTGGCGGTCCGCCCGCCTTCGTTGGCGGTCGATCGCGATGGCGGTCGACCGGCCAAAGTGGCGATCGGACCGGTTTTCACTTACGTCGTCCACCGTGTGGTGGCGATGGTTGCTGATTAGGTCAAGTTCATGGGTTTCATGTCATATATGTTGCATGATGCATGTTTTGACTAACGGGTCAAGTTGTGAAGAACTTGTTCCCGATTTCGATTTTCTTGTCTATTATTGTGCAGTTGCTTGGTAGTCAACGACGGTCAACGGCGAGATGATCGGGACTAGGCTTGGAGAGCCGAGGTTCAAAGCGATCGGCGATGCGGGTGAAATCATTGGACTCAAGTATGGTGCAAGATGGACAAAGGTGACCGACAGGCGTTGGTGCGGCCCAGTTGAATCAAGCGGCGCGGGGTTGGTGCAAGTGCCATTGTGGTTTCGGTGGAGCCGGATGGGAGAGACTTGTCGACATGATGAGAGCCGTTGGATCAACCTACACGTGGCGAGCAAGTGAGTGCCGCACAATATGAACACGGCGCTTTAAAATGCGTGTGTGTCACCCGTTTGTTTTGGGCCTTAACGGGGCCCATTAGGAGACTTTATTAGAAACCCTAAGCCTCCACTATAAATAGAGGAGGGAGGTGGCTGCACCTTTTCCCGACCTTCGACGTTTCATTGTTTAGAAACCCTAATTTGCTTAGGAGAGGAGGAGAGGAGGTTAGGGTTCTAGAGAGTTGGATTGGATTTCGTGCTCATGTATTGAGTCTTTGTCATCCATTGATGGAGTGGTGTAAACCAATACCATATCAAATCAATCCAAAGAAAGTTTCTTCAAGATGAGGTCAATTGCTTTCTTTCTCTCTTTTGATGATTTGAGTCTTTCTTTGATCCGCGAGTTTTGCTTAGTTTATGGACGTGATCTAGCTTGTTGTGACGTGTGGGAATACATCTAGGATCATCAATATCATCAATCACCCACGAGCAAGTCTCAAGATCATATTTTCGCTTTGACTCGGTTTTGACCTAACCGCTCAAACTATAAAAGGTCAGAATCTTGGCAAGAATTATCACGATCGTTGCTTGGAATAGGTTCACGACATACTTAGGTAGGTGTGTGTCAAATTTCACAAAGTTTGGACGCACGAATCAAAAGTTTGATCAATTTGCGTTTGGTTTGTGGGCTGTTTCTCTGTTCATCGAACCAACGATCCGACCGCCCAGAAATCGATCGACCGCTTGATCGGTCGACCGCTAGACCGACCGGTCTGACCGCCCCCGTGAGAGGTCAGACCGCCAGTGTCTTCGTGTTTTGCTTTTGTGTTGATTTTACTTCGGGGTTTTGAGTTGATTCAATACAAGTCTTCCGCTGTGCATGATTGATTGATCTTCATAGCTTTCATAGCTATTGGAGTGAGATTCGTATTGAATTGAATTTGGGAGAAAAAGAGATCGTGCTCCTATTCACCCCCCTCTAGTCGCCTTTTCGGTCCAACAAGTGGTATCAGAGCCGGTTAGTTCAATCTTGATCTTAACCGGTCACTGAACTTGGCGATGGATAAATACTCTTCCAAACCGCATATCTTCGATGGGCACGACTATGCCTTTTGGAAGAACCGCATGCGTGTCTTTCTTGAGAGCGAACCACGAGGTATTTGGGAGGCTGTTCGAGGTCCGCTTATCTTGCCTGAGGTTGCTACGAAGCTTTCAAGCCCTCTTGGCTAATGACCGTAAGACAAAGAATTTTCTCGTATGGTGGGCTTGGTAGACAGGAATATGACAGGATTTGCAATCTCGAGACTGCACATGAGATTTGGAAGACCCTCGAAACCTATGATGATTGTTCTTCCCAAATCAAACAAGTGCGTCAGCAGGTCTATAAAAGAGAATATAACAAATTCGAGATGCGTCCTGGTGAGAGCATCGATGACATTTTCGATCGCTTCAACACGTTGATAAATCGGATGAAGTGCATTGGTATTGAATTTACGATCGAAAATGTCATCCATCTCCTGGCTGCAATCAACACCAGGGAGTGGGAGATAAAGGCTACCGCTATTCAGGAAAATGTCAACTTCTCTGATCTGACTTTGGAGCTGCTCTATAGCAAGCTCAAGACTCATGAGATCCAGAAAGCTGACCATTCTAAGAAGGGTAACATGGCTTTGGTAGCAGACCCGCTCAAAAGAGCCTCTGATGGGTCGTTTGAGTCCTCTTCTGGTTTTTCACTTGCTTCTTTATCTGCAATCCAAGAAGAGGATCTTGAGAGTATTCCTGAGCCTGAGATGGCGCTTTTGATTAAGAAGTTCACACGGGCCTACAACAATATGAGAAACAAAAAGAGAGGCGGCCCTGTGACTTGTTATGAGTGTGGAGAGCTTAATCACATCCGGGCAAATTGCCCCAAGCTGAAAGGTAAGAGCAACCACAAGGATGAAAAGCCAGCTTGGAAGAAGCCTCAGGGGCGCAAGTCCAGGTTTGATGATGCCAAGCTCAGGAAGGCTGCTCACCGGGTTCTTGCCGCTCTTGGAGATCGATCCTTGAGTGATGTGGACTCCGGGAGCGAGGAGGACAAGGAGGAGGAGCTCCCTCAAGACAAGAAGGGGAAGGTCAAGGACTTCACCGGCATGTGCTTCATGGCTGACTCCGACGACATCGATGACAACAATGAGGTATCTCCTTCTTATGATGTTCTCTTTACTAGATGTGAAACTGTCTATGAGCAAATGCTAGGTCAAGATAAAGCTTTAAAGTTCATCATGACTAAGAATGAGGAGTTAGAGTCACAAGTAAAGAAACTCACATTAGAACTTGTGAATGCTAAGAGTCTTGAATCTGATGAATGTTCATCCTGCTATGCTTTACATTCTGAATTTGCTAAACTGCAATCTGCTCATGATATTGCTTTGCAACAACTTGAAAATGCTAGGATTGAACTAGTTGAAGTTAAATCTGCTCCTTGCGAAAAATGTTTAGAGTCTAGCAAGTTGGTTGCTTCTGATGTGGTTGAATCTAGCTCTTGCTCTGTCTGCTTAGAACGTGAACGTGAATTACATGATGTTGTAGAAGCAGCTAGAGATAAATATGTAAGCTTAAGGATGATTAATTCGCTACTTGTGCTTCATGTGAAGTTCTTAAGCTTGAAGTTGCTCCTTATAAGAAGAGGTTTAATGCTAAAACTTGTGATTCATGTGTTAACCTTAGAAAAGAAATTACTTACCTTAATGACACATTAGAAAGATTTTCTAAAGGTAAGAAACAGTTAAACATGATTCTTGACAAGTTAAAAACTCCTATAAGAAGCAAGGGTTAGGATACAACTTTGCCAGGATAAATCTAATGACATTCAAATTTTGAGAAATGGTTTAGTTGAATTTGATACCCAACCCGCAAAGATCACTTTCAAATCTGCGAGTTTTGCCCAACCATCTGCTTGATCAAAGGTGCTTCTCCCGGTGGTACCAAGTACCATTGCACCTATTGCAAGAAGGATGGGCATTTGGTTGAGTTCTGTTGTCGAGGTTGAAAAATGCTAAGAAAAATCTTGCTAGAATGTCATCTAATCAATCTAGAGCTTTTGTGAGACATGGTAATTTAGAAAGGAAGAAACTGGTCTAGGATTTATTTCACATGCTAATCATGCTCATGCTCCTAGACAGGATAACTCTCATATTAGAGTAACCATTGCTCACACAAATTTCAAATAGAATCAAGGATAGCACTTACGCTTGCATACTACTCGCATGACGTGTGTCTCAAGATCTGGGTTCCCAAGTCATGTTTAACTAACTTGATATTGAGACACTTCGTTCTTCTATGCCTTGATTTTCGTGATCGCTTGTGGAAGGAAGGACACGTGGTTCGTCGACTCATTTATTCACGCCACATGACCGGAGACTCAAAATGGTTCACCTCTTTCACGCGGTCGATAGGTGATGTCCTCATCACCTTTGAAGACAATACTCAAGGCGGATTGAAGGCAGAACAATCGGGGTGAACAATAATTTCATCCTAAAGGACGTCGCCCTTGTGGACAAGCTTAGGTTTAACTTACTCTCTCTCACGACTTCTTGATGATGGTTATGAGACTATATTTAAGAAAAATGCTTGTCGGGTGCTTGATTCGTTTGGTGAGCTCGTTTTGGGATTTATAGAGTTGCTAGGATCTTTGGAGCTGGTTTTTGAATCTCTTCTGGTTCTCTTAAATGTTTGTTTACACCTTCTTACGAGTTCGCTTTGGCACCGACGTTTGGAGCACATTGGTTTTGATCATCCGACGCGAGTTAGCAACCTTGATCTCATGAGAGGTTGCCCAAACTCAAAGCCGTCAAGGATCTTTGTATGTGCGCCACTGTAGGCATGGCAAGCAAGTTGCGCCTCACACCCTTGATGACTTTGGTCATGGACCGACGGACGGGACAGTTGCTTCATATGGATCTTGTTGGTCCTGCTAGGGTTCGGTCAATTGGTGGCAAGTGGTACATTCTTGTCATAGTTGATGATTTTTCGAGATACACTTGGATGTTCTTTCTTGCTTCGAAGGATGAAGCTTTTGGTCATTATCGTGATCTTGTTCTTCGTTTGGCTTCGAATTTTCGGTGCCTTGAGAGCGATCCTTGATGACAATGGCACGGAGTTCAAGAATGCCTCATTTGCCTCTTTTTGTGCTTTGGCGCGAATTGAGCATCGATTCTCTTCTCCACACGTCCCTCAACAGAATGGCGTTGTGGAAAGGAAGAACAGAACCTTAGTCGAGATGGCTAGGACAATGCTAGATGAGTATAGCACACCGAGGAGGTTTTGGGCCGAAGCTATTTCTACAGCTTGCCATATTGCAAATCGTGTCTACTTGAGACCTTCTTTGGGCAAGACTTCTTATGAGCTTCGTTTTGGTAGAAAACCCTCTGTTTCTCATTTTCGAGTTTTTGGAGCTAAGTGTTTCATTCTCAAGACAGGAAACCTAGATAAATTTGAATCAAGGACTTTTGATGGTTTATTTCTGGGTTATCCTGCACATTCGAGGGGTTTTCGGGTTTTTAATGTTGAAACTAACATTGTCCAGGAGACATGCAATGTCACTTTTGATGAGACTAGCCCTGGAGCTAGATCCGACATTTCAGGTGATACACAGGTGACAGAAAGCATTTTTGTGGAGGAAGATGATGACGAAGCTGATATTTGTCCTCCACCTGCTGCTGTTGAGGCTCCTGTCCAAGTTCCAGAACCTGCTACGACTGCTTCACCTCCAATTGAGGCTCCTGCTGCATCTTCTTCATCAGCAGTACCTGCGGAGGTTGAGGAGATATTGTCTCCCCCAGGCGCTCCACTTCATATTCAGAGGCATCATCCTCCGGATCAGATGATTGGTAATCTTAATGAGCGAGTCACTCGCCTCGAGTATCACGATCCAAGTCTCTACTCATTACGCATTTGTTGCTTCTTTGAACCCCGCGATATATCACATGCGTTATCGATTCTAGTGGGTTAATGTCATGCATGAGGAGTTAGAAATTTTGAGAGGAATAAGGTCCGGAATCTAGTAGAACCTCCTAGTGGTCATAATGTGATAGGAACCCGTTGGGTGTTCAAAAATAAACAAAATGAGGATAGTTACGTGGTTAGAAACAAGGCTAGATTGGTAGCTCGGGTTTTAGCCAAGTTGAGGGGTTAGACTTTGATGAGACATTTGCTCTGTTGCTAGATTGGAAGCCATTCGCATTCTCGCTTGCATTTTTGCTTCTAAGGGCTTTAGATTATATCGATGGATGTTAAGAGTGCCTTTTGAATGGTTTTATAGAGGAGGAAGTATATGTTAGACAACTGTGCTTTGAGAATCCCAAGCATCCACATCATGTTTTCAAGCTATCCAAAGCCTTGTATGGTCTTAAGCAAGCCCCTAGAGCCTAGTATGATAGACTTAAGACCTTTCTGCTTAAGAATGATTTTGAGATGGGTAAGGTAGACAAGACCCTATTCATCCTTAGGCGTGGCAATGACTTCCTGCTTGCTCAGATTTATGTAGATGATATTATCTTTGGTGGTTCTTCTCATGCTCTTGTTTCCAGTTTTTCTGAGACAATGTCCAGGGAATTTGAGATGAGCATGATGGGAGAACTCAACTACTTTCTGGAGCTTCAAATCAAGTAATGCAAGGAAGGGATCTTCATCCATCAGACGAAGTACACCAAGGATCTGCTCAAGCGCTTCGAGATGGGTGACTGCAAGCCGATCGCCACTCCCATGGCGACTTCGACTGTTTTGGATCCAGATGAGGAAGGAGAAGCCGTGGATCAACGCGAGTACCGCGGCATGATCGGTTCCCTCTGCACTGACTGCGGCCTCAAGACCGGACATCCACCGCGGTTTGCCTCATGCGAGGTTTGAGCGCCTCGAGGACTTCCCATCGCCAAGCCATTAAGCGCATCTTGGTATTTACACTCTACCCTCCGGTATGGCATTTGGTATTCTGCTCGTCTTCCTTGTCCATTCGGGGTTTTGATTCGATTTTGCGTACATCGGCTAGATAGGAAGAGTACCTCGGGCACTTGTCACTTCCTAGGCACTTCTCTTATCTCTTGGTCTTCTAGAAGCGGTCTTCATTGCACAATCCTTTGAAGTTGAATATGTAGCTCTTTGCTAGTTCTTTGTAGTCGATTTTGTGGATGGTGTCCACTCTTAAGGATTTTGGGTTGGTATTTGATAGTGTTCCTCTTTTCTATGATAACACTACTGCGATTAACATTGCTAAAAACCACATGCAACACTCTAGGACCAAGCACATAGACATTCGCTATCACTTTCTTAGAGATCATGTCGAGAAGGGTGATATTGTCTTGCATTTCGTGGAGTCAGAGGCTCGGTTGGTCGATATCCTCACCAAGCCTTTAGATCCAACTAGGTTTGCCACCTTGAGAAGTGAGTTAGGGTAATTTATCCCTACGGTTTTGTTTGAGGAGTTTGATCTTTTCTTGATCTTCTTTGAACTTTTTGATCTTTTTAGGTTTTGAGTTCTTCTCGCATCTCATTGTATCATATTGCATTTATATGAAAATCCAAAAGATGCATTGTAATATAAGCTTTTCTGCTTGTCTTTTAAAATTGATGAAGCTTTGCTTATTACCCTCTTGAGCTTTAGTATTTCAATTCTGCTCAATACCATATCTAGTTCTTTGATTTGCTAGAATTATCATGCTTTCATATGTGTAGCTAAGTCTTTCTTTGAATGAGCTAGAACTTTAAGACAACTTGAACTAAAAGCGCAATTTGTGGATATTTTAGCTAGTTGCGCAATTAGTGCTCCTTTTGTGACATTGGCCCTGTCAAAATTGCAGTGTTAGCTCTTGAATCTAGTATTGATCATTACTTGAGCTTCTTGTTCTTTTAAGAATCTAAATCTGCTCTTGTGAACAAAAAAAAGGGAGGTCTCTTTTGTGCGAAAAAAACTGATCTCACCAATTCTTTTTCATGAGAAGGCTTGCCATTGTACTAGGCATGAACTCAGGGGGAGTTTTGGATGACCTAGATCATTCTTTTAAGCTCTTTTGTGCTTAAGATGGTCGCGGCAAGGCTTGAGATCTAGCACATGGATAAGAAAATGAATTATCAAAATTGGTAGAAGCTTAGGAAGAGTTTGTGGATGGCTCCTAGTCCAGGATCTTCTTCACTAAGATATACCTTTAATCAATTTCAATATTCATGTCAAATGAAAAACTGTTGAAAAATGGGCATTTGAGACAAATTGAGCAAAATGATTCAATTCAGGACCTGTTTGTCTCTTAATGTGGTCATTGTTAGCTTCTTGGTCTCACATTGACATTTTGACATGGCCAGTATCATTTTAGGATCTCTGTTGATGAACTTGCTAGATTTGAAGCTTTGTTTAAAATGCTAAAATTTATTGCTTTACATTGAGCCTTCTTGCTTTAGCTTTGTTATATATGTCTTATCATGATCTTGCTAGCGCATTCGGGCTGATATGGTGTTTATGCAAAATTTGAGATGCTAGCTTGTGTTGGAGATATGCCCTAGAGGCAATCATATTGATGATGATATTTCATTGTATCCATGATTTAATAAATGTTCCTTGAATATTGCCTTTGTGTTGATTAACAAGTATGTGACTTGTTTGTGAAACTCTTTACTTGTATGGTTATTCTAAAGTTGTCCCTAGTCGGAGTTCATGTGAGGACACACGTGAATGATTGATTAGCACATGTATCGGTTGATGACCATGTTTCACAGGTCATAGACATGGAGATGTCAAACCAATAATGTGGACACATGTTTAGAACATGGGGTTGGGCCGACCCAACATGAGACATAGTAATTATTCTTATGGTTCTCTCTACACAATGTGTACGCCTTGTCCTTAGACCTGAGATTGTCGCATGTACTTGAGATGTGAATCGACCTACTTAGGGGCTATCAAACGCTACTCCGTAACTGGGTAGTTATAAAGATAGCTTTCGGGTTTGTCATGAAGCATGCTGCGAGGCATGGTCAGTCGAGATGGGATTTGCCCCTCTCTACCTGAGAGAGATATCTCTGGGCCCCTCGAGTGATCGGATCCAGAAATGCATGGCCATGCTACTTAAGGTTAAGAGTTAACCTAGTAAGGGATTCGGATCACGGGATCGAAAGAGTGGTCAGCTTGGAGCTCGATTGAATATCGTGAGGCAAAGGGATTGGCATGTACATAACGTTGTGATGGTTCGTCCGATATGATCTTTACGTATGTTTAGGAGTTGGCACGTCTTGCTAGAGGCCGCTACCAACTATTGACCAAGTATGTGTACTCGCGTCATGTCTAAACATATGTGAACCATAGGGTCACACACTTAAGAATTTGAAGCCTAATTCGGATTGGATCTAAATTAGATGGGCATTGAGTCCTAATGGGCCTCTATTCGTAGAAGCCCATTATAAGGACGTCTATAAAAGGAGAAGCGGCGCTGGTTGAGGTTGAGTTTTTCGTGACATCCTCAAACCCCGGCGCCACCCTCCTACGCCCTAGTCGCTCGCGCGGATCTAGTAGTCCGCGTCGCGTCGCTTCCCGCACGATGTGGATACCTTTGGGGCGCTGCATCGTGGCGTTGGGACGAACCGCAAGAAAGGAGGCTCACGTGGGGCGCGCGGCGAGGACGAGGAAGTAGTACGACTACTCGCCCGACGTCTTGCATCAAGCGAGTACGACTACACCGCCCGATGTCTTGCATCAACTTCCTTTCTGCGCGTCTAGTGGTAAGACCGTGATCTATAACGCGGTGATCTTGGTTTCTGGGTAGAATTTTTAATTTGCGCTAGTGTAGCCTACTGTTTCCCTACTGACTTGTTCTTTTGGGTAATCTCCAAAGCTTCTTGTAATCCAAAATTGAAAAATACAAAAATATGAAGCCACTCCATTGCATTTCATGCATGCTCCTTCTTATGTTTTTCCTCATTCGCATTTGTTATCTCTGGACGAGAGGAAGGCGTGATTCCTTGATGACTCCATTGTCAAAGGGAGAATATATTTCAAAATGTGTAAAGGAGAGGATTTAAAAGTTTTAAAAGAGGAGAAAATTGGAGAATTTGAAGTTTTCTCAAATTTGAGGATCATAGTGAGGGGAGTTTCTTATTTGCATTCTTATGGTCTTATTGCTCTTTCTGAACTTGAATTGCAATTCTTGAGCCTCACCATGATCAAAGGTCATTTCGAACAATTGTTCTTTCATATAGATCTTAAGTGAGATTTTTTACTCTTCTTTGGAAATTGAAGCTTTCTTGCTTTCTTTTGCCTTATCTCACTTGCCGATGCTATTCTGAAGTCAGTTTGGTCATTTCCATTGCTTTCTCTTGCATTTGGACCAAGTTGTGCCTTTGCGTAGCGTTGAGTTTTACTTTTCAAACCTCAAAACTTGCATTTGGGAATTGCCAACGTGTTCATCAAGGGGAGATTGTGGATATCATGGGGATATGTGTGAGGACCCGGTTTATTTGGCTTGTAATGTAACCAACCGCTTTGGTCCTAGCATCACAAATCGAATAAAGCGATCCTCGAGATCGTATACTTCCGAAGCGGTATACACACCTCGTTACAAAATTAGACATCAACTCCATTCAAAACATAGAGTCCAAACATTACACTACAAGCGGAAGATAAACAAATAGAAACAATATTACGGACAATGGGCGGTGTGCCACGAGATACACAAATAACTGTAAAGCAGCGGCGGAAGCAAAAGTGCCATAAGATGGCTATAAACAAAGCCAATCGGTGTGCCTTCAACCCACAAGGCATCGGCCAGGACCGCCAAGCCTAGTCGTCACCACGAAGCGGCAGCCTGACTCACAGTGAGGCCCAGAGGCTCACCTTCTTCCTCTGCAACAAAAACATTAAGCAAAGCACACGAGTACAAAGATTGTCTTTGTACCCCCAAGAGCAGACGTGTGAACTAGCGGACACTGTTCATATGCTACATGCGAGCTTATTTGGTGGAGGTCATATGTTTCATTTGCATAAAGCCAACTTTCTTTGCAATAATGTAATCTGGTTTAAAGGCAAGTTTGCAATTCATTTTCTTGTTGAAATAAGCTGCGAAATAAAGATAGATACAAGAAACCACCTAGAAGTGACTATCCCAATAGTCACCACAATATAGCACGAATCCCGGACTCGTACCACCCGACAAGTTTTAATTTAAATGTTGTAGTCTAACTCTTGAAAAGCTTACCCAAGCGTGTCCATCACCTAGGGCGAGGCTATTCGAATAGTTTTAACCTGCAGGGTGTACCACTGTACCCACACTTGGACCGCCTTTAAGCCAAGCACACTTCCGAAGGTATGCGGCACTGCTAAGTCCTCACGAGACTTTTTCCAATATTGTGTATCAACCGAGCCGCTCGTATGGGTAGAAACACCATGCGCTTACATGGTAAAGCCGAAAAGACAACTACCCACTCGGGATAAAGCTTTTGGACAACTACCATGCTCCCACCTCCATCCCTCCTGCGACCTCCTGCGACCGGAGCCAATACACGCCAAAGTACTAGGTCAAGAGAGGTCCATATACTCTAGTGTGGTTATGCGCGAAATGCTGGATAAAAATTCACTCACAAGATGTTCGGTCCTTAATTGACCGGGCACCTTTCGATCACACCCAAAAGATCACACCAATCTTACCATTGTGCCGCGTCCAAATCATTTTTGTTTTCATTTTTAGTTTTGCAATTAAACATAGCAGAATCTTTGAAACATAAGGTTGTAGTAAATTTTGTGTGATCAAGGTTACCGACTAAAGTCGATAACAGCTTGATTCTACCGATAGCTAAGCATGTCTAAGCAAATTGACCCGGATCTACTAAGTGACAAGAGATCATCAGCGACCTCTAATCACAGCAAATAACCTAGGCTCGGGTAGTAGAGATCAATATTTTGTCTACAGGATATGCGACTACAGATTTAACTAATCAATTTAACACAAATTAAGCAATGCATACATACAATTTGAAACAAAATATTAATCTTTAAAATACTGGGATTAAACATGATCAAGCTGCTTGCACGGATCTTTGTTGCTCAATATCTTGCGGAGGATCGTCCTCGGGGTTGCGCAAATATCGAATCCTAACGATTTGAACATAACGACAAATAGAGCGAATAACACCGACAAAACTCAAACATACAACAACAACAAACAAGCCAAAACTCACACAGCAGCCTAAGCAAGATATAACAGAATTTTAGAAAGCAGAGAACAAATTATTTTAAGTTACTAATAATTTTCTATGAATTTTCTAAGCTAAAAACACAACATGCCACTAGTTAGTTACTTAACAACTTTTCATAAGCAGAAGCAGTGTATAAAACCTATCCTAACAGTTAGTATACTGAAAATGAAATTTTACAAAACTGGGTTCATTGAATTTGGACAATTATTGGAAAAGATATGCATTTTCTAATTTAGAAGATACATAAGACATCATTTTATTAGATAACAGATTTTTGCTACAGAGACATGGATGAAACTAATTGTAGTAAATAATACATTTAAAATGAAAAATAACAGCACTGGTTTCATGCAATTTGGACAAAATTGAATTAGTTATGCATTTACAAGTTTAAATGATTTAACGATTACTGTGAAAAGCATTTGAAATACTAAAGCACTTAATACTTTTCTACCGCCGATCGAGAAGCCCGACCAGCGGACAGCGGGCCCTTGTAACGCCCGACCAGGACAGCGCACCGCCCAAAGTGACGCGTCGGCGTATTCAAAGAATACGTCTTGGCTCGCTAAAGTGCAAACCTAAAACACTCACGCGAAATCGCTTCCCATCGGAGAAAGCGTATAACGAACTACACAAACCTAGCGACAACATGGACCCACATGGCGGTGACTCGAGAAGAACAAATAACGGGCTGGATTAAAGGATTTCTAAATCGATTACGAGAGGCCCACAAATCGGTGACTCAAAGAAGACATGATTAGAGTTAAACTAATCTTCACGGCGGTTCCGGCGAGCGAGCAACGCTGCAGCGGTGCGGCGCGCGGTGATCTTGCTAACGATGAGTTTCAAGGCGAGTGAGTGGTACCCGGGTTAAGGACCTCGCGAACTTCGATGGCGGTGGCGAGTCGATGGGACCGGAGTTGAGCTGGCGGCGAACGGAGGCGGAGAAGAAGATGCGGTGCTCGCGGAGAAGACGCTATGGGCTTCGAGAAGACTCGAAGGTGCGCCACGGCTCGCCTTGATCCCGGGAACAATAAGCACAAGATGATGGCGGCGAAGGAGGTTCGAGGCGGCCGGAATCACTGCGGCGTGGCTGCGAGCTCGGAGAAAAATCGGTCGCCACGGCTTCCACGATGCACCAAAGGCGGCGAACCCACCGTGAGCATCGGTGGAGCATTGCGATCAAGTGGAACCAAATCGGCGAGGCTTGAGACTCACGAGCTAGCAAGCTCGCGGGGCGAGATCGCCGGAGGCGGGGCAGCGATACCGCCTGGTGATCCACTGGGCGCCAAGGACCGGAATAGGCAAAATGGAGGCGGCGGCGAGAGGAACACGACTTGTCGCGATCGGCTCAAAGGCGGCTCGAAGCAGCGGCGCTACGCTCGAGTTCTTCTCGCCGAGAGGAAAATTTGGGCGGAGAAGGTGAGAGAGCGAAGAAGCGATGGCCCGAATGAGTGCGGTGAGGTTATGAAGCTCTGGCGATGCTCCACGGACGGAACACGAGGGCAAATAGGTGGCGGCGGCGAGTGCGTGGCAAGCATGCGCGCCGCGCGCGAACTCCGGTGAGTGCGGAGAAGGCGAGGTGGACTGACGGTAGGGTCCACCGCGGCGACAGACGAAGCGGTGCGAACCGGAGGTTTGGCTCGGTTGAACGCGCCGGCCGTTGGATCGAAATGGGCGGTGAGATTGATGTATGCATTGGACAGTCGGTTGCCGCAGCGCGCGACGTGGATCGTTCGATTTGCATCGGACGGTCACGATCGATTGGACTTCGCGCGGTGCAGCTAGTTGCGCGACCGAGTCAAGTGCACGGTCGGACTTGAGCACGAGGTTGGGTCAGAGCAGAAACGATGATTTCAAGATTTGATTTAAAAACAGAGAAGGTTTGGGAATTTTTAGAGGTAGCTCCTGAGCTCCAAAAATTCTGAAATTTTATAGTAGCTACTAGAGACAGAGGACAACCTCGCATAATTTTCCAGAACTTTTATGCACTGCATTGTTCTAGAAAATTCACAAGCTGCTGTACAGGAGTTTGACCAGATTTCAAACAGAGTTGACTTGGCCATTTGAAATAGCAAACAAAATCTAAAAATTGTGAAATAATTCAGGAGGTAGATAGGATGATCAAGATGATAGGAAAAATAATTGCAGAGGATGATCACAAGTTTGAAGGCTAGAATCTGATAATCAACAATTTCCAATCACAAGAATTAAATTCTACAAATTGGAAATTGCTAGGAAAATTGTAGAAACTTTCAAATGATTTGAAGAGACAACAAAAGTTTTTATTTCTCCTCAAAATTTTACATTTGAAATACAAACCCTAAGTTAGGGCTGTTACAAATCTCCCCCTTACGGGAATCTCGGCAGAGATTACGATCAACTGGGAGAAGAAGGGCGGGTGTCTGCTGGAGGCGATCCTCCCGCTCCCAAGTGGCTTCATCCTCGGAGTGGTTCGACCACTGAACTTTAAGGAACTTGATCACCCGGTTCCTTGTTCTGCGTTCAGCTTCTTGAGGATCTGAGCAGGCGCTCACGATAAGGCAGATCTTCACGCACATCAATATTCTCCAAGGGTGTTTCCTCAGCGGAACACGGAGGCACTTCTTCAATTGCGACACATGGAAAACATCATGCACCCCTTCAAGTGTAGGCGGCAATTCTAACTTGTATGCAACGGCTCCCACTCTATCGATGATGCGGTAGGTCCGACATGCAGAGAGCCAATTTGCCCTTGGCCAAAGCAGCGATGACCTTTCGGAGGTGAGACTTTGAGATACACAAAGTCGTTGGGTGAAACTCAGCTCACGGCGGCGCGATCCGCATAGCTCTTACGCTGGGTGAGCTACGCGCAAGTGCTCACGAATCAAGCGCACTTGACTTTCGCCTCATTGATGGAATCGGGCCAAGCGCCTTTCACGGTTCGACCAGTTCAACGGGGTTCTGCGGCGCCTCCCATACAAAGCCTCAAGCGGTGCCATCCGAGACTAGCTGGAAGGCGTTGTTGTAGGAGAACTCGGCAGCGGTAGACACTTCTCCCAATTCTTCCCATAGGAAAGAACACAAGCACGGAGCATATCTTCAAGAACTTGGTTGACCGCTCCGTCGACCATCGATCGAGGATGATAGGTGGTGTGAAAGAAAGACGGGTCCCCATGGCTTCTGTAAAGCGTGCCATAGCGAGAAGTGAAAAGAGAGCCACGATCGACACAATCGTTCGTGGCACACCATGCAAGCTCACAATCACGGAGATATAGAGATCGCCAATCGATCGACGCGAGTGGTAAATCTTGGCGGGAAGTGCGCTACCGTCAATCGATCGATAACAACCGGATAGCATCCTTCCCACGAAGAAATGCAGGCGGACCGGTGATAAAATCCATGCCTCTACGAATCCACTTCCACTGCGGTATAGGCAAGGGATGGAGAGACCATTGGGCCGATGCTCGGCCTTGACCACGACAACATATGTCACATCGGCCACGAACACGGCAATCTCGCGCTTCATGCGAGTCCACGAGAATCTCGGCGCAGATCTTGGTACATCTTGGTAGCCCGGGATGGATGGACAAAGGCGAATCATGGGCTTCTGAAGGATCAAATCCGCAACTCGGGGATCTTTGGGACCACGAGGCGCTGCCCAAACCACACAACACCGTGCTCATCCTCTGTGAAACACTTTGCTGAACCATTCCGATGTTACGCTTGATTTTACCACGCCATCATCGATTGTTGTCTTTGCCTTGATCGATCCACCAAGGTTGGTTGCACAACCAAGGCGACAAAGGAACCATGCTCAACCAAACCCAAGTTGAGGCGCTGAAAGTGCAAGAAGTGCGGGTTCTTTGCTCTTGGACCATCAAAGTATTGCAATACACCTTTCGGCTAAGCGCATCGGCAACCACATTGGCCTTGCCGGGATGATCACGAATACCCATATCATAATCTTTGATCAATTCTAGCCATCTCCTTTGCTCGAGGTTCAGATCTGGTGAGTGAATAAGTATTTCAAACTCTTGTGATCGGAATACACCTCACACGATTCGATCAAATAATGCGCCAAATCTTGAGTGCATGAACCACATGCACAAGCTCTAAATCATGGGTGGGATAGTTGAGCTCGTGAGGTCTCAAGCTGCTGGATGCATAGGCAGCGCCTTGCCTTCTGCATAAGAACACACCCAAGTCCCAGACGAGAGGCATCGCAATAAATATCGAAGCTCTTGTGGATATCGGGAAGAGTAAGGGCTGGAGTGAAGTCAATGTTGTTTGAGCTCAAAGCTCTCCTCACAAGCAGAGGACCACACAAACTTCTTGTCCTTCTTAAGCAATTCGGTCATCGGCTGCGATTTTGGAGAAGTTCTCGATAAAGCGGCGATAGTAGCCCGCTAAACCAAGAAAACTCCGCACATCGATGGCGACTTGGGTTGGCCCCAAGATAGAACATCGCCGACTTTCTTTGGGATCTCAGACTATTCCTCCATTTGAAAGAACATGGCCCAAGAATGCCACTTCCTTCAACGAGAACTCACATTTCTTTGAACTTTGCATATAGGTGATGTTCCCGCAACTTGCCCAAAACAATCTTGGATGCTCGGCATGCTGCTTGATCTTGGAATAGATAATAATGTCATCAATAAAAACCACCACAAATTTGTCCAAATACTCCATGAATACGAATTCATAAGGTTCATGAACAATATTTGGAGCATTGGTCAAACCGAAAGACATGACGGTGTACTCGTGCATGGCCATAACGAGTAGTGAAAGCCGTCTTGAATATCCTCGCCACGATCCGGACTTGATGATAGCCCGATCTCGGATCAATCTTGGAGAACACCGAGCTCGGACAAGCTGGTCAAAAGATCATCAATGCGGGCGAGAGGATATTTGTTTTTCACCGTCACTTCATTGAGAGGGCGGTAATCAACACACATGCGCAAAGTCTTGTCCTTCTTCTTCACAAAGATCCTTTGGACAACCCCAAGGAGATGGCGGGACGGATGAAACCCTTTGCTTGGAGCTCACCAAGCTGCTTCTTCAATTCTTCTAGCTCATTGGGAGGCATCCGTCGGCGCCTTGAAATCGAGGCGATCTGGGCAGCAACTCGATGACAAACTCCAGGTCTCGAACCGGAGGCATCCCAGGCAAATCTTCAGGAAAGACATCCACAAAGTCAGATACTATGGCAACATCTTGAATTTGCAAGGCTGGCTTCGCCTCTAATGCACATAGATGTGGCTCCTGAAGCTGCGGCGAAAATCCGACCTGCTCGCCTGAAGGGCTGGTAAGATAGACAATCTTCCTGGCACAATCGATATGCCCCAAGTGTTGGGACAACCAATCCATGCCAAGAATCACATCGGACTCATTGGCGGCGGGATAAGATTTGCTAAAAATCCCACTCCTTCAACTATGATAGGAACATCCCGACACTGTAAATCAGCTCTCATTTCCGACCCCGGAGAGCGAATGAGTAAAGGAATCCCCAAAGGAACACAGTGAAGACCACTAGCAGCAGCAAATGATCTTGAAATAAAAGAATGCGATGCTCCAGAATCAAATAATACTGCGGCAGGACGAGAATTAACAAGAAGTGTACCAATCACGACATCTGGCGCCTCCTGAGCCTCCTCAGCTGAAAGGTGGTTCACCCGACCACTGCTCGCACCCTGGGTCTTCTGAATAATCTTCTGGTCAGGCGGGTGACCACTCCCCTGCCCGCGTCCTCCATTAGGACGAGGGGCTGCTGCAACACTCTGAGGGCAGGTATTCGCATAATGGCCCTTGTTGTGGCAGCGAAAACAAGTCACCTCGGCCGCCGGATTGCGGAGACCGCTCTGCTGCTGGATCGCGGCGCACGTGGCTGGCTCACGGCCTGCGGTGGGCGAGAGCTGGTGCGAGATGGTCTCGGCCGGTGGAGCAAAAGAAGCAGGCCCCGGTGCTTTGCCCGGCCGAGAGACGAGCGAGGTGGTGTGAGTAGGCGATCGCCTCCCATTTGCGCTGCGGGACTCGCCAGCGCCTTTGCCTTATGCTCTGCAACAATGGCCTTATCTACCAAGGCACGAAAGTCGAGAAGTCCACAATAGATAGCTTGTCCTGCGGCTCCTCGGACAAGCCATCCATAAACTTCTCTGTTTAGCCTCATCGAGGCCACCTCACCGGAGCATAACAGGCGGATGATTGAACTCGTAAAGGTACTCAAATCCGCATTTGCGCCCTTGCTTGAGTGCGAGAACTCCTTTTCTTGACTTCATCAGGCCATGCGGGATGTGGGCCCGACGAAAAGCGACGGAACTCCTCCCACGCGACCACATGGCCCGCGGGCTGCATGGCGAATAGTTCTCCCACCATGAGAGTGCCGCGCCCTCAAGGCGGTGGGACGCGAAGAGTGCCTTATCCTGCGCTGGCACGAGCTATGTTGAGCTTTCGCTCAACCATGCGCGACCAATCGTCCGCATCGAGAGGGTCCTCGAGCGGGAGAAAGTCGGCGGTGTGTGCGGAGGAACTCTGCAAGTCCCCGCGAGTGCGGTGGCCGCCGCCACCGGCGGCGAGTGGAGGTATTCCTAGCAATAACCTCTAAGATGCGCGTCTGGTCCATGCGGTTTCGCTCGATCGGCGAGAACCTCGACCATGGTCGGAGGAGGAAGCTCCTCATCATGACCACTGCCGACTACGCGTGTTCTCCACGCCATCTGTTTCACTAAGACAAGTCGGCAACAAATTTAGGAGCAAGCAAACCCAAAATTCATGAAAACAGTCAAAAACAAACACAAGGCGGGATAAAGTTCGACCAACAAAAATCGGACACATAACTACTCACTTTACATCTTACCTATTATCCCCACACGTTTTAGTTGGATTAAACTTCATGGTTCTCCCGACTAATCCCACCGGTAGTAACTATCTTTTAAAAGGTAAAGAGAAAACAGTTTCAAAACTTAAATTAGAGTAAGATGAGAGTAGAAAGCTAAGATAGGTAAGGAATAAAATCTGAGAATCGCTAAGTTTTCATAAACCTTTTATAATTTGAAAATAAGATTCTCAAAATATCCTAAGGACGACTATGCTTGGGTTACTACGGTCGAATGGCTCGATACCAACTTTGTGAGGACCCAGTTTATTTGGCTTGTAATGTAACCAACCACTTTGGTCCTAGCATCACAAATCGAATAAGCGATCCTCGAGATACGTATACTTCGAAGCAGTATACACACCTCGTTACAAATTAGACATCAACTCCATTCAAAACATAGAGTCCAAACATTACACTACAAGCGGAAGATAAACAAATAGAAACAATATTACGGACATGGCCGATGGCCATGAGATACACAAATAACGAAAGAAAGCAATGGAAGCAAAAGTGCCATAAGATGGCTATAAACAAAGCCAATCGGTGTGCCTTCAACCCACAAGGCATCGGCCAGGACCGCCAAGCCTAGTCGTCACCCACGGCGCGCGGCCTGACTCACGAAGTGAGGCCCGAGGCTCACCTTCTTCCTCTGCAACAAAACATTAAGCAAAGCACACGAGTACAAAGATTGTCTTTGTACCCGCAAGACCGAGCGTGTGAACTAGCGGACTGTTCATATGCTACATGCGGGCTTATTTGGTGGAGGTCATATGTTTCATTTGCATAAAGCCAACTTTCTTTGCAATAATGTAATGAGTTTAAAGGCAAGTTTGCAATTCATTTTCTTGTTGAAATAAGCTGAAATAAAGATAGATACAAGAAACCACCTAGAAGTGACTATCCCAATAGTCACCACAATATAGCACGAATCCCCAGACTCGTACCACCCAGCAAGTTTTAATTTAAATGTTGTAGTCTAACTCTTGAAAAGCTTACCCAAGCGTGTCCATCACCTAGGACGAGGCTATTCGAATAGTTTTTAACCTGCGAGGTGTACCACTGCATACCCACACTTGACCGCCTTTAAGCCAAGCACACTTCGAAGGTATGCAGGCCTGACTAAGTCCTACGAGACTTTTCCAATATTGTGTATCAACCCCGAGCCGCTCGTATGGGTAGAAACACCATACGCTTACATGGTAAAGCCGAAAAGACAACTACCCACTCAGGATAAAGCTTTTCGGACAACTACCATGCTCCCACCTCCATCCCTCCTGCGACCTCCTGCGACCCGGAGCCAATACACGCCAAAGTACTAGGTCAAGAGAGGTCCCATATACTCTAGTGTGGTTATGCGCGAAATGCTGGATAAAAATTCACTCACAAGATGTTCGGTCCTTAATTGACCGGGCACCTTTCGATCACACCCAAAAGATCACACCAATCTTACCATTGTGCGCGTCCAAATCATTTTTGTTTTCATTTTTAGTTTTGCAATTAAACATAGCAGAATCTTGAAACATAAGGTTGTAGTAAATTTTGTGTGATCAAGGTTACCGACTAAAGTCGATAACCGCTTGATTCTACCGATAGCTAAGCATGTCTAAGCAAATTGACCGGATCTACTAAGTGACAAGAGATCATCCAGTGACCTCTAATCACAGCAAATAACCTAGGCTCGGGTAGTAGAGATCAATATTTTGTCTACAGGATATGCACTCACGGATTTAACTAATCAATTTAACACAAATTAAGCAATGCATACATACAATTGAAACAAAATATTAATCTTTAAAATACTGGGATTAAACATGATCAAGCTGCTTGCACGGATCTTTGTTGCTCAATATCTCATGGAGGATCGTCCTCGGGGTTGCGCAAATATCGAATCTAACGATTTGAACATAACAGCAAATAAGAACGAATAACACCGACAAAACTCAAACATACAACAACAACAAACAAGCCAAAACTCACACAGCAGCCTAAGCAAGATATAACAGAATTTTAGAAACAGAGAACAAATTATTTTAAGTTACTAATAATTTTCTATGAATTTTCTAAGCTAAAAACACAACATGCCACTAGTTAGTTACTTAACAACTTTTCATAAACAGAAACAGTGTATAAAACCTATCCTAACAGTTAGTATACTGAAAATGAAATTTTACAAAACTGGGTTCATTGAATTTGGACAATTATTGGAAAAGATATGCATTTTCTAATTTAGAAGATACATAAGACATCATTTTATTAGATAACAGATTTTTGCTACAGAGACATGGATGAAACTAATTGTAGTAAATAATACATTTAAAATGAAAAATAACAGCACTGGTTTCATGCAATTTGGACAAAAATTGAATTAGTTATGCATTTTACAAGTTTAAATGATTTAACGATTACCTTGAAAAGCATTTGAAATACTAAAGCACTTAATACTTTTTCTACATGATCGATAAGCTGACCATCGACGGCGGGCCATGCGAACGCTGACGGGACAGCGCACCCGCCCAAAGTGGCGTCGGCGTATTCAAAATCGTCTTGGCTCGCTAAAGTGCAAACCTAAAACACTCACCTGCAGAAATCGCTTCCCATCGAGAAAGCGTATAACGAACTACACAAACCTAGCGACAACATGGACCCACATGGCGGTGACTCGAGAGAACAAATAACGGGCTGGATTAAAGGATTTCTAAATGCGATTACAGAGAGGGCCCACAAATCGGTGACTCAAAGAAGACATGATTAGAGTTAAACTAATCTTCACCGGCGGTTCACGGCGAGCACGCGCTGCGGCGGTGCGGCGCGCAGTGATCTTGCTAACGATGAGTTTCAAGGCGAGTGAGTGGTACCTTCGGGTTCGCAAGGACCTCGCGAACTCGATGGCGGTGACGCGAGTCATGGGAATGCCGGAGTTGCGCTCGCGGCGAAGCGGAGGCGGAGAAGAAGATGCGGTGCTCGCGGAGAAGACGCTATGGGCGAGAAGACTCGAGAAGGTGCGCCACGGCTCGCCTTGATCCGGAACAATAAGCACAAGATGATGGCGGCGAAGGAGGTTGAGGCGGCCGGAATCACCACGGCGCGAACACTGCGAGCTCGGAGAAAAATCGGTCATACGGCTTCCACGATGCACCAAAGACGTAAACGAACCCACCGTGAGCATCGGTGGAGCATTGCGATCAAGTGGAACCAAATGCCGAGGCTTGAGACTCACGAACGCTAGCAAGCTCGCGGGCCGAGATCGCCGGAGGCGGGGGCAGCGATACCGCCCTGGTGATCCACTGGGCGCCAAGGACCGGAATAGGCAAAATGGGCGCGCGGCGAGAGGAACACGATCGTGCGATCGGCCGGCTCAAGCGGCTCGAAGCAGCGGCGCTACGCTCGAGTTCTTCTCGGCCGAGAGGAAAATTTGGCGGAGAAGGTGAGAGAGCGAAGAAAGCGATGGACCGAATGAGTGCGGTGAGGTTATGAAGCTCTGGCGATGCTCCCGCGGACGAACACGAGGGCAAATAGGTGGCGCGACGAGTGCGTGGCAAGCATCGCGCGCCGCGCCGCGAACTCCGGTGAGTGCGGAGAAGGCGAGGTGGACTCGGCGGTAGGGTCCACCGCCGGCGACAGACGGCGGTGCGAACCGGAGGTTTGGCTCGGTTCGAAACGCACCGACCGTTGGATCCGAAATGGGCGGTGAGATTGATGTATGCATTCGGACAGTCGGTTGCAGCGCGCGACGTGGATCGTTCGATTTGCATCGGACGGTCACGATCGATTGGACTCGCGCGGTGCAGCTAGTTGACGCGACCGAGTCAAGTGGCACGGTCGGACTTGAGCACGAGGTTGGGTCCGAGCCGAGGAACGATGATTTCAGGATTTGATTTAAAAGACAGAGAAGGTTTGGGAATTTTTAGAGGTAGCTCCTGAGCTCCAAAAATTCTGAAATTTTTATGGTAGCTACTAGAGACAGAGGACAACCTCGCATAATTTTCCAGAACTTTTATGCACTGCATTGTTCTAGAGAAAATTCACAAGCTGCTGTACAGGAGTTTGACCAGATTTCAAACAGAGTTGACTTGGCCATTTGAAATAGCAAACAAAATCTAAAAATTGTGAAATAATTCAGGAGGTAGATAGGATGATCAAGATGATAGGAAAAATAATTGCAGAGGATGATCACAAGTTTGAAGGCTAGAATCTGATAATCAACAATTTCCAATCACAAGAATTAAATTCTACAAATTGGAAATTGCTAGGGAAAATTGTAGAAACTTTCAAATGATTTGAAGAGACAACAAAAGTTTTTATTTCTCCTCAAAATTTTACATTTGAAATACAAACCCTAAGTTAGGGCTGTTACAATATGCTCATGATCTTAGGATGATGTGACAATTGGCAATGACGTTGAAGGTTTGCGGAAACACGAGTTTTCGGCAAAGTTCATATTCTGTCAGGTCTCAAGCGGTCTGACCGGCCTTGGTGGCGGTCAGACCGCCCATGCCTCGGGTGTTTTGTGCTGGCGGTCTGACCGGCCAGGTCGGCGGTCCGACCACTTGGGTAGCGGTCTGACCGGCGTCTGATGAGCGGTCGGACCGGCAAGTTGAGTGGCATTGAGTTTGAGGTGGGCCAAAAATAGAGGTGTAGGCAAGTGAGGAGATTCTCGCACTTGGTCCCATAATTTTGGAGCCTCCGATCAAAAGTTCTATTCGTTTTAAATTTCCGGAGAGGTTGCGGATTTGAGTGTTGAAATTTTGGCTAAGTCCTTTGGTGGCGGTCCGACCAGGTCTTCGTTGGCGGTCGGGCCGTGGCGGTCGACCGGCCAAGGTGTGGCGATCGACCGTTTTCACTACGTCGTCGGCCGTGTGGTGGCGATGGTTGCTGATTAGGTCAAGTTCATGGGTTTCATGTCATATATGTTGCATGATGCATGTTTTGACTAACGTGGGTCAAGCTGTGAAGAACTTGTTCCGATTTCGATTTTCTTGTCTATTGTTGTGCAAGGTTGCTTGGTAGTCACGACGGTCAACGGCGAGATGATCGGGACTAGGCTTGGAGAGCGAGGTTCAAAGCGATCGGCGATGCGGGTGAAGTCATTGGACTCAAGTATGGTGCAAGATGGACAAAGGTGACCGAGCAGGCGGTTCGGTGCGGCTGGTCGAATCAAGCGGCGCGAGGTGGGTGCAAGTGCCATTGTGGTTTCGGTGGAGCCGGATGGGAGAGACTTGTCGACATGATGAGAGCCGTTGGATCAACCTACACGTGGCGGACAGCGAGTGCCGCACAATATGAACACGGTGCTTTAAAATGCGTGCATGTGTCACCCGTTTGTTTTGGGCCTTAACGGGAGCCCATTAGGGAGACTTTATTAGAAACCCTAAGCCTCCACTATAAATAGAGGAGGGAGGTGGCTGCACCTTTTCCCCCGACCTTTCGACGTTTCCTTGTTTAGAAACCCTAATTTGCTTAGGGAGAGGAGGAGAGGAGGTTAGGGTTCTAGAGAGTTGGATTGGATTTCGTGCTCATGTATTGAGTCTTTGTCATCCATTGATGGAGTGGCTGTAAACCAATACCATATCAAATCAATCCAAAGAAAGTTTCTTCAAGATGAGGTCAATTGCTTTCTTTCTCTCTTTTTGATGATTTGAGTCTTTCTTTGATCCGCGAGTTTTTGCATAGTTTCTGGACGTGATCTAGCTTGCTATGACGTGTGGGAATACATCTAGGATCATCAATATCATCAATCACCCACGAGCAAGTCTCAAGATCATATTTTCGTTTTGACTCGGTTTTTGACCTAACTTCGCTCAAAGCGTAAAAGGTCAGAATCTTGGCAAGAATTATCACGATCGTTGCTTGGAATAGGTTCCGACATACGAGGTAGGTGTGTGTCAAATTTCACGAAGTTTGGACACACGAATCAAAAGTTTGATCAATTTGCGTTTGGTTTGTCGGCGAGTTTTCTCTGTTCATCGAACGGTGATCCGATCGCCGAGAAATTGGTCGACCGCTTGATCGGATCGACCGCTAGACCGACCGTCGACCGCCCCGTGAGAGGTCGACCGCGTGTCTTCGTGTTTTGCTTTTGTATTGATTTTACTTGGGTTTTGAGTTGATTCAATACAAGTCTTCCGCAATGCATGATTGATTGATCTTCATAGCTTTCATAGCTATTGGAGTGAGATTCGTATTGAATTGAATTTGGGAGAAAAGATATCGTGCTCCTATTCACCCCCTCTAGTCGCCTTTTCGGTCCAACAATTTGTTCTGGGTTACTTGGCGATTCGAGCAATCCTGGAATAGAACATTGGAAATTGATAAAGAAAGTCTTGCGTTATTTGCAAGGAACAAAAGGCCTCATGATGACATACTGAAGATCGATTCACTCCATATAGTGGGGTATACAGACTCTGATTATGCGGGAGATGATAGAAAGTCAACATCCGGATATGTGTTCACTCACTGGAGGAGCTATATCGTGGAAAAGCTCAAAGCAAACCGTCACTACATCGTCCACAATGTATGCCGAGTTTGTAGCATGTTATGAGGCTACAGGCGATGAAGCTGGCTAAAGAAGTTCATACCGGTTTAAAAGTGGTTGGCGACATCAATAGACCACTTAAGTTGTCTGCGATAATGAACCCATGATAACGTATGCCCACAACAATAAGTCAAGTGGTGCTGCCAAACACATTGACATAAAGTACTATGTTGTGAAAGATAAAGTTCGGGATCAAATTATAAGTCTTGAGCATATAAGTACGCAAAGATGCTAGCGGATCCGCTTACTAAAGGCTTACCACCCAACGTGTTCAGAGAACATGTAGCCGGCATGGGTTTAAGGGAAAGCCTATGATTCCTGGACTAAAAGATGGCCCAAAGGATTAAAGTAACTATTTCAAAACAGAGAGGTGTATTGTAACTGTCAAATCTATCGGCGATTGACCGTGACGATGAGACATGTTCTATGCACTAATCTATGATGGAATGTGTAAAGTCAAAAGTAATTAAAGATAAAGTATAGATTGAAATCAAGGGGGAGAATGTTAGAGTGATCTCAGGCATTTGGCCCAACGGCCAAATACCACCCTTTGACCGCGCCTTGATCGGGGCGTCAAACCAATTGGTGAGTGGGCCTGTGCGCCACGCCATATAAAAGAGGTGGGGCCGGGCGCACGCATGACGAGGTTCACCGTGCCGCCACAAACCCCACCGAAAAACCCTAATCCGATCAGATCGGGGGCGCTCCAGCGACGGGAAGCTCCACCACGCCGTCACCGTCACCGGACCTACGACGCCGCTCCCCTTCCCCGCCAGAGAGACGTCGCCGCCATGGCCAGCTCCTCCTCCATCTCATCCGACGGTCAGTATCTCCCTCTCCTCTCTCTTCCCTCTCCGATCTAGTCCCCAGTGCAAAGAAAAGAAAGAGGACATGGCTGTCCTCTATCATAAAAGTCCAGTTGTAGTGAATGGAGGTGCTTCTTATTCAGTAGCTGAGCTTCATTTGCATCCTCAATAAGACATAGACTGCCCCGTCGTTCTATACGCAGTTTCCTAATCTTGTTCGAGTTCCTCAGCTCTCTTATGTTATAATTGCAATCACATCTGCTCATATGTATTGGAGGCAATATGCAGGTTAATTAGGTGCCTAATTCCACTTGCTTTGAGACTCTCCCAATCATTATAAAATTTCAAATGGCGTAGTAGTTTGTGCTACCCATGTTGTCCAGTAATGCCTTTGAGAGGTTGCTCCATCCTAAGCTAAGGGCCCGCAACTTCTTACAGTGCAAAAATAATGCTTCTGGATTTTGAATAATATTGACATTTTGTTCCGCCAACACTACGATGGCCCTGACAGAATGCGAGGCATTTGAAATTTCAACAGATGTATCAACCTGAGTATGGACACATACCGAGCATTCCGTGGAATTTCAATTGGTGTGTCTCCTTCAAGTCTAAAGAACTCTTCCCCAAGCAGAAAAGCATGCAAGATAATGAACAAGGTCGTGCATGGTGTGGAAATCCACTTGAAGATAAGAATGCACTTGAAGAAATGACCGCTGAACTAAATCATTGAAGTTTAGCCATCCAACTTCGACCTCGTTGTTACTTCCATCACATTGTAGTAAATCAAGATTTTTCCACAAATGAAGCACGTCACACTCTGAAAGTAAATGGTCTTTTGGAAATAGAGAACAAAACATCGTTTCAGGTGTATAGGCATGTGCTTGTAGCTCTTCTCATGGCACTCTTCTCATGAATTGCCCAAAAAAAAGAATTATATTAGTCTTTCCCTGGCTAAATGATTGATCTAGATTGCCCAACCTGGTGATAACTACAGTACTATATATTTGCTCTTTTTTAATTAAAGTTGGGTGATTTTCCATGTTTATTATTTCCTTCTTGCAGTAAACCATTTTTATTTTGCTCACTAGAGTAACTTCCCCTGGGTAGCAAGATTGAAGGATACCATCTCCATTTGCTTTAGATATTAATGTGCACTTATGCAGTAACTATTCTTATCTGAAAAAGATGAGATGGAATGGGAGGTAGATCATATCAGTGAAAGGAGCTAATTGCATCTTTCCATCCTTGATTTTCCTTTTGCGGTTGGTATGCTGTATTGTTGTGCCTTTCTTTTTTCTCCTCTTTCTACTATCTATCTATAAAGAAATAGGATAGGGATCATTGAGGATTTTTTAAAAAAAAAGAAAGAAAGAAAGAAAAACGTAAACAAGAATTCAATGAGGAATGCTGATGGGGACTTCCTTTTTGTCCAGCTATAAGAGCCAGTCTACGGATGTTTATACTGTGTTGTGTTGTAAAATCTAGATAGTTACAGCAATATTTAACAATTTGTAGATATTTTTTCCATTATGCATGATAAAATATGCTTTCATGTAGTTACTATAGCCACAAATAAAAAATAAAATGTGCATAGTTATAACATCAAGATATGCCGGTCCAACTTGTTTTCGAATTTTCGAATTCTCCCTGCACAGTTATGATTTTGTTTCCTGAATTTTTTGAATTTTTTAATGGCCGGTATTAGCCCTGCCCTCTCCCAAACTGTGGTCGGGATTTGTTTCCCCTCCGAGGAATTTACCCTCACCGGTGGAGGGGATCCCTTTGCCCCATAAAATCCCCCTCGGTGTATTATTCCACTGGGAAATCCCTCTAGCTCCCAAACAAAGACTAAACCATCCGATCAAAAACCCCTCCCGCATCCTGTTCTATCTTCTTTTCAAATAATGAGGGCCACCAGCTCAAACGGATCTAATAAAAAGATCCAATTACCCAAAAATGAAACGCAAAACAACCCAAAACAAAGTGATGACGCCTACGAGAAATTGTTTGTGAGAATCATCGTGCGGCCAAGAAGAAGAACCCATGATCCCACGTGTCAAAAGGAGATGGAAAAGAAAAAAGAAAACATAGAGGAGCATACCAAAAACTATAAAGGGAAAAAACATCTCGTGGAACCACGAGGAATGGAGGACAAAAGGGGACATGATAGGTACCTTCTGAATGGATGATTTCTTGTTCTAACATGAACTCCATGATATCTACATGTTGTTTGATCCAGAATCCGCATGAATTGACATTGTACCTTGAGTATGAATTTCATCAATTTGCATGAATAGCAGCCAACAAAATTTGTTATTTGCAACGTATTCGATCTGAAGTGTGAACACCAAAGAATTGAAGAAGCTCATAATGTGATCCATAGTTTGTTGCAATGAACCGCAAGGAAGTCGAGGAATTACCGGTGGTTGGGCCCTAAAACTGGCAGAATATTTTTTTGAAAATTTAAGAAGAAATTGCATCTGTATCATATTGACCTTTGGCCTAGTGGTGAGAAGCGACCTTTAAATGTAGTAGGTCGCAAGTTCGAACTTTGGAAATGCAAGTTTTTTGCTTTTACAATTCCTACAAAAAAATGAACTTTCAATCCAAGCATTTCGGACGACGTAATAAATAAATAAATAAATAAACCCTGGTGTAGAGGAGCTCAGTCATCCATGTTGATACCCCTCAAATACCTGCAGTGTCGCTGGCTTGGTTCCGCCGATCGTTACAAAATGGGAAATGATAGGAACCGTATGTCCGATGTCTTCGTACGCTCCATCCCCATTCTATTTTGGATAATCGGATCACGGCCGTCTTCTTTGTCGGTGTCGTTTACCGTATTGGGTGGCCCACATGACAGCACGAATCTTAAACTAATTGGAATGAATTGACTCTGGAAATGGGGACCATATTGGCGATGGGTAATTGATAATTATTTGTGCACGATGGCTATATGGTTACTTTAGTATGTTGATTGGGTAATGATACGAGTCGTGACTATTAGCGTGACTGAGTGATGAACATGCAAAGCATTTGGTTGTCTGATGTCTGAAAGTTCAAACTAGGCTGAGCCAAATGCTGAAGAAACAAAGTCATAGTTGCCATTCATTAATGGGTAATGATACTGTACATACGTATGGCGTATCATATGCGCTCTACCCGAGTGAGTTGCTAATAATAAAGCTATTACAATGTTGCATCTATAGAAAAAAAATTGTTGCATACTGTTCACGACGATACTGCAAATTTTTTCAATGCGTTTTTTCTCTCCAGATTTGTTTTGATTTGTGATGTTGCAACCATTGTCCGTTGATATTGCAACCGTTGTCCGGGGATGTTGCAACCGTTGTTCGGGAATGTTACAACTACGTTGTCCTAGGATATTGCAACCGTTGTCCGGGAATGTTGCAACTATTGTTCTAGGATGTTGCAACCGTTGTTTGGAGATGTTGCGACCATTATCCGGGTATGTTGTAACCATTGTCCTAGGATGTTGCAACCGTTGTCCGGAGATATTGTAACCATTGTCTTAGGATGTTGCAACCGTTGTTCGGGAATGTTACAACTACGTTGTCCTAGGATATTGCAACCGTTGTCCGGGAATGTTGCAACCATTGTTCTAGGATGTTGCAACCGTTGTTCAGAGATGTTGCGACCATTATCCGGGTATGTTGTAACCATTGTCCTAGGATGTTGCAACCGTTGTCCGGAGATATTGTAACCATTGTCTTAGGATGTTGCAACCGTTGTTCGGGGATGTTGCAACCGTTGTCCGGGGATGTTGCAACAATTGTCCTAGGATGTTACAATCGTTATTCGGGGATGTTGCAACCGTTGTCCGGGGATGTTGCAACCATTGTCCTAGGATGTTGCAACCGTTGTCCGAGGATGTTGCAACCGTGTCCGGGGGATGTTTGCAACCATTATCCTAAGATGTTACAACCGTTGTTCGGAGATATTGCAACCGTGTCCGGAGGATGTTGTAACCATTGTCCTAGGATGTTGCAACCGTTGTCCGGTGATGTTGCAACCGTTGTCCGGTGATGTTGTAACCATTGTCCGGTGATGTTGCAACCGTGTCCGGAGGATGTTGCATACATCGACGTATTTCTGCCCCTTTTACTTGTGTTAATCTTGGTCGGATAAATTAAAGACGAGCATTTTACCCTTTGCTATGTATACGTACATACGTGAATCGGTGTATGGTGATGTGATGCACGCACGTATGATAAGAAAATTTTGTGCTCATCACGTTTTTTTTTTGGCGTGACGTCAGATGTATGTCCATACAAACAAATATGACGTACATACAAACAAATCGGCGTATGTACATATACACACAAACAAAGATGCATATGTACATACGCCGGGCGTACATCAATACGTCATATTAGAAATCGTACGAGAACTGATATGGAATGTTGCAAACTAAGGAAAACATCTGACGTCACGCCGGGCGTCCGATTTCTAATTTCAAATCGGACGTACGGCTGCTAATTGCACCCTTGCAAAATACCTCAAATACCCCCAGGGAATGACATGTGTGGTCGTCGCAAAAAAGAAAAGAAAACAAAACAAAAAACAAATACCCCCAAGAATTTGCACGTCGTGACCCTGGGTGCACACAAGCCTCCTGTTGCAGCAGCAGAGGAGAGATCCGGTAAGTCGTGTTCTTCTCTGCCACCACAGCAGTGCTTCAGTCATCAAAACATATACTCCCTCCGTTCTTTAAAGCTTGACGTCAAACAGGCTTATATAGTGCTAGTGAACGTCATGAATTCGTGGATGGAGAAGGGAGTAAGTTCGCTCAGCCATCTCCCGGGGTGATCAAAGTCGTCAAAATGCCAAGCTGCGGAATTAAACATGCAAGTGCAGGCAAAACATGAACGTGGGACCGACCAGCCAGCCTTGCGGCTTGTGACAACATAATTATCTGCTAAAAATGTAGAAACAATACGAGATATATACCTGGTCGGTCATGGATCTCCGGATTCTCCAGTTGTCTTGGGAGCAGCCTATGTACAGGAAGCTTCGGGCAGCCCCAAAGCTTTAGCTCCTCGAGGCAAGTGAGGCCAGCGATCCCGTCGCAGTACCGCAGATTTTCACAGCTTAATCGGAGCTTCCTGAGTGAAGGCAGGCATTGAGGATCAAGAGGGATGTATGCCGTGGAGTCACATATAATTGTCACGCACTGCAATGACGGGTGGTAATTCAACAGCCTGTGCAGCGTCTCATCTTGTAAAGCTCCCTGGAGATACAAGGTGGTGAGTGAGGGGAGGATAGCAAGTTCATTGAGACCTCCACAACCCGCAATGCGTAGTTCACGAAGGGTGGGCCACGCAGGAACCGTTGCAAGATTTTCACAGAAACGTAGGTTCAATGCAACCAAGGAAGGAAAGCGAGCCAACGGAAGAGATCGTAGTTTTTTGGCACCGTCAAACACCAGAGTATGCAAGCGTGGGAAATCGCCGTCATCCACTCCAGACCACTCTGACAACTCTTCCATCCCAAAAAATTCCAAATGTGTCAATGATCGGAAGCCTTTCATACCTGGAACGTGGCCGCACAACTCCCAGCCAATGCGTTGCACAGAAAGCATGTAGAGAAATTTGAGGGACTTGAGGGAAGGCAACACACCAAGCGTTGGAACGTGTTGAGACTTACCCCCGACTAACACTATTTTGGTCAAGTTGAGAAAGGAAGCATCACCCAACCAATTGGGGTATTTCTGAGACTCGTAGTTGTCTATAGTCAGTTCTCTTAGGCCGTAATGTGGTCGCAAGCTATCAAGCAGTTGCTTATCAGTTACTGTAACAGGTTCAGTTTGCACACCATGTGGACAGCCCTCTGGCTGTCCTCCATCAAAAAAGTCCAGTTCTAGTGAATGGAGGTGCTTCTTATTCACTAGCTGAGCTTCATTTGCATCCTCGATAAGACATAGACTGCCCCGTCGAGAAATACGCAGTTCCCTAATCTTGTTCAAGTTCCTCAGCACTCTTATGTTATAATTGCAATCACATCTGCTCATATGTATTGGAGACAATCTATGCCGGTTAATTAGGCGCCTAATTTCACTTGCTGTAGGGTCTCCCCAATCATTATCAAATCTCAAATGGCGTAGTAGTTTCAGGCTACCCATGTTGTCCGGTAATGCCTTTGAGAGGTTGCTCCATCCTAAGCTAAGGGCCCGCAACTTCTTACAGTGCAAAAATAATGCTTCTGGATTTTGAATAATATTGACATTTTGTTCCGCCAACACTACGATGGCCCTGACAGAATGCGAGGCATTTGAAATTTCAACAGATGTATCAGCTTCAGGTATGGACACATACCGAGCATTCCGTGGAATTTCAATTGGTGTGTCTCCTTCAAGTCTAAAGAACTCTTCCCCAGCAAGAAAGCATGCAAGATCATGAACAAGGTCGTGCATGGTGTGGTTGTCAAAATACACCTGAAGAAATGACCGCTGAACTAAATCATTGAAGTATAGCCATCCAATTTCGTCCTCGTTGTTACTTCCATCACATTGTAGTAAATCAAGAATTTTCCACAAATGAAGCACCATATACTTTGAAAGTAAATGGTCTTTTGGAAATAGAGAAAGGGCAACAAAACATCGTTTCAGGTGTACAGGCATGTGCTTGTAGCTCAACTTTAAGGCCGGTAAAACCTCATTTTGTGATTGCTCCAAGTTCCATAGCTGACTTTTTAAGACATACCTCCATCTCATTTCATCAGTTTCATAGCGCAACATGCTTGCTAATGTCTTGATTGCCAATGGCAAGCCCTTGCACTTCTTAACAATACTCTTGCCAATCTCTATCAGGTTTGCTGGAGTGTCATTCTCTTGGTGAACAGCAAATGCAACTTGCTTGAACAATGACCAGCTCTCATCAAAACTTAGGCAGTTTAGGCGGTGCAAAGGCATTGTTTGCACCAGCCTTGCAACTGCCTCATTACGAGTGGTCACTACAATCTTACAAAGCCTTGTGGTCATCATCGGCATGCGCAACGAGTCCCATAAATCACTTCGTTCATTCCATACATCATCCAATACAAGTAAAACCCTCTTTTCCTTTATTTTAGCTATCAATCTCTCTTGAAGACTACCATGTTCTGATAAATCACACCTGTCCGTTTCCGTTGTTACTGAACTGATGATGCTCCTTGTTATGCTACTGATATCAAATTGCTCGGAGACACAAACCCATGCGTGCTTATCAAAAGATTGATGCACCCTTGGGTCGTTATATACAAGCTGTGCTAGTGTTGTCTTGCCTAATCCTCCCATACCAACAATAGCCAGGACAGAAACCGGACTAGTTGTACTGTCGCCTTCACTGGACAACAATTTTTCCAGCACTTCGTTTTTGTCTTGCGCTCTTCCGAGAATGCTCTTCTCAAATACGAGAGAGCTAGTTTTCCGTATACTGCTAATATCAGGAGCAAAATGTTTCTCTCCATCATTCTCTGATAAAGTGAAGTTGTCAGAGTAATCTTTGATCTCATCAAATCTCTCTATAATTTTCCTTGTTTGAACAGCCAACTCCTTTGGAACAGATACAGTAGCAGCATCAAAGGAATAGGCCTCGTTTCCCTTTTGTCAGCAAAAGAAAAGGCTATAGTCACCATGCATGCATTTTCCTTTTTTCAATGGAGAAAGTAATGAAAGAAACATAGGCGATTTTATGATATTTAAAAACCCCAGAATTTTAAAGAGAACATTTACTATATATCTGTAATATTGAAAAAAATGAATCTCTATTTTTGGCTACTCTCTATACATCATCAAAATTTATAAATATATGCCTCTGCCAAACTAAAATTATTATATATTTGGAAGACATTAAGTATCTGAAAACTTAAATAGTTTAAATTTTCGAAATTTGACAACATGAAGCTTCAAAAGTGGATAGTGCAAATCGGAATTTTAAGGACTTCAACTTATAACTTTTAGGTTTTGAAATTCTAAACTTTAGATTTTAAAAAAAAAAACTGTGAACATTCTATATATTAACATATAAATATACAAAACGGTGAAAAATCAATATCTAAACATTTGTTTTGATCATTGTAGAAACAATGGTCAGCAATATCATGTTAAATTATAGTGGTATTGGCCAATATTCATTGGCCGATTGTGTAAGTTTAATTAATTAATTTCAACTGATTCGGGGATTGTGTAAGTTGAATTAAACTATAGTGGTATTAAACTTAGCCTTGCGGCTGGTTCGGGGTCAAGAGGTGTGGACTAGGGGTTTAATCCACCAAACACTTGTGGGTGCCTAGGACCAATATGACCCCAAAAAAAGGTGGAATAAGCTAATCAATTGGAACTAATCGTCATGGGTTCTCACTTTCTATTACTAATCCAGCTAAGTCATCTAATCTAACCAAACAATATTTCGCGCTAACTAGGTTTCTTGCCGAACACTAAAATCGGGGTCGAGGTTAAGGTTAGCAAACTCAATTATTTAAACTTAGGACCAAATGACTTTGACTGTTTATTAGTCTAACTGGTGTGGCCACCAGATTTGCTATCCAATGGCTATAATTTGAATCCCACAAACTGCGTGTAAGGTAGATTAATTGTTGATTTTCGGAGATTTTATTGCATAACCGTTTCCGTTGATTCTTTGCATGGTCTTTGCTTGGAGTGAATAACAACAAATACAGACATAAACAGAAATTGCCGGAATAAATTATAAAGTGGTGTTACCTTTTCACGCTTGCGCTTGTGATTGGTTCTCGTAGATCGCTCCAGGGCCTCCACCTCGCACTCGTACTCCTCCACCACATCCTCTGCATCATACGCCAAGTCCTTGAGCTCCTGGAGCCGCAGCTTGGCCGATTCCTCGCGGATGTTCCAGTGCTCCTCCGCATCATGCAGTGTTGCGTGGATCCTGCGCATAGTCCTCTCCAGCCTCCTCAGGTCCTCCAGATCCTGGCTCGCAGTGGGTGTCGCCGAGGATGATGAGGGCACCCAGGGAGATGCCAAGCTCGCCGGCAGGAAGGAGGCGAGCTTGTCCAGTGCCTTTCTGACGTACAAAGATGCAAACAGCTCGGTCATCTCGATCTGCCTCGGCTGTGCTCAAGTGATTTTTTTGTGTTTGCAGTAGAAGCTCAGACGACTTCGATACAAGGGAAGGAACTAAGGAAGTGAAGTGAAAGGAAGAGGTAGTCAGGTAGCTTCTTCCAGGCAAAGCTTCAAGTCAAGAAAGTCAATACCCTCGGCAAAGGTATGGAAGCTAGTGCTTAAACCGTTACATCAACAACTAGTGCAGGAGTAGAAGAATGTGGGTGGCCCCCTTCCAGGCAAATCCTGAAGTCAAGCAAGTCAACATGCTCGGCAAATATGTGGAAGCTTGGCAAAAAAATATAAGAGTAAATTACGCTGCCGGTCAATTAACTTGTCGGTTTGGTTCATCTGGATCATGGTATTTTGAAAATACATATTTGAGTCACTAAAATGTATTAATTGGTTCGTCAAGAGGTCACAAACACACGAGCAACTTGTGCCCACATGGCATGCCATCCCAGCCTGTGCCACTTTGGAAATGCATATTTCTCTACCTTCTTTTTTGTTTTCCTTTCATGCTTCTCCCCCTCCTGCGCCCAACACCACCTCCTCCCTCAGCTCGCACGGCGGTCTCACCATCGCCCTCATCGGCGGGCAAACTCCGCCTCCTATGCTGCCCCTCCTCTCTCTCCCCCTCCCTCCCACGATCCAGCGCCGCCACCACCATGCGGCATCGCTGCTGTTCGGATCCGACATAGCAGAGTTCGGCAACCTCAGATCTGGGTGGCTAGGTTCCCGGAACATGTCCCCTGCGATGAGCTAGAGCGCCACCAACGACCTCCCCTACTCTTAGTTCGCTGCCGCCGAGCATGGTTCACACGGATAGCCCGCATTGGACCATATCCATCGGATCCAACACGAGCACCAAGGTCTTTGTGACCCACTATTGCTTGCCCACCTCCCAATTGTGTCGTTCCACCGCCGGAAAATCATCGACGGTGAGGTCTCCTTCCATAGATCCACGGACCTCCCTAGTTCAATCAACCACCACAGCCGGCTTTGCCCATCATAGGAACACGCGGTGCTCCTGCTATCTTAGCAATGGCAGTGGCAATATGGGGCTTGGGTGGTGGCGGAGGTGGAGCTCGACGTGGAGCTTGGGCGCGAGGAGGAGGTGGCCTCGATGTGTAGCTTGGGGTTGCAGGGCAGCGACGGCGAGGAGCTCAACTGCAGCGGCAGTTGTGCTTTGAGGAGATGCAAGGTTTTTTTTTAAAAAAAATTTACCATACACTCATATTCATATGGCTGACGTGGCACTGCCATGTGTGCAATGGATGCCAGAATGTTGATTTGTCTAATAAACCACTTAATACACTTTACTAACCTAAATATGCATTTTTAAAGTACCGTGACAGGTGAATCAATCCTACAAGTTTAATGACCTGCGGTGTACACAGTAATTTACTCAAAAATCTAAACCCGAACCTATCAAGTGAGGAATTGCATGTAAATCGGGAGATGATGACGAAACAAATGGATGGGAAATAACCCCTCCTCCATTCGTGCCTGTGCTGTGCTAGTGGTGTCCCCTCAGCAAGCCCACCCCCTACTTCTGTATCTCCGGCGAGCCCGCCGCCGACCACATTAGAACTTCCGTTTTGATGAAATGAACGCCATCAATTCGAGAACACCTCCCCCTCCCGACTTTCAACATTAAGAGAAATTCAACATTCTAACTCAAAAGCACTCGGAGTCTCCACACAAAAGGTTCAACTTTCAACTCAAGAATCCCTTCTTTTAACCCAGAATATCCCCAAAAGTTTCAATCGGATATCCCCCAAACATTCAACTGCAAAATCGCCGAAACTAGGCAACCGAGGGGACAGGGATCCGGCGAGGTGGCGGCAATGGGTAATGGGGATCCCGGTTAGGGCTTGGGGAGTGCAAAGGAGGGAGATGCTGTGCAGGAGACGGAGGCAGCACCGGTGGCGAAGGCCGAGCCGAAGAGGCGGCAGCACGCGGCGGCACGGGGTCGGCAGCAGGAGGGGAGTGGGCCTTGGCGGTGGGCTTGCCCCATCACGATTCGCAACAGCATGGGGGGCGATGGCTTGGGCGGCGGTGGCGGCGCCGGCATATGCTCGAGCGGCAATGGCGCAGGCTTGGGCAGCGTCGGCGTAAGCTCGAGCGGCAGCGGTACAGGCTCGAGCGGCAGCGGCGTAGGCTCGAGGTAGCGATTTCCCTCGGTCTTACGCGAGTGGAATGAAAAAAAAGGTTTGGGTAGATGTTAATTTTCGTGTGAAATCCTTTGAAACTGAGGGCTATGAACAGTGTTCCTATGGAATTTGATCAATGCAATCCTGTGAATCAAATGAGTGACCAGTCCCTGTTCCTACTGAATCTAGAATCCTACACGTCCTTTGAAAATCCTGTGAATCAAAGAGGGCCTAAATCAATCCGAAATGGAGGGGAGGGTGTGAGACAAAACGTATACATTCCAATCCTTGGCAACAACAATGTCTCACCGACTATGAATCAATTAGATATACAGGCTTCAACACCAACACATACAGCACGAAGGAGAGCTGGCAAGTCGAGTCGATTGTTGGAATAATATACTATCTTTTCAAGATTTAGGTTTGTCACAAAGAAAATGAAAATGAAATGACTAGATTTTTCATAAGATACTTTTATGTAACTGGCTTGTATTCATTCGCGGCATGTCGGAACCCAGCAGTTGCGCTGCTATAATACATATCTTCGTATTGGAAAACAGAGTTCCAAACGCTTGAATCATGTTCTTAGCCTCAATTTTTCCTGTTTCCTGGCATTTTCCTCCGAAAATCCCTCTATTAATGGGGTCTTAACACTTGAGTTGCATTGTAACGTCTCAAAATTTGAGTTTTCAAAAATCTTTTAGTGTGGTTAGGGTCTCCAAAAAATTTCATCAAATTTTTTTGAATTAATAAAGCTTAATTAGGACTTTCCAAAATTAAAACAAATTAATTTGATTAATATAAACTTCAATTAAATCAAAACCAGTGTAATTTGGCTTCCTTGTGTTACAAGGAATTTTCTTGAATTTTTCCAAGTTTATTTGGTATTTATTTGAGCTTATTTAAATTTCACTATTTTTCTAAATTCTTAAATCCTCGTGGGCCGAATTTGGCTCGGCCCACTCTACCTCTGTCTTTTTCGGCGTGCTTTCACCCCAACCAATCCCCATCTCCTTGCTCCGCTTCCCCCACGCCAGCCTCTCGCCTAGCCCCAGCCACCTCCCTCCACCGGGCCAACTTGCTAGCACTCGCGCGCGCCCGCACCACAAGCGTACCCACTCTGGACACTGTCTCTGCCGCCGCCATCTCAGTGTCCGCAATCAACATGCCTCCCAAACCCTTAAGTAGCCGCCTTGTGCACACCCGCCTTGCCTCCTCCCGCCGCCTTCGATGCCCTAGCTGCCACCGCCCAAAAAGCCACCTAGCTCCGTCGCCCCAGTCTTCTTCCGCGCAACCAACGCTGCCGTCCTCACCGTTCTCCGCCGACAAAGCTCCTCAGGTCGTAGCGACCGTGTCACCATTGCCGCCTCGATGTCCTCTGCACGTTATGCCCACCCGTCGAAGCTCTCGAGCACCACACCGCCGAAGCCACGTCCTTGCTTGACTCTGCTCGCGCCCACACAACCGAAAAATGCCTCTATTGTGTTCCCCGCTTATCCGGTGAGTCCCTTCTGTTTCTAATCGCGTCGCATCGTGTTTTAGTCCCTGATCTATAATTCCCATCTTTTGTTTTCGCATTTCATCCATTGTGAGCAAAGATCTCCTTCTTCTCCTTCTCCGGGCGCCACCCTTCGCTAGCCGATTACACCTCTCTGATGAGCCTCGCCCTTTTATCTTCACCATGTAACATTCCAAAAATTGGGATTGTTTTCAGATAGGTAAAAATGTGAACTTTTAAAAACTTTTGATGGATTTTATTGACGTTTGCTTTTCTGAATTATATTGCAAGGCTTTTTGTCTAATTAAGAAATTTGATAATCCAAATTTCATTAAGAATTTAAAATGAATTAAAACAAGAGATGATAACTAACAATCCAACCCTAATTGATAATTAAACCGACTTGAAACAAAATGTAATAAATGAAAATCCAAACTTTTGTGAAATTATGCTGATAATAAAATAGGGAAAAACAATTAAAGCATGTATTACAAAATTCTTCACATAAAAGTACTTACAAAGAGAAGTTCAAAACCAAATTCCCCTAACTGATCAAAAAGTCCTAAGAGAAATACCCAGCATATACCAGACTATAGCTATCATGCAAAGAATTTACCAAATAAAAATACCAGAATGTTTAGCTAACCCTAAAATTCTATCTCAGTCCTTAACCTATATTCCTCCGGCCGTGTGACATCCAAACCCGGTTGCCACCACACCCATTTCCTTCGGTCAACCGACCCGGCTCGGCGCTGTGTTTCTTCCCTCCCGTGCGCACGCCAGAGCTTGGCTCAGCTCCTCTCCCTTGGCGTCAACGATGCCAGAACCGAGCAGCTACGTTGCGGCCATGCATGTAAACACCGTCGCACAAGCCGTCGATCAGGCGTCGAGTCTGAGCCACTGTGCCGCCAACTCTGGTCTTTTCCTCGCCCCATCCCGCTGAGCTCAGTGCTGAGTCGCGCCGAGTGCATCACCGGCAGCATGTGTCTCTCCGCCCTACCGGCTATAGGTAGCTGCCCAACCTCCCTCTGCCTCCTCTTCACCACCCCAAGCTATTCCCTCTCTTCACCGCTCTTCTTACCCAGTGCAACCGCAAGGAGAAGTGAGTTCTCTTTTTCCGGCCGATGAGCCACCCCACCGTTCCGGTGAACCAGTGCTCTCCTTCTCGCTCCACCCCTGTCATGTCGCTTCCCAGAGCCCCATGGTGTATTTACCCACGCCAATTCCACTATTCCTCCTCAGGAACCGCCGGCGCAGGATTCTTCCCCGACTCCGGCACTTTCGGCCACCACCTTCACCATTGGAGCTACGCCGAGCCTTGATCCAATTGCCAGAGCTAGGAGCACCACAAGGGTATCTCGGAGCTGCCCCAAGCTTCCCCTAGCACCTTCCTCCTCCACGGCGAGCTCTCCTCGTCGCCCATCCCATCGCCGCCTCGGTTCACGCCACCAAGCCGCTCCGGCCTTCCTCAACCTCCACCAACTGCCCAGGTGAGTTCCCCACATCTGGGTAGTGCTCGTGCTCCCCCTAGATCTCCTCCTCCCTCACCGGTGCGCCGCCGCCCTGTTTCTCCTCTAGGTCCGGCCGCCGCACCCCACCGTCCGGCCGCTCCTGGCCACTCTCGGCCGCGCCACCGCCGCCCACGGAACCGTCTCAGCACCCTGGTTCCATTTTGTCCACGCTCGGCCAACGCCATCGCCCCGCACGCCGGCGACAGGCCATGAACCGAGCCACCTTGAACTCCCTGTTCTGTCCCCTTTTGCTCTGATGTCTCTGTGAGTTATCTCTCTGTGACTGATAATGGGAACCTTATGAGGAGCCAACCCTCTACTGCTATCAAACATTAGGATTGTCATTTTAGCTAAGCATATGAGTAAACAAATTGATGTTTAAATTTTGAGAGAAGATTGTTAGAATGATCTCAGGGGCATTTTGCCCAACGGCCAAATGCCCCGCCTCTTGTTCGCGTCCTGATCGGGGGCGCCCAGCCCAAGAGGTTGGTGGGCCCCTGTCGCCAGTGCCACATAAATAGAGGAGGGGGCCGGGGCGGCACGGACCCCAAGGTTCACCGTGCCGCCACCATTCCCACCGACAAACCCTAGACCCGATCTGAGAGGGGGGCGCTCCAGCGACGGGAACACCCACCGCCATCTACAGCCAGGGAGAGGCCGCTCCCCTTCCCCGACCGTCGCTGCCCGTGTGCAGACTTCACCGAGTGAACCACGATGGCCAACTCCTCCTCTACATCGGATGGTTAGTACCCCTCTCTCCCTCTCGATTTCATCTCAAGAACCAGAACAAAGAACCCGCTAGATCTAAACCCTAGGAGATCCTAAAGAAAGAACCTAACAATGGTATCAGAGCAACCTAGGAGTCGATCTAGACGAAAAGGAAAAGAGAACGAAACCCTAACCCTAGAAAACAAGAAAAGAACAGAGAAGGGGAAACCCTAGATCTGAAAAGACTTACCGCCGCCGCCGCCATGGCGTGCGGGAGATCGGCCGAGCCTTGGCTCGCGGCGCACCACGCGGGCCACCGTCGACGCTACGCGGGACGGCGCCAACACGGAGCCGCTCGAGCGCGCACGCCGGCGTAGAGGGCCCGCGGTGGCGCCGTCTTCTCCTTCTCCGGCGGCGACGGCGCCGCCGCTTCGCGTTCGCCGAGCGCCAGTCAAGAGGGAGAGGAGAGAGTGAATGATCTAGGGTTTCGGGGGCGGACGCCGCGTGCGGGTTTTGATCGAGCGAAAATGTCGCTCAGCCGTCGGATGGCGATGGGCGATGGACGGCTGAGATTAGCGCAGAGGCGGAGTTGGCCCAGGCGGGCGAGGGTTTTTCGCGGCCCAGGTTGAGCGCGAGCGGCTCGGCCGCGAACGCGCGGCTTTCAGTGAGAGGCGCGCGGCCGCGGGGCGCGCGTGATTGGGCCGAATTGGCATTTTGAACAAGAACCAAAAGAGATTTAATGATTTTCGAAGCTTTTGAGTGAATTTGAATGCAATTTGAATCAAATTTCGGAAATTTTTGCACCAACGTGTTAATTTTTCCGAGATTAAATGAGTCTGATAATAATGCTTCCGAGTATGAATTATTTTAGAATAATTTCATATTTCCGCTGCAAAAGTTAATGTTTGATTACTCTTTCAATTAAATTCGAACCAACGGGAGAATTTAATTTTTGAGAATTGTTGTGAATTATGATATTATTATTTTCTGACCAACGTTGATAATAACAGTATTATAATTTCTATTTGATGATTTTATGCATTATTTCTATTTCTGACCAACGGTGATGTAGATTTAATGCATAGATAAAATTGTATGTCGATTTTGACCAACGTTGGAAATAAGGCATATAATTTCATCGTTTAAATGTTCTCACCGAATATGAAATTGTGTTTTCGTGGAGGATACTCCTTGATGGGCTACATCGTGATATCCGTTCTCAAAGGAGATAACTACGGTGAATGGAAGAAAAAGATTGACTGGCCTTCATCTTGGCCGAGGTGGATGGGTAGTCACCACACCGTGTCCCACGAGCCTGTGGCACCGGTGAGGATGAAAATGAGGCCGATGTCGCTGGCGCACTGTGATAGAGGACTATGCTCCCATAAAAATGACATATGATCTTGATCATAAAAGTGGGTCACCGCCAACAAGAAATATTTGGTCGTGATAAAGAACACGATTGAGCACGCAATTGTGGGCTCAATCGCAGAGTGTGACACCGTCACGAGTGCCTTGAGAAAATAAAGAGTCGGTTCATCGCTCTTCAAAGACATATGCTACACACGGTGATTAGCGACTTGTGCAGTAAAGGTACTCGGTGGTGGCAAAGTGGCATAAGAGAACACATACTAAGGATGAGCAACTTGGCATCCAAGCTTAAACCAATGGATTTGGCTCTCAAGGATGAGTTCCTTATTCATTTGATTTTTGCTTCCTTTTGGAAAAGTTTGACACCTTTGTTGTCAACTACAACATGCACCCGAGAAATGGGACTTAGAAAAGTGCATAGCTATGTGTGTGCAAGAGGAGGAAAGATTTAAATCCTCACATGGTGGTTCTATCAACTATGTGAAGGACAACAAGAAAAAGAACTTCAACAAGAACTTCTCCTCAAAGAACAAGGAAAAGCCCTCGTCCATCACCTCAGCAGAATAAGTTTGCATGAGACAAAGATCGGTGTCTTCATCTGCAAGAAGACGAGACACTAGAAGAAGAACTCGTCCGACATTTAAAGATGATAATGGCAAAGAAAGGTGAGAACATTATTACCTTCATAAATGAGTCCTCAGATGTACGATATTCAAAATCTACTTGGTGGATTGATTCCGTGCAACTGCTCATGTTGCCAATAATATGCGTGGTTTCTTTCGACGAGGAATACGCAAAGAAAAGAAAGATGCATTAAAGTCGCAAATGGAGTCCAAGTGAAGTTGAAGCGTTGCTATTATCTTTTATTAGAGCTAGCTGATGGCTTCACTCTTTTACTTAGATATGTTCTTTATGTTCCCTCTTTACAGAGGAATTTGATTAGTGTTTCATGTTTGTACAATGATGGTTATGATTGTCATTTTGGAAATGGCAAGTGTGAAATAATATTTAATAAAGAATGTGTTGGTCTTGCCATCTTACAAAATGAGCTTTATTTGTTATCATTATGTGATGATGTGAATGTCATATGCGAAAATGGGAACGTCGCGTGCGAGAAAGTGAATGAATCCTCGCTCACGAATGTAAACAGAAAGCGAAAGAGAACTCTAGATGCGTCGTCGAAATTATGGCACTGTCGTTTAGGCCATATTTCGAGGGGGAGAATAGAAAGACTAGTTAAGAATGATATTCTTCCTCCATTAGAGTTCTCAGACTTAGAACAATGCAGAGATTGCATTAAAGGAAAATATGTAAAGAAAATTAAGAAAGACGCCAAAAGAAGCACAGAATTCTACAAATTATTCACATGACATTTGTGGTCCTTTTCCGTGAAAAGTGTGGATGGATATGACTGCTCATAACATTCACGGATGATTACTCCTTATAGATATATTTATCCAATCAAAGAAAGAAATGAAGCCTTGGATAAATTCAAGATATTTAAGGCTGAAGTTGAAAACCAACACGATTTAAAGATTAAGATAGTCCGATCTGACCGTGGGGGGAGTACTACGGTCGACATACCCCATATGGACAAGTTCCTGGACCTTTTGCAAGGTTTTTACAGGAAAATGGTATAGTGGCCCAGTATTCTACACCGGGCGAACCTCAAAGAAATGGAATAGTTGAAGACGCAACCATACCGATGGATATGGTGCAAGCATGATGAGCTATTCCACACTGCCATTGAGTCTATGGATGGAGGCGTTGAAAACCGTCATTCATATTCTTAACAGAGTGCCTAGTAAGTCGGTGCCCAAAACACCGTACGAGTTGTGGACAGGAAGAGTTCCCTCACTAAACCACTTGCGTGTGTGGGAAGTCTCATTGAGGCTAAAGTATTTAACCCAAACCTTGGGAAGCTTGATCCAAAAACAGTAAGTTGCCATTTCATTGGCTACCCTGAAAAGTCAAAAGGTTTTCGTTTCTACTGTACAGACAGATATACAAAGTTTGTAGAAACGAGATACGCTGTCTTCTTAGAAGATGAAATGATGAGAGGAAGTATGGTAGCTCGTGAGATTTACCTTGAAGAGAAGCGGGTGTATGCGCCCACTCCGATGATTCAAGAGCCATTCTTCACACTACTGCCGCCGTCGCACCCCAAAGTGCAAGACAATGTGGTGCCAGCACCTGTTATTGTTCCTCCTGTGGCAACAATGAATGAGAATGAGGAACCTGTTCTTCAGGATCCTATAGAACCAATTGCCACATATGAAGGGGAGCAACAACAGCCTCAAACAGAAAATATACCAAATGGGGAGGCCCCGAGGAGGTCTCAAAGAGTAAGAAGATCAGCTATTTCTGATGATTATCAGATTTATCATACAGAGGAATTTCAAATGGAGGATGATCCCATCTCATTTGAAGAAGTCATGAGAAGCGAAAATTCTTCAAAATAGCTTGAGGCCATGGAAGAGGAAATGAGGTCCATGAAGGCTAATAAAGTCTGGGACTTGGAAATTATTCCTAAAGGAGCCAAAACAGTAGGCTGTAAATGGGTCTACAAGACAAAGCTTGCCTCCTAAGGGAATGTAGAAAGATACAAAGCGCGACTTGTGGCAAAAGGCTTTACGCAAAGAGAAGGGATTGATTACAATGAGACTTTTTCTCCAGTCTCATGTAAAGATTCCTTCAGAATCGTAATGGCATTAGTAGCATATTATGATTTAGAGTTACATCAGATGGATGTAAAGACGACATTTCTTAATGGGGATTTGGAGGAAAATGTGTACATGGCACAACCGAAAGGTTTTGTCGTGGAAGAAAATGAAAGAATGGGATGCCACCTAAAGAAATCGATTTATGGATTAAAACAAGCTTCAAGACAGTGGTACTTGAAGTTTGACAGTACAATAAGAAAATTTAGGTTTAAAGAAAATGTAGAGGACAACTGTGTTTATGCAAAGTTTAAAGATGGGAAGTTTATCTTCCTAATCCTGTATGTGGATGATATCCTACTAGCTAGTAGTGATGTTAGTCTCTCATCGAGACAAAGAAGTTTTTGTCCTCAAACTTTGATATGAAAGATCTTGGTGAAGCTTCGTCGTTCTAGGATCAAATTCACCGGATAGAAACAAAGGGACATTGGGACTATCGCAAAGACATACATAGAGAAAATCTTAAAGAAATTTGGTATGCATAAATGTAGTCCTTCACCTGCACCTATAGTCAAGGGCGACAGATATGGGGATTTTCAATGCCCCAGGAACTAGTATGAGATTGATCAAATGAAAGCGATTCCATATAATTCAGCTGTCGGAAGCTTATAGTATGCTCAAGTATGCACACGCCCTGACTTAGCATTTGTTACCGGGTTACTTGGCAGATTCCAGAGCAATCCTGGAATAGAACATTGGAAATTGATAAAGAAAGTCTTGCGTTATTTGCAAGGAACAAAAGGCATCATGATGACATACAGAAGATCAGATTCACTCCATATAGTGGGATATACAGATTCTGATTTTGCGGGAGATGATAGAAAGTCTACATCCGGATATGTGTTCACTCTCCCTGGAGGAGCTATATCGTGGAAAAGCTCAAAGCAAACCATCACTACATCGTCCACAATGTATGCCGAGTTTGTAGCATGTTATGAGGCTACGGGCGGTGAACTGCAAAGAAGTTCATACCGGTTTGAAAGTGGTTGACGACATCAATAGACCACTTAAGTTGTATCGCGATAATGAACCCGCAGAACGTATGCCCACAACAATAAGTCAAGTGGTGCTGCCAAACACATTGACATAAAGTACTATGTTGTGAAAGATAAAGTTCGGGATCAAATTATAAGTCTTGAGCATATAAGTACCGCAAAGATGCTAGCGGATCCGCTTACTAAAGGCTTACCACCCAACGTGTTCGAGAGAACATGTAGCGGCATGGGTTTAAGGGAAAGCCTATGATTCTGGACTAAAAGATGGCCCAAAAGATTAAAGTAACTATTTCGTAATGAGAAGTGTATTGTAGCTGTTAAATCTATCGGCGATTGACCGTGACGATGAGACATGTTCTATGCACTAATCTGTGATGGAATGTGTAAAGGCAAAAGTATTTAAAGATAAAGCATAGATTGAGATCAAGAGGGAGAATGTTAGAATGATCTCGGGGCATTTTGCCCAACGCCAAATGCCCGCCCCTTGTTCGCGCTTCGATCGGGGCGCCACCAAGAGGTGGTGGGCCTCTCGCCGCGCCACATAAATAGAGGAGGGGGCCGGGGCCGCACGGACCCCAAGGTTCACCGTGCTGCCACTATTCCCACCGACAAACCCTAGACCCGACCGAGAGGGGCGCCCAATGACGGAACACCCACCGCCATCTATCGCGTGGAGACGCCGCTCCTTCCCCGACCTGCCGCCGCCTGCGGCGCAGACTTCACCGAGTGAACCACGATGGCCAACTCCTCCTCTACATCGGATGGTTAGTACCCCTCTCTCCCTCTCGATTTCATCTCAAGAACCAGAACAAAGAACCCGCTAGATCTAAACCCTAGGAGATCCTAAAGAAAGAACCTAACAAAGATTAGCTAATAGCATTTTTTGTTCAGTCATCTCTTGTTGTTGTAGGTATATAAACAAGAACTGAAGATACTCGAATTGTCAATAGAATTTGACATTGTTAATGTAGTAGCTAGAATTTCCTTAAATTGAATTAGTGAACAATTATCTATCAACAGCAACTTGATCTGAAAACAAACTTGAATAGGTGAATTAGTGAGGGGAGTAGCTAGCAAAACAGTAAAGTCCCTTGATGAGATGAATGGACAGAGAAGAGAAGTGGTTTAGAAGGAAATCTGAAATATCAGTGAACCCATTTGCCAGATCAACTCTTTTCTGCTAACTAAGATAATGAAGGTCATTTTGGCCACTCGAATGAATTACCAAAGTGAGGTTTGAGTTTGTAGGAAATTGGGTTAGTAGCTTTTCAGTTCTGAAAGTTGTTCTGTGCAAGGTAGATGAGTAGAGAGTGTAATCTGTTGTTAATAAAAATTGGCATATCAGTATGAGCTATTGGATGAACTAATGAACAGAGAAGAGGAAAGTTTAGAATGACAGTAGACCACACCTACAAGTAAAAACGGGTTAGAAAGCTGATTAGGGGTTGTTAATTAGAGAGTTTAGTAATTAATTAGTAGCATTCCAAACTAGCAGTAAGCTAATGCCAACTTAAATGCAAGAAAGATTAGTGCTTTTGCTAGGTGTTGTGATAAGCTATTATTTCACTAAAAAATTTGCTTATCAAATGAATATTTGAATTAGTAGGAAGTTTAGATAACAAACCCTCATACTCAGTAAAACCTATTTGATTGAATGAATGAATAGAGAAGATAAATTGAGGATGCCTTATAATGACAATGGACTAATGATTTTGCAAATACAAGTACGTAGAAATCTTGTTGATTCAATTAGCCAGTAAACATTTGTCCAGCAGAGGCAATCCAATTAACAAACAAGTATTTAAGATGGTTATCTAAAAGAAAACAGGAACCTCCATCCGGCAATTGAATAGTTAACAAAGTAGTTAGTAAACTAATTAGTCAAGTGAGCACTATAATTAGCAAATTGAAAATTTGGACTAGTAAGAAGATTAGTTAACCACACAGCAACGTCTTTCTGCGAAATACTGAACAAGGAAGATAATCTTGAGGTTAGTTAGAAAGAACAGTAGACTACTAAGTTTTCAAATGCAAGTAAATGGAAATTTTGTAGAATGAGTTAGCTATTAGAGATTGATCTGGAAGGAGCCAACTAACCTGAAAAACAAATATGAAGATAGCTATTCAAAATTTATCAATAGACCTCCACTTAACAAGCAGAACAAAATTTGGTAGTAACTAATTGAAGTTATTTCTCCTTGATAGAATTGTCCAGAATTTGAGGGTAGTTAAAAAAGGGGCAGTGAGCTAAAAGCTATGACAAATACAAAGACAAGTTAATTAGATATCATATCAAGTTAATTCGCCATCATCATTTAATCTAAAAGAATAAAACCAATTAGGACTCAAGTTATGGAATATGGTTAACCAAACAACAGTAACCCCATGCCACGGTTTTGATAATGGCGATAGTGGCACTAAGTTAATGAGATGGTTAATAAGAATCGGTAAAGCAATCAAAGATTAAAAATCATTGGGATCGAACATTGTTGAATATGGTTCGGTCAATGATGAGTCAATCTGATCTTCTATTGCAATTCTGAGGATACCTTCTAGAAACAACTACTTTTACTTTGAATAGTGTTTCATAAAAAACTATGAAAACGACATCATATGAGATACGGATAGGGAAGAGTCCTAGATTGTCTTTTCTCAGGATATGAGGTTGTGAGGCGTATGTTAAACGTTTGACGTCTGACAAACTCATACCCAAGTTCTGATAAGTGTTTCTTTGTGGGGTATTATAAGGAAACTAAAGGATATTATTTTTATAATCGGGATGATAACAAAGTGTTTGTTTCCTATAAAGGTATCTTCTTAGAGAAAGAGTTTCTTTCCAAAGGAGTCGATGGGAGCAAGGTGCAACTCAAGAAATTCGATAACCATCCAAAATATTTCAACTCCTATTGAACCTCTACAGATGAATAAAATATTGTTGAACATGTAGATGAAGCATCAGCCCCATTTAGATAAAAAGGCCACGTCAAATGCCTATAAAGTATGAACGTGACGTATTATTGTTGAATAATGATGAACCTAAAACTTGTTGAATAATGATGAACCTAAAACTTATTCTAAGCGATGGTGGACCCAACTTTGAGTCATGACTTGAAGCCATGAGATCCGAAATAAAGTCTATGCATAACAATCAAGTTTAGAACTTGGTTGATGCACCGATGGCCTTTACGACCATTGAGTGCGGTGGATTTTAAGAAAAATAGATATGGATGGAAATATTTATATTCATAAGGCACGATCGTCGAAGGGTTTCGCACAAATTCAAGGTGTTGATTATGATGAAACCTTCTTGCCCGTCGCTATGCTCAAGTCTATCCGATCATTCTAGCTATTGCTGCATATTTCGACTATGAGATATGGCAAATGGATGTCAAAACAGCTTTCCTAAATGAAAACCTAAGTGAGAATATGTACATGACATAGCCTGAGGGTTTTGTCAATCCAAAGGAAGTTGGAAATGTATGCAAGCTTAATAAGTCCATCTATGAATTAAAACAAGTATCTCGGAGTTGGAACATTCGTTTTGATGAAGTAGTCAAAGGGTTTGACTTTATCAAGAACGAAGAAGAACCTTATGTTTACAAGAAGGTTAGTGGGAGCAAACTTGTGTTTCTAATATTGTATGTAGATGACATATACTATTGGTGGAAACGACATTCTTATGCTTGAATCTATTAAAGCTTCATTGAGAAATAGTTTCTCTATGAAAGATTTAGGAGATACAACATATATTCTTGGTATAAGAATATATAGATATAGATCTAAGAGGCTAATTGGATTAAGCCAAGATGTATACATTGACAAGGTGTTGAAACGGTTCAACTTGCAAGATTCTAAGAAAGGTTTCTTACCCATGTCACATGGTATTACTTTTAGCAAGACTCAGTGTTCTACGACCACTGATGAGCGAGACAAAATGAGTAGAATTACATATGCTTGGCTATAGGATCTATCATGTATGTCATGTTGTACACCGACTGATGTGTCGTATGCTCTAAGTGTTACGAGCAGATATTAGTCGGATCCAAGTGAAGTTCACTGGATAGCAGTCAAGAATATCCTTAAGTACTTAAGAAGGACTAAAGATGCATTCCTTGTATTTGGTGGTGAGGAAGAGCTGGTCGTAAATGGTTATACCGATGCTAGTTTCTAAACTGATAAGGATGACTACAGATTGTAGTCTGGTTTGTGTTTTGTTTGAATGGAGGAGCAGTAAGCTGAAAAAGTTTCAAGCAAGGAACAGTTGCTGATTCTACAACAGACTGAGTACATTGCCGCTTCGAAAGTTGCAAAAGAGGTCATATGGATTAGAAAGTTTATTAATGAACTGGGTGTGGTTTTGAGTGCTTCCAGTCCAGTGGATCTCTATTGTGATAATAGTGGAGCCATTGCACAAGCTAAAGAGCCTAGATCGTATAAAAAATCTAAACACATACTTTGACGATATCACATCATTCGTAAGATCGTTGAAAGAGGTGATATGAAGATATGCAAAGTACACACGGATTTGAATATTGCTAATTCGTTGACAAAGTCTCTCCTGCAAGCTAAGCATGAGACGCACACAAGAGCTATAGGTATTCGATACTTATATGATTGACTCTAGTGCAAGTGGGAGACTGTTGGTGATATACCCTAGAGGCAATCATAAAGATGATTGTATCACGTCTATGTTTATGAGTTATTGAATAAATGTTATTATGTTCCTTGAACGAATCATTGGTTATAAAGATTAACAAGTATGTGACTTGTTGGTGATGCTCTTTAACTTATATGATGTCGTTCTAAATGGTATCCCTGGTCGGATGTCACTGGTTAGAATACCAGTGACTCTACGACCAGCACATGTATTGATTGGTGATCATGTTTCACCGGTCATGGATATAGGGATATCGAATCAATAATATGAACACATGTTAGAGAACATGGGGTTGGATAGACCCACCTTGAGACACTACTGAGATTGTTATAATTATATGTGTCATTAGTTGGTCTCAAGCAATGATGGTGTATAATCCTTAGACTTGAGATCAGCATGGTTTCATATATGTGTAATAGCACTCTTAGGGGTTGCCAAACGCTACTCGTAACTGGGTAGTTATAAAGCTAGCTTTCGGGTATGCTATGAAACATGTGGAGGGATGTGACTGGTCGGATATGGGATTTGTCCCTCCTAACATAATGGGAGAGATATCTCTGGGCCCCTTGAAGTGGTCGGATAAAAAAAGTGCATGGTCATGCCACTCGTAGTCGAAGAGTTCGACCACATAAAGTTATCCGACACTTGATCGAGAAAGTATTGAACAGTCTATGGATGATAAATATCTTACATGAAGTTCAAACCAGATATCGTGAGACAAAGGGAGAATACACGAGTAGGTCGCTCAGTTCGATCAGTTACAGGTTGGTCGTAGACTGGTTGAACGTAATCATAGAGTGGTCGAAACCTGGTCGTAAAGAGTTACGAACTGGTCAAGACTAAATATGAACTGGTTGTACACAGTTTCAGATTGGTCGTACTTAAGTACTAACTGGTCGTAAGGAGTTACGACCTAGTCGTACTTAAATACGGACTAGCCGTGACGAGATACAAGCTGATTGTAAGTGATGAGGACCAGTCGTAGATCATATTATATTAAGGTTCATCCGATATAATTTGTGTGTATTATGTCCTGCTAGGGACCACTACGACTCGTAGTCGGAAAAGGGTTTTCGAGTCACAACCGATTACACATAAACCTAACGGGTCACACACCTAACGGGTTGAAACAAACCAGTACGAATACGATTCGTCAAACATGTTCCGATAGGATACGTCACAGGGCACTATATATAAGGAGATGCTTGAGGTCATTAGGGGGACGCGAGAGACGTGAGTTGCTCCACCGAAACCCTAGCCGCAACTTCCTGAGAGAGCCCCGCCGTGCAACTTGGTGCTAGCACATCGGTGTTAGGTTGTTCCTACCGTGGACGTATGGATACCGTAGAGGCTCTACTACGGTTGCTATTGCACTTGAAGACGATCCGCGATCTTCACAAGGAACATTAGATGTTGCTGGAGTAGACGATCGACTCGCGAGGACGCTAGACGATCGACTACAACTCTTCACCGACGTGCTCTTTGTTGGACCAAGCTGCTCAAACTCATCTTCCGCTGCACTGCGCGTCTGGTGATAACGATCTGTGATCATCTACTTGCTTGGCATCCTGGTTTACATGGTAGAATTTTTTTTTTGAATTGTTGCTTTCGTAGCCTACCCGTATTCCTTCAGGTGTGAGGGTGCTCGTAGGAGCGAATTGGGAGAAACTCACCGAGCAAAAACAATGGCGATGGAGGCCGATTGGCGAACTTGGGGAAGAAGGTGACGCGGTGAGGTTGTCGATGAGAAATTTTCAAATTAGTTGAGGTAAAGGAAAATGGTACTCGGGAACACGTTTTGACGCAAACAATTTGGAGAGAGCTCACTTTGGTTTGGCCGAACGACAAGGCGAAAGGCGGCAATCGGCGTGACATGGGAGGAGCGGGACATCGCGGGAGGGAGGCCAGCACAACATGGGAGGGGAGTGTGAAGAGGAAGGAGGCGGCGACAGAGGGGTAGGCGAGGGCGTCGCAAGTGGTGGTGAGGAGGGCTTGGCGGCGCGGCGCGGCGCGGCGTTGGCGTTCGGCAGAGGAAGAAGAAAGAAAGGAAGAAGAAGAAAGAAAGATGGGCTGGGAGGGCATATATGTCTTTTTACCCATGCAACGTCGACTAATAGGTGTCAAACTGACAGCAATGTCATTCCTAATATTTTTGAGTGTTCACGATGTTATTTTGCACTGTGTCACCAAAGGAGTGTTATTTCTCTAAATACGGCTGAATGTGATGCTACTAAACCAATTTTCCCTTCTTTGAAAGGTATTTGGCCTATTCGGTCATTTAACAAGTCCAAAGCCGTAAGGTATATTTATACTTTATTTATTATTATGTAATAGCTTTACATATTCGTGATATGTTATTGATATTCAATGATGTAACTGTGGGCACTAGCTACTGATACAGGACTAGTGCTGTGAACACAGAAGATTTCAAATTTGGGGTCTAACAGGTGTCGATCTGAACGATGCAATCTCAACGGAGGCGGCAGTGAGGGATGGGGAACGCCAACAACGACGAAAATCGACGATGAAGGTTTCGAAGGCGATTTTATTCTTCGTGTGATTCCGGTATCTAGGTGATGACTTCGAGGTGGCGGCTAGGGTTTTCAGGCGTGGCGAGAAGCGGGGTGCAAAAAACAAGAGTCGACGTGCCCTTAAATAGCCTTTGGAGGCGGAGTCCAAAACAAAAACGACGACGACACGACGAAGGAAACCGGAGTCCAGGTCGGGAACGACAACGATGGACCTAACAGGTAGGACCCACCCGTCAGCGACTGCGGCTCAGGCACAGGACGCGTGGCGCACGCGAGTGCGACACGGCGGTGGAGGTGGGCTGGGCTACAAAGGCGCGCGGGTTGGGCTGGAACGGACCGGGTCGGAGAGAGAAAGAAGTGGGCCAGCAAAAGAATTCACCCAAAGGATTTTCTGAGATTTTAAATAGATTTTCTATTTTAGAAATACCAGAAAATCCAAATAGCAAATTAAAAATAGCAAATGAACTCGAAAAAATTCCTGAAAAATCTGAAAAATACTTCCAAGCACAAAGAAATCCAATCAAATAGTTTTGGATTTAATTGATGTTCAGATTAGTTACATTAAATTATTTTGGCATTTGAAAGTCCTATTTAAGCTTTATTAAATCAAATAAAATTTGGTGAATTTTTTGAAGGGACTAAACTACTTAAAAAAGTTTTGAAACTCAGAAAATTGGATGTGAGAACATTCGACTAAGCCATCTACATCTCTCGATTCTTAAGACTTGTTTAGATGTTGAAAACCATTCTAGGTCTAGCTAACACGCAGTTAGTGCGAATCAAATTCCAAATTACAGCCTTTAACGAAGGAACCGAGACACTAGACCGCTTAAGCTAGCCACCAGTTGGGCATTGTGATTTGATGGGTTAAGAGATTTTTAAGATAGTTAAACTTGTGTCAAAACTCGCATTTGAGTAGGCACAGAATTGACTAGTTTGAATCCAATCAACGAGGTGGTGGTCATCTGTGATGTGGACAAGGACAATGCATGCATGAGGCTGAAAAATAGGTACTCCAAGTCTCCAGCACACGATGTTAACACATTGGAAACATTCGTTGTTGCGTCCAAGTGAAGGTACATACCATTTTAGTGTTTGTTGCTACATCAAATCTTCGTCTTAATTCCTTCTGTTTATGTTGGAGCAACCAACTGTTGATGTGGTGTTGATCTCTAGCTTGCTACTAAAACTCGATCACGCTCCATTGAAATAGCCTCTGCGATGTGGCCACCTTCTCTTGTTTTTTTTAATAATAGGTTTGCACCCCATTTCCATTAAAAGGAAATATAATTATAAAAAGTTAACAAACTGATTAAACTAAACAGGATTACATATTTTGGCTTCACCCACAACTACAGATGCATTAACCAAGCAGCCTTGAGCCTAAAAGGGCTAAAAGGTTTTTAAGAAGTAGAGCTCACGGCCCCAAACCAAAAGGGAGTATTAATAGCCTCCATCACCTAATCTACTTGTCCATGGCGTCCATCTGCCTCTAACTCCAAAAATTCCAGAAGCAACCTTCCCAATTACTCTAGCGCCGTTGCGGAGCAGTTCCCGTTCTTCCTCCTTCTATAAATGGGACCACAGTTCAATCCGGTGACAAGAGGTATGAATAAGCGAGATAGGTTCCATGTCATTTTTATTGAAACACGCTAAGTTGTGCACTTTTCAAATGCTCCACAAAATGGCTGCTACACCAACCACCACCAGTTTCCTAGTCTTCCTAGCAAACTTAACTACCAAACTAGAGAATAATTTGGTAATATCTGCTGGAGGGCTGGGCAGGCCAAAAGTGCAACTCACGATATTCCAAATGTATCTCGTTAAAGGACACTGCAAAAACAAATGAGTAATACTTTCTTCAGCCCCACAAAACATACATCCTTTGTCCCCCTCCCAACCCCTGCACACAAGATTGTCTTTAGTTAAAATGCTTTGCTTCAGCACTAACCAACGAAAGACCTTAATATTTAGGGGTAGTTTAATAGCCCAAATGAAGTTTTGTGAGAACTAGATACTTTGCATCCTTAACACCTTGTAGAAAGATTTAACTGAAAAGATCTCCGAAGGCGACCAACGCCATACCAACCTATCCCATTCCTCCTTCAAGAGCACCCCTTTGCACTCTGTTATGATCCTGTTCCATAGAGCAAGTCCTTCCCCCCACAACGACCTTCTAAATCTGACATTTCTAAAATTCTGTTGGAACGCCCTTGCTACAGAGATATTTTTGGAAGTGGTAATGCTATAGAGCCTTGCATACTTTACTGAGAGAGATACATCCCTAAGCCACAGATCCTCCCAAAATCTGGTTCTAGCGCCATCTCCCAGTTTTCTCTTGCAGCAAGACAGGAATAAGTCTCTTATCCCTAACACACCTTTCTAAAACCATAAATCCCCCACCTTCGGCACCCACTTGTGCCAAGGTTTTCTTACTAAGATACTTCCTTCTGAGCATCTCTTGCCATTGACCATCCTCATTCTCCAGCCTCCAAAGCCATTTCCCTAGCAAAGCTAAATTCATAGTTTCCAGGTCTAGGATTCTCAATCCACCCTGATCTTTAGGCATACATACCATTGGCCAACCAACCATTGGCCAACCACCCTGAGTTCCATAAAAATTTGGATCTAAATAGATCCATTTTTTTCCTGACCCTCATCGGGATCTTGTATAAAGACATCATATATAAAGGGAGGCTACTAAGAGATGAATTCACTAGCACCAACCTCCCTCCTATTGATCAAAGTTTCCCCTACCAACCACTTAGCTTGTGCTCAAACATATCCTCGATCCTCTTCCAATCTCTATTTGTAATTTTCTTCCTATCCAGAGGAACACCCAGATATTTAAGAGGTAATTCTCCCACCTTACATGTGAAAATTTCATCGTAAATGTCTTGCCTCATTCTGCCGATCCAAAGAAAAACATTTCACTCTTATGAAAATAAATTTTAGACCTAAAACATGCTTAAATAAGTAGAGAATCAACTTCGTGTTTTTGCACTTTCTACATCATCCTGAACAAGGAAAATTGTATCATTTGCATACTACAGCATGACCAGACCACCATCAACTAAATGAGAATTCACACCTTTAATCAACCCCAACCCTTGAGCTCTCCTGACCAGAAGAGCTAAGATATCCCCTACAAGGTCAAACAACAGAGGTGAAAGAGGATCACCTTTCCTAAGACCTTTGTAAGTTCTGAAATAGGGGCCAAAATTCTTGTTAACCTTCACACATACTCTCCCACCACTAACTACTTTTAGAATTCAGTCACACCATTGAGGTGGGAAACCTTTCATACTAAGAGTTTGAAAAAGAAAAGGCCATTTCACTTTATCGTAAGCTTTTTCAAAATCAATTTTGAACAAAACCCCAGACAGATTCTTTTTGTGCAGTTCGTGCAAGTTTTCATGTAATGTTAACACCCCATCCATGATAAATCTACCTTTGAGGAAAGCTGTTTGAGTTGCGGTAATCACTTTACCAATAACTCTGGACAATCTGGTAGCTAATACTTTAGTTAGAACTTTATAGGTCACATTCAAGAGGCAAATGGGCCTAAAGTTCTGGATTCTATCTGCATTTTTCTCTTTTGGGATCAGCGAAATCACACCGTGGTTAAGTGCGAGATATCTAGCTTCGCACAAAGAGCTCATCTAGCATGTTTTGAGATCTATCTTCACCAAAGACCAAAATCTGATCGAATTCACGGAAACAAATCGGGCGGGGGCTTTATTCGCCTCCATGGAGAACACAACCTCAAGGACAACTTGTCCTGCTCATTCAGTTGGGGAATGTCAACCAAGTTCAATTGGATACTAGTGCTCTCTGGATGTCCGAAAGGATTCCTATAAAAATTGGTGATGTACCGAGTTAGTTTCTCCTCTCCCTCAACAATCCCCTCATCCTGATGAAGTGCAAAAATGGTGTTCTTTCTATTTCTTCCATTAGCTTTGGCATGGAAGTGTTTTGTATTGTTATCCCCCTATAAGAGATTTTTCTCCTTTGACCTTTGAAACCATTTTAACTCCTCTCCCTTTAAGATCTCTGCAGTTGGGCATCCAGACGAGTCTTCAATGCTCTGTTAGCAGCATCTAACCCATGCTGCTCACAATGCTTATCCAACAGGTCTATTTGTGTCAAAAGATCTTTTTTTCTTTTTTCCTATACTTGCCTTCTACATTGTTGTTCAACCCTTTTAAAACCTTCCTAGGCTTCCTTAATTTATTTTGCCAAACATCCAAAGGAGCCATCTTACCGGTTGCTTGCTCCCAAACTTTTGGACCACCTTCAAGAGATCCTCCACAAGAACAGCACAGTCTCAAATCGAAAACAAAGCGTGTTGGCATCTCTCTCTGTATCTATGAGAATAGGGTATGATCGACAAAACTCTAGGTAAAGCCTTAGTGTAGACCAGGAGGATGGTGTTGTTCCCATAGTGTACTCACCAACACTCTATCTAGTAGTTCAAAGGTGGGGATTTCATGATCATTACTCCATGTAAAGCGTCTACCAGTAAAGTTAATCTCTAACAACCCGACATTTTCAATTATAGAATTAAAAAGAGAACTCCATCTTCCACACCCTCCAGGTTTATTCTTCTCATAGTCTTTCCTAATTAAGTTGAAATCCCCAGCCATACAGACTGACCAGGTTGATTCTCTCAAAGTTTGCGCTAACTTAACCAAAAAGGGTTCCTTACCCTCTCTTGTGCAGGACCATAGACAACAACCAAGTCCCACTTGAACTTGTCATTTTTGTTTTGAAGAGAGACTTTAACAAAAAAAATCCTTCATAGACGAAGTAATCACCATGAAAAGACTCAGATCAACCCCCACTAGAATGCCCCCTGATCTCCCTTTAGGAGGAGACCAAATCCAGTGGAAGTCTCAATCTCCACAAAGATAATTCATCTCGTCCTGTGAAAATTCACTTTTAATGGTTTCCTGGATACCTATAAAGTGTAGTTTCAACTCTAAGATGGTTTCCCTAAGAAACCTCTTCTTCAGCGGACTGCCTAAACCTCTATAGTTCCATATCACTCCTTTCAATGTGATTTTTTGGATCTGTTTCTACTCAATCTGAATTTTAGAGCAGGTTTGATAGAATAAAGATCAGGAGAACCTCCTTTCTTTTTCTTCCTGCCTACTGAAGCCAACTGGAATAAGGTCAGATTGGATTCGTCGAAACCTTCCTCTTCTATATCTTCCTCACTCCCCATATCTTGAAACACTATAGACTCAGGATCTTCCTGATCTATATTAGTTTCAGTATGTGTTTTTGATTTATGGTTTCTACTTTCCAACAACAGATTGGCTCTATCCTGTTCTTGTGATTTAAGTAGGTCTAAATTGTGTTCCACTATTTCAAGAGAGCACTCTAAATCAAAACCTAGAGAAGAAGCTATTTGAAAAAGAGAAACATTGGAAGAATTGGCCATAGCAGAAGAGAGAGTACCTAGGCCTCTCTCAAGGTCCTTGAGTCTGGCTCTCTCCTTAGCCTTATCAAAGACATTTGCCTCTTCGGTGTCTTTGAGTCTTAAGCTTTTTCTAGGTTGAGCCTATTCCCGCCACCTTGACAATGCTCAATTCCCTAGTTGACTCTCCATTTCTTGTATGCACTATAGACACTCCCACTCGCCTTGCAAAGTCCCCAGGATCTGATTCCTGATTTGCAGAGAAATCCACTCCTTCACTGCCTGAGAGATGCATTCTTCCTTGCTTTCATCTACCAAGCTCCTCTCTTGGTTCTCCTCTTTGTCTTTGACCTGCAGCTTTGTACCTTCTCTTGTTGTCAGATCTAGCCAATTAACCGTATAAACTACAGCATTCATAAAATGGATTACTCTATTGTCCTGCCTTTTTAGGTTGCGAAACCGAGAACTGTTTCTAAGCAAGAACATAGTCCGCTCGATTAAGGATTAGTTCCTCACCCACTTTTGTGACCCTCATAACCTTGTTCATGTATACCGTTGGTTTCTTACACGCCGTTATTTCTTATCAGCTTCAGTGGATTAACATCAAGATGTCTGACAATGCTCACTGATTGTAGTAGGCAAAAAATGCTACGTAGTATTTTGGAAATCCGTCTCCCGACCATTCCAAACTTTCCAAAAGAGCAAATACGAGGTGTTCAATCATGCATGCTCACTCATCCCTTCAAAATGTGATTTAGCGTTCTTTTGGCGTGTTAAAGATGAAATAGAAAATCTTGTTGACTTTGCCAAGTTACAAAATGGATAATCAAACGAAAATGATAATGTATGTATAGTGCTATACAAACTTCATTTGAGATAGTGCTTTACGTGATGAATTTTTGAGAGATGTGATCTTGACGAAGCTTATGATCTAAATGATATACAATCTGGATCATTTGGAGGGCACGACGTCGATGGATCAGCGGTCGATGATGGAGACATGAGTGCCTTTGTGATAGTATTGCTACTTCTTTGATGGTCGCAAGAGGATAAATAGATTATATTAATATGATATGTATATGTTGCAGTGACAAGATAATTGCATCATATATGATCGAATAATATTTTATTTTTATGGCATTTTGTTTGGTAGGCTAATATTTGTCTTTCTATGTTAATTTCTTTCATTATACAATACCCAAAATTTATACATGCATGCACGTTCAATTTTGCAATTTATTTGGTTTGTCCTTGGTACACACGTATGCACGTACGAGCTATATCTATTCTATTTCATATGCACACTTGCGTGTATCTCATAATTTTTTTAATTCTCATGCAAAAATATGTTTAAATACATATGCATAAACATGTCTTCCAAACCCTCAAAGACAATTAACACTTTTTATCCTTCACACACAACTAAATAAACCAACAACCCATAAAAAGCTAGATTACACTTAAAAGTTAAGGGGCTTATAAGCTAATTAATCTAAAAAGTTAGCTTTGAGCTATATAAGCCAAAAAAAACCTAAACGTAAACAAACAGGTCTAAGAAAGAGTTATATGATGTCCCAAAATTTCACTCAATATTCGGTGACTATCACAAAAAAAATCGACAGACATCTGTCATCCATGATCTGATAAAATCCACACCCACGTGCGCGCGGGCACAAAACCATCTGTCGCACGCTAAAACCAAACGGAGTTGTTTTATTTAGCTCGGGTTTGGCCAACGATCCCCAACAAACGCAGCAACGCCAGTGGCCAACCGCCCAACCCCCAACAGAAGCCTGCGACCTCACCCCACTCGTGTTGCTTTGGATGCAACGGCTCTATATTTTATCGCGGCCCCTCTGAATCTCACACGCTGACCCGGTGGGACTCACCTTTGTAAGATTGGCCCATCGGTCTACACGAACCACAGTCTGTACACCGCTCCGTGGCAGCCCCGGCCCCCGTGGACCGACCGACATTAGGAGCCTGTAGTTTTGAGTTGACCCAAGATGATTTCATATACAAATTTTGTAGAAAAAAAAAATCCGCTCCATGTGGAACAGGAACGAGGATTTCTACCTCCAGTTGATTTAAGCAACCGGTTTGTAAAACGATCGAGTGGTATTTTTTTGTCTTTGTACCTTAGCCCATCAGGGTTCAAACACCATGTTTAGCCCCGTGTGTCTCATTACGGAGGATTTTTTTTTCAGTGAGAGGCGACGTACCCGTCGCAAGCGAGACGTCGGTGGTGACTTCGTAATTTCTTCGTCAAGCTCCGCTCGTCCGGTCTTCAGTAAGCGTCGTATGTGTGAGTACGTGCGTGTGGTGGTATGCGTGTAGGCGTCTATGTGTTGTACTGAGTGATTCATAGAAAAATACGTACATATACATGTAGTACGTGTAGATCGTTTCACATGTACGAGTAAATCTTAAATCGATCCATACATATATGTTCCAAAACCAAACAATCAAACAAGGTGACCGTAATAAATATATTTTGGATGAGTTATGCTCTAGGGTACTACTACTAATTTTGTTTTAAATGCTACTCCCTCCTATCACAAAAAAAAGATGATATTAGACATCAACACAATCCTCCAAAAGCAACTTTGACCATTAAGTTTTATTGTAATAGATTTATGAAATCTAATGAAACTATGACACTATGAAAGTTCATTTCGATTCGAGATAAATATATACATATTATTTTTATGTGTTAAATCTAAATATTAAAAAAAAAATATCAATAGCTCACGTAGCCTATCACTGAGCACTTTACATTAAATTAACTGAGCACTTTACATTAAATTAACAAAGGCGTCGTCTCTCTCTCGAGATTCTCCGGTAGAAGTCAAGTCCCAAGCAAAACAACATTGGTAGTTACGCAACCCCTCCAACCCCAACTGTTCTTGCATCACTCCATCCTCCATTCGCTAGCTCCCTCAAGCAACCTAGGTACCTTCCATTCCTATATAAACACTGCCCCACAACCCCACTCTCGTCAAACACACAAGCCCCACTCTATCTCTCTTGTTTCTCTCTCTAAAAGCCCATCAATCTCTCTCTCTATCATCACACACACAAATCATCAAAATGGTGAGTATGCATGCAACATGAACTGAATGGTGATTAAGCATATGTTGCAACCTGTGTACGTGTAGTGACACTTTCTTGACACGTTACGCGTGTATGTACGCATGCAGGTTGTTGAGATCAAGGAGAACGGCGGCGCTGCGGCGGCGGGCAGGGCGCAGCAGCTGCTGCTGTCGGTGAAGCGCGGCGAGCCGGCGCTGGTGCCGCCGGCGGAGCCGACGCCGACGGGGCAGCAGTACTACCTGTCCAACCTGGACCAGAACATCGCGGTGATCGTGCAGACGGTGTACTGCTACAAGTCGCCGTCGGGCCGGGGGAACGGCGGCGCGGCGGAGGAGCTCCGGGCCGCGCTGGCGCGGGTGCTGGTCCACTACCACCCGCTGGCCGGCCGGCTCGCCATCAGCCCGGAGATGAAGCTCACTGTGGAGTGCACCGGCGAGGGCGCCGTGTTCGTGGAGGCCGACGCGGCCTGCGACCTCGCCGACGTCGGCGACCTCGCCACCCCGGACCCCGCCGCGCTGGGCCAGCTCGTGTACGCCGTCCCCGGCGCCAAGAACATCCTCGAGATGCCCCCCATGACGGCGCAGGTAAAACTAACCAACCAACCACCCGCGCGCACGCATGAACTGCGCGCGCGTACGTGCTCTTGCATCATTTTGGTGGGGTTCCGGCGCCTGAGGCGGGTTTGCCGCTGCCGGGCTTGGTTGCCCTGAGCTGCGCGTTAATGGCGGCCCTGGCGCCTTGTTCCCTTTTGGTGAAAGCCTGAAAAGAGGAGAAGCATGGTGTTGCCGTTTATACATGCGCGTGACTGTGCAGTTGTGTAATATTGGGTAGGAAGGAATTGAAGTTATTTTTGTAGGTAGCAGCGAGATGGATGGGGGTTGAAAAAGAAACGAATTCGATGAGGGAGATGCTCATAGAAAATCGTGATGGGAAAACCTTTTTAAATAATTTTACCACTCAATTTAATATAAAAAAATGCTATCTTTATGTTTGATTTACATGTCATTCTGTCTTTTCTACGAGAAAAAAATGCTGTCTTTGTTATGTAGTAGTTCAGGTACTTTGATACCAACTGGAGACTTCTAAATATGTTGTTTCTACAAAGTTAGCTTACCCACTTCTACCTATAAATCAACCAAACCGTGTATATAATCCATTTTTGTTTTCTAGTTAGCTTCATGTCACTAACCAAATCTAATCCTCCAGCATGTAGGGGTCCAAAGTTACATGGAAAATCAACACATGATTAATTCTGCACCAATATGTGTCACATCATGTACTCACTCGGTCCCAATTGGATACATGTAGTTAGTTAACCTTGATCCATCGGACACTCAGATTTGTCAAAACACATCTGTTGCAAAGTTAACTGACTTACTTCAACTGGAGTAATTTGTAATGAGTTAACCAATAGCCACAAGTAGTAACTAGGGAAGTAATTAACATTGCAAATTTATTTACCAATGGTTAAATTGATTAATTCACAGGTGACCCGGTTCAAGTGCGGTGGCTTCGCGCTGGGCTTGGCCATGAACCACTGCATGTTCGACGGCCTGGGCGCCATGGAGTTTGTCAACTCGTGGGCGGAGACGGCGCGCGGCGCTGCCGAGCTCACCGTGCCGCCGTTCCTCGACCGTACCGTGCTCCGGGCGCGCGACCCGCCGGTGATCTCCAACCCGCACCACGAGTTCGCCGAGATTCCCGACGTCTCTGACACGGCGGCGCTCTACGGCGGCCAGGAGCTGCTGTACCGCTCCTTCTGCTTCGACCCGGACAGGCTGGAGCGCGTCCGCGGCCTCGCCCTCGCCGACGGCGAGCTCGGCCGCTGCACCACCTTCGAGGCGCTCTCCGGCCTCGTCTGGCGCGCGCGCACCCGCGCGCTGGGACTCGCGCCGGAGCAGCAGACGAAGCTGCTCTTCGCCGTGGACGGTCGGCGCCGGTTCGAGGCCCCGCTCCCACGGGGTTACTTCGGCAACGGCATCGTGCTGACGAACGCGCTGGCTACCGCCGGCGAGCTGCTGTCCGCGCCAGTGTCGCGCTCGGCAGGGCTAGTGCAGGAGGCGGTGAAAATGGTGACGGACGAGTACATGCGGTCGGCGGTGGACTACTTCGAGGCGACTCGTGCGCGGCCGTCGCTGGCGTCGACGCTGCTCATCACGACGTGGTCGCGGCTCGCCTTCCACGACGCCGACTTCGGGTGGGGCGAGCCGACCATGTCCGGGCCCGTCACGCTGCCGGAGAAGGAGGTGATACTGTTCCTCGCGCACGGCAAGGAGAGGAAGAGCATCAACGTCCTGCTCGGGCTGCCGGCGTCCGCCATGGACGCCTTCCAAGAGCTCATGGACGAGATATGATCGATGGCCACGCGTGGCATCAATGGCGGCAGAGAGACGGGTGCTACCGTGCTATACACCACACACATATTTTCGTAGTGTTTTTATGCTTTTAATTTCCATGGGTTTACAGTATGGCTATGTTAATTGTGGTGAGTGTTGTGTCAAAGGATTATCATTACTCTATGATGTTGATGTTTAATCTGAGGATTTGTTACCGGTTGTAAGATGGTTTCACGTGTATAATGAAAAGTAATAATTGCAGTTCGTTTAATTAATCGGCCTTTTATGACTCACCGCAGTCTTCTTCCTGCTCGATCAAATGCCCAGTCCGTCCCCTGCTTCCAGCGCTTTCTGTAAACGAGTACGGGAAGAATGCCGCACGCCAAAACGCTGTGCCGGCCTTCCTATTAATATCGCCGAATCGGCAATAGAAGATTACAACCCATTACAGGAGATTTACGAGAGCAAGACTAATATCAACTACTATAATCTATACAATGTACATATGGAAACAAATATGGCTAACATCCCCCGCAGTTGAATCGTGCGGCGTCCAAACGCAGAGACGGCATCGGAAATACTGAAACAGCTGCACGGGAAGACACTTGTCACGGACTGGCTGACAATTTGGGCTCCGTCCTGGGCCGTGGGCTTACGAGGTAAGAGTGGATCCAGTTGAGACTACTAAGGGCAGGAACAGGAGACCGAAGAGGGGATCGAATCATTCAGGCTTGCCTTGGCTTCTTCCTCCTCCACCATGCTGTCTTCTCCCCAAATCCATTTATCTGATTCCGAGTCTCTTGCTTCTTCCTCTTGATCTGGATTGCTCTCCTCCGTCTTGATTCTATTCCCCAAGTTGTACCCCCAAGTACTTGTGTATTGTGTTGGATTGGATTATCTGTTCTGTATCGGGTGTTCATCAGAGCTCATCCACCGGGTACATGACAACCCTTTGTCATGATGTCGGCAAGTTGGAGGTAAGACGACATATGCAAGGCACAGACATGACCAATAGACACTTTCTCCCGGAAAAAATGAATGTCAATCTCGATATGCTTGGTACGTCGATGCTAAACCGAGTTAGACAACATGTGGGCGGCGCTGATGCTGTCGCAGTAGACTATGGTGGCCAATGAGAGGGGTGATGTAGTTCCGTCAGGAGCTGGCTAATTCAGCAACACTCGATCACCGCATAAGCAACGGCGCGGTACTTTGCCGCGGCATTGGAGCGAGAGACTGTAGTCTGACACTTTGAGGACCAAGAAATGATGTTGTCTCCAAGGTACACACAATAGCTTGAGGTGGACCGACGAGAGTCCGGACAGCCCGCCTAGTTAGCGTTGGACTAAGCTGTCAAGGTTAAATCGTCCATTGCATGAAGAATCATCGTATTTTTTTTTCTTAATTATTTTGTAACGTCGTTAAATTACCTTGAGATGTTTGTAGTAAGAACAATTTATATTTTGTTTTTTGCTATTACGGACTTTGACTTCTAACATTGAACTATATTTTGTTAACTCCGAATACCAATCCTAGAAATTCTGGGTCCACCGATGAGTGGTCGTATGGTGAGAACCAGGCGCGGGCCAAGGGACCAGGGCTGGGGGGAGGAGAAGGTGGTGTTGTCGTCACAGGGGCTGCCACGCCACGGTAGGGGGAAATCGCTGTTGTAGCCTGTACGTAAGTTGAGTTTTGAGGGCCATCGGGCCTTGACCACAGAGTTCGATGGATGATAGCATCACAATGGGCGGCGGTCCTCGTAATGCGGCAAGATAGCGACAAGGGTTAACAATTTCGGCGAAATTTCGCCGAAATCACCGAAATTTCGTCCATTTCGTCCCCAGCCGAAAGGAATTGGTTTCGTTCAAAAAAATTCGTTTGGTTTGAATTTCAAGGGTTAAGTATACTAAAAGTGGTGAATAAGCCACAAGACCAAGGGTAGCCCAGCGGTGCGCTAGCGCTTCTGCAGCCTTGCTGGTTTGGGTTCGAGTTCTAGTGCCGGCGCTGTTTTCTTTTATTTTTTGGAAATTTTAAAATTCAAATTTGATCAAACTTTGACCGAAAATCACCGAAATTTAATCCGAAATTACCGAAATTTCGTCCCTTTCGCCCCCAAACGAAATAAAACTCAAAACGAAATTGTGAACCCTGGCGACAACAATGTCAGTCGTGTGGGCTTGAAGGAGAATGGTGGACAACCATGACAAGTTAGGTTTTGGTGTTGGGACGAGAAGATGGTTGACGGTGATACCGCCGCCGGAGCCGGTGAAGGAGGCTGCGTACACAAGTGGCCGGGGCTCCATGAGCCTCTCTCCTGTTTTAGTATGGGCCATGGCTGCACTTAACCAGGCTGGGCTGAGGTCGTTTGCTCCACGGGTCGAGGGAAGGAGCGTTGTGCATTGGGCTAGCACATGGAGGGGGAAAAAAAAAAGAAATCCTAAGCATTTTCCAAAATCTAGCGCGCACATGCGTGCGAATCGTGATTGATTTTACGTCGGAATCAGATGACCGTGCGAACCGTACCTCTCGTATGGCTATGTACAAGATGAGTCCGGATGGAAGAAAAGCCATCAAAAGAAGGAAAATATGGATTGAACTATTGAAGAAATGAAGGAAGAATCTACATAAGTTAAATAGGAAACAAAGATACATAGTAGGGATATTGATATTTGGGACACGAACATGTAAGTATCCCTCTGTTCACAAATAGTCCAATACATACAAATTCGACTATTAATATTAATCGTAATTTGCTTGTAAAAGCAACAAAAGTACGGTCATGTAGACCAATCGACGTAAAAAACAGTACAGTACAATTCTATATTAGTAGTCAAGGCTAAAAGGATTTTTTTTTCTTTTCCGAAACGGCAACTTCCATGGCATATATACCGCGGGTAATTCAAGGATAGCAATCTTTCAACGGAATTGCTAATTCTCATGCAACTCAAATTTCAAGAAATCTTAGTCGAATTTTCTCACTTTTGGATTGAGTGTGGAGATTTGTGCCTCGGGAGGTTGTCTTCTTCTTCTCCGGTGGTCGGCGGTGGTATCGTATTCACCGAATGCGACAAGTTAGGGTTAGGGTTCACCGGAACCCTGGGCTTTAGTGGGAGTGGGACTGTAACATCCCAAGTCAAAATTTGTATCTCAAATGTATGAAATTGAGGGGAATTTAAAACTTTTGAGTATAATTGTCTTTTGGAGCATTTGCATGATTTGTTGTTTTTGAAAATTTTGAAATCAATAAAAATATACAACTCAAATCATGACTCCAAAGGAAAATAGGAACAAACTTGTGATCATCCTCTGAAAATATTTTTCCTATCATCTGGATCATCTTAGCCACCTCTCTGAAAAATCTCATAATTTTTAAATTTTATTTGCTATTTCAAAAGAGCCAGTCAAACCAAATTAAATTCTGGTCAAACCCTCAGGGCAGCAGTTTGTGGATTTTCTGGAGAAAAATGTAGTGCATGAAAAATCCTAGACAAATTACACAATGTTGTTCTCTGTCACTGTAAGCTTCCATAAAAATTTCAGAATTTTTGGAGCTTCGGAGCTACCTCCAAAAATTCCCCAAACTCACAGCCTTTTCTTGAATCAAATCTGAAAACATTGTTTGTTGGGTTTGGACCGCACCCCGGCTCGAGTCCGACCGAGCCCGTGCGAGCTGACTCGGTCTAACCCCCTAACCGCGCATCGCATGCGACCGTTCGATCGCGCATCAACGGCCACGAGCGCGTACCGCTTCGGCCTGACTTGTAAGTCTTCACGCGTGCTGTCGACCGTTTGATATTGATCCAACGGTCCATCGCGACTCCTCTCGTCACGATCGCGCACCCGCGCTGTGTCGCTGCATTGCGGGCCCGCCCTGTCAGCTTCTTCTTCTTCCTCCCGTTGCCCGTGCGAGCTTCAGTGCCGCGGCGTGTGCTCGAGGTGCTCCGTCACCTCCGTGACCGCACCGCCCCTCCCAACCTGTCCTGGAGCTCCGTTGTCTAACGCCGCCTCCACTCCGCTATCTCCCCGAAGATAATACTCCTCTCGGTGCCTCTTTCTTCCTCACTTCTCCTCTCGGTGGTGAGAGAGGAAGCTTTGAGAGCAGTCCTCTCGGGTAAGCTCCAATCCTTTGCATCCCCTAGCTTCCTCTGTGTGCACCCTATCCATTTTCGCTCACTAGAGTTCTTGTGGCCGCTTGTAGGTTCTAAGTCCGGAGCGTGTCTTCTTCGGCTCCAGGGCGTGCACCGAATGCCACTCTAACCCATTTCTCTTCTGCGGTGAGTCTTCTTCTCAAACTTGCGCGTCGTATTGTGTTCCTGAGTATTACCAAGAGATCCCCTCAACCAATTTTGGTAATGCACCGCAGGAGCTGTGGAGTTGGAAGTTTTCCCCGTTTTCGGCCAAGAGCATTCCTTTCAGCCCCATTGCCGACCGGGTGAGCCATTGTTCGATTCCTTGTACTTTCACCACCTCCTGGCCTCACTCGAGCTATCTCAACTTATATACCTCGGTTTCCTTGTGAAGGTTGGTCTCCCCGCGGGAAGCCCTTCGCCGCCGTCACCATTGTCGCGGCCAGCTCTCCACCTAGCTCCTCCATCCTCCCAGCCGCTCTGGTAAGGTTCAGAGAACCTCTAGGAAGCCTAGGAGTGCATTAGTTCGGCCATTTTTGCACCGGGTTGTCGCATGCACGTTAGCCGTAGAGGTGCCGCCGCTCGTCGCCGGCTAGCCGTCGGTACGGGCCGTCTCAGCAGCCGCCACCGCCACCATGAGCTTCGTGAAGCTACCAGGAACCCATTCCTGGCCTTGGTTGGCGCCGGCGCGGCCGGAGTCGCCGGCGAGGCTCCGGTCAAGCTCGCGGTCAAGCGAGCTCTGTTGTCGGGAGCTCCGACCGACACTGTAGCTCGTCATTAGGAGTTAATGTCGATGATTAGCATTTAAGTATAGAGGTTTGTCGGAAAATCATGCGTTTAGCGAGGATCGTGTGACTTACGTGTGCCCGAGGCCGTTAAGTGCCTGATGAACTTTCGGTGGACCGTGGATGAGCTCATGACCCTTGGTCCATGCACGCGTGTATATAGGCGAGAGTATGACATGTGGACCCCTGTCGTAACCGATTCTAAATCAAATCGGAAATTAGAAAATGGCATGTCTTTGCGGACCCCACTAGTCAGATATCGTGGCTAGGCGAGCTGGGTATAAAAGTATTGTGTATTTATATAAATTCCGAAATGCTTTATTTGTGAACTGTTAATTGCTTTAAACTTCAAAATTGCATAACTAATTCATTTTAGCTCCAAGATGGTTGATTCAAATTTTGTTAGCTTCCATTTTAAATGTACTTTAATACAAAATAGTTTGAACCATGTTTCTGTCCCAGAAAATGTTTATTAATAAAATGACTCTAGGTTAGGTTTATTTTGCACTAAAAATTGATTAAACTTCAAAAATGCATAAGTATTTCTCTGTAACTTCAAATTGAGTGAATCCAACTTTGTTGGCTTCCTCTGATGATGAACTTGTTGTGAAAATTAGTTTTAGGCATGTTTCTGTTGTTAAAGAAGTTGCAAATATAATTGTATGATGCTCATTTTCATGTCTTTGAAAATTAATAGGAAGTGCATTATAGCTCCAAATGAGATGAATCCAATTGGGTTATTCATCTTGTGAGGTGCTAGATTTACTGTAAAAATTTCAAGTGCACCACCTTTGCAGAAATGTTTGCCAAATAATTCAATTACAACAAATAGTAACAAATTGCATTTTCTAGCCTAGCAGAATTGTTTTGCTTATAACTTTTGCTTAGAACATCCAAATGAATTAATTCTTGTTTCTAAATTCATTATAAAGCATGCTCGTTCTGCTGTAAAATTTTCAGAGCATTTGGAGAAAGTTGGTTTTTGACTCTTTTCGGTATTCTTCGTTCTTATCGGTTCCTATTCGCTTTTTCGTTAGGTGCCGACGAGGGTGTTGACCTTGGGAGTGAACCTCTGCAGCAGACCGAGCAAATTCAGCAAGGCAAGCAGTTTGATCATGATAATCCCTTTATTTTAAAAGTCTAATATATTGTTTTCAACTTATATGTATGCATTGCTATGTGGTGTTAAATTGGTTAGTTACTCCTTTAGATGCATAACCTGTAGGTAAATGATATTCCTTTACTACCTGAGCCTAGGTTATTTGCTGTGATTAGAGTTCGTTGGATGAGCTCTTGTCACTTAGTAGATTATGGGTTTCTATTGCTTAGCCATGCTTAGCTTTCGGTAGTATTAAGCGATCATCGACTTTGTCGATGATTTTGATCACACAAATGTCAATATTATTCCATTATGTCCAGCTTTGTGTTTTATTACTTTGCAACTCAAAAACTAAAAATAAAACTTATATCTTGACTTGGGCACAATGGTATGTTGGTGTGATCTGTTGGGTGTGATTTGGAATGGTGGCTAGGTCCTTAGGACCAGAGTTACTTGCGCCACCGTCTTTGAGCATTTCGCGTGCTAACCACACTAGAGGGTATGGGACCTCTCTTGACTTAGTACTTTGGCGTGTGTTGGCTCAGTCGCAGGGGTCGCAGGAGGGATGGTGGTTGGGAGCATGGTAGTTGTCAAAGCTTTACCCAGTGGGTAGTTGTCTTTCGGCTTTACCATGTAAGCGTATGGGTCTCTATCATTACGAGCGGCTCGTAGTTAATACACAATACTGGAAAGGTCTCGTAGGACTTAGCCGTGCCGGCATACCTTCGGTAGTGTGATTTTGTGGCTTAAAGGCGGTCTGAAGTGTGGGTACATTGGTACACCCCTGCAGGGTTAAAACTATTCGAATAGCCTTGTCCTAGGTTATGGACACGCTCGGTTACGCCCCGTGAGAACTAGACTACAACCTTTTTGATTAAAACTTGACATGGGTGGTATGAATGGGTAATTCATGCTATGGTCGTGGTGACTATTGGGTTAGTCACTTCGAGTTGTTGTCATCTACTTACTATTATGTTATTCTTGCTGTTATTTTAATGATAAAAATGAATTGCAAACTCGCCTTTGAAATGTATTACACTATTGCAAATAAAGATTGCTTTATGCTGAAAATGAACCATATGGCCTCCACTCAAATAAGCTTGCATGTAGCATATGAATAGGTCCGCTATTCCACACGTCGATCTTGCAGTACAAATTTGTACTCATTTGCTATGCTTAATGTTGTTTGTTGCGAGGAAGAAGGTGAGCCCCAAGGGCCTCACTTTGCAGTCGTCTTTGTGGAAGGGTTTGGGACGACTAGACTTGGCGATCCGGTTGGTTGCCTTGTGGGTAAAGGCACACCGATTGGCTTTTGTTTATCACCATTTTATGACACTTTTGCTTCCGCTGTTTAATTAGTCTTTTACTTAGCATTTGGCCGGTCGGCCCTCTTTTGTAATAACTTATGTTGTATGGCTCTTGTAGTGTCGTTGCTTTGGATTCTATGTCTCGTATGGGATCGATGTACGATTTTGTGAAAGGAGGTGTGTATACTGCATTTCTGGGAAGTATACATATATCGAGGCTTGGTTTATTCGATTTGCGATGCTAGGACCATTTGGAAGGTTAAGCATTACAAGCCGAATAAATTGGGGTCCTCACAGGGACCGTGGGGAGCGTCGCCTCGGTCGTGGGGTAGTGGGTGGTGGAGGTCGACAGGGGCGATGAGAATGGAGTGGTTGGGAGGCGGTGGCGGATCCAGCGGCGGCGGCGGCCAGAGCCCGGAGGGGTGGTGTTATACTCTAATACCCCTTCTTATGCGCAACAGCTCTAGATCGGATCAGAGTTTGTGAGAAACTGGACGAGCGTGCACGGTATCAAGAGCGAAGTAGGTAATCTCGTAGAGAAAACAAATAACAACAACGGAATAATCACGATGAGAGAGAACGATTTTATGAAGCCGTCTGCAAATTCTTTAAGCACAACCTCAAAAGAGTATAAGGGATTATCGTTATCTCACAACCCTCTCAAACGTTTTATGACCCTCGGATCCTTACCCTATACAATAATTTAGCGCTAAAGAATAATTTAGACTCTAATATTCTCGTGTACTTCTTACTTTGGATGAATTGGTTTGTGGTTATTGTTCTCCATGACCACCTCCTTATGACTTTATAGTGCCCTCCAGTTCTATTCTAGAAGTAAGTAGGAAGATTAGGATAGAAATCCTTTTGAACACAACTCTGAGTCCTAGTAGTTTAGGACACGAGTCACCCATACTCAACAGGTGGGGTGCGGATTGAAGTGAGTTAGGGTTTTGGTGTATTTTATATATGAGGTGAGGAGGGAGACGAGGATAGTTGGATCTTGATCAAAGGCTGAAAAAAGTGTACGAAAAATTCTAAAATTACAGGCAATTGATATATAGACAATCCTATCCTTCCATAGCTAAGGGGCATCAAAGTACTTCCGAGCTCTTAATTTCAGGCAAGACAATCCTATCTTTCCATACCCAAAATGCCGATTCCAAAATATTTCTGCCTCCATCGATCAGCTGCATCTGAGTATAAATATCCACCCGCATTGTTGTCTTGCTTCCTCGCTCCATCGTCTTCGATCCTCTCTGGTGCGTCGACAACTCGATCGGTCGACATGACGACGACCACCTTCTCTTCCGCCATTGCTGCCGTACTCTTGGCCTCCGCTCTGCTGGTCGCGTCGAGCGTCTTCTTGCCGACGGCCTCCGGCGGCGCCACCGCCTGCGGCCCGAAGGACGTCTTCGTCATCCAGAGCAATGGCGAGCCCCAGAGGGACGGCACGTCGGAGTACAGGGTGTACGTGGTGAACAGGTGCGGCGGCGGTGACTTCGACGGCGACGGCAAGTGTGTCGTCTCCGACATCCACCTGTTCTGTGGCCACTTCCGCTCCGTCCTGCCCGTCGACCCCGAGCTGCTGCGCGTCGTCGCCCCCGCCGACTGCCTCCTCATCAACGGCAACGCGATCCTCCCGACCAGCAACGTCTCCTTTGTCTACACCAGCTACGTGGAATACCAGATGTCCGTCATCTCCGCCACCTGCGTCTCCTGATCGACGGCCGGGCATGCGTGCATGGCGTGCACGCTGACGTCTACATGCATGATTTTTCAGACCATGATTTTGATTCCTTTTATGCGAATCAGTGTGCAAGCTGATTTATTTGCTATTATTAATAATAATTCAAGGGTTCTCAAATTTCTCGCAAAATTCCACCTAAATTCTAGTAGCAATGCGATGAGGATGGCACGGCGGCGACTTGTGATATCTCGTTTAGTTCAACACGTGCATGAGAAGAACCATTTTAAAATAAGGCAGCTAGCTACCTGCCTCATGTTGATCTTTTGTTTTTGGTTTTTTGTTTTTTCCCCTAAGATAGCTAATTAAAGGACATTTGCCTTGCTTGAGCACGTAAGTCTAATTAAACTAGTGGACCATTATATCGTACAAGTAGTACTCATCGCTAGTAAGGGAGGAAAGAAAGGAAAACAAAATAATGTAAAAGAGAGAAGAAAAAACGTTCTGGTCCATGAAAGATTGGGCCAGCCCAGTTCCTAGTCAACTCAGTCACGGCGCCAGCATATAAAGTTAGGGCGAGAAGGCAAATTGACCTCAGCCTGTGCGTGCGCCGCCTCACACTTGCCCGCATCCACCTGCCGCCGCACTTCCGGCTGCTACCGAGTGCCATCGTCGCTGCCGCGCGTTGCCTCCTGCTGCGCATAGCCAGCCGCCTGTGCGTGTACGTGGAAGATCCATTTTGCTGCCGCGACTCGTTTGCGTTGGTCCGCACGTGGAAGATCCGTTTTGCTGCTGCGGCGGTTTGTCTTCTTTTCCCTTGGTTCATTACACTGCTACGGCTTGATAGGAGATGCATGCGTGTTTGGAGTAGTAGGGGAGAGAGAGGTTTAATAGTGCTGCTTGCATGCGTTTCCAGGAAGAGAGATTAATGTACTAGTGCTGCGTGGGTAGTTGTCTAGTTAATGGTGTACTTCTATGTTTAGTCTATAGTGCACTCCTAGGATTATTGTAATGAGAATTGCATGCATGTTTCATTAATTGGAGTACGAAGCTAGTGCTGCATGCACCTTTCACAAATTGGAGTACGTAGCTAGTGCTGCATGCACCTTTCACAATTTGGAGTAGTAAGAGAGAGGGTTGAATTAGATAATGCTAATTATTAGTTTACTAGTTTTATCCTCGTAGCATTGCATGCATGTATGCCTAAATAGTAAATAGAGAGAGAGATTTAATTAGAGATTTGAATAAAGATTAATTAGAGAGGGGTTTTAGGATTTTCTAAACGAGGGGTTAGATGATTTAATTAGAAGTTATGGCGTTCTAAGAAAATGTGGAGAATTTTGTGTAGATTCCACAGTGGGGTGGTTTGCCATAATCAGACTTGTGAGTAAAAAATTACGCCTTTTTTTTGGTACTAGGTCAGCAAGGGGTGACTGTTCGGTATTAGGGGAGCGATGCCAATTAATTTTTGTTCTGATGATGCTGTAGCTTGTATTGAAATTTGAGTATTTATTGTAGGAGAGACGTCGTGCTTGTTGCCATCTTCTAGCCAAACCGTACATCGCAACTAGTAAAGGCAAGTGCATGGTAGACAACGATCAATGATTGATCTCTGTATTTCTTTATCGTTCATTACCATTATGGTTGTGCTTTTATTTGTATTTAATTGCAAGCAATAGAATGGTATGATTATATCTTGTTGACGAACATGAGGAAAATTGGATATGATGAATATGATGAAATTATGCATTTTGCATTCATAAGCATCTTTGCATATGAGCAGGTGATCATGATTGATCACAACTCCACGGGAGTGGAGGAGGTCCCCGATGCTCGAGGAGGAGCGGGCTTGAGAGTGAACGTTGTCGCGAGCGTTCACTCATGCTATACCGGTATACGCAAAAGAAGTGCATGTGGACATGTAGAGTAGGGTTGCATTGAGATATGAGATGACTGTGTGTGAAAACAAAGAGAAGATAATGGCATGAGAATATTAATAGAAGGACATATGATGAAAATGAAGTTATTGAATGATGTTGTTTTATCATTGCTCGTTGTAAACGGATGTACTTGCTGAGTCGTGGACTCACCCTTGTTTTTTTGTTGTTTTAGGTGATCATTGAGGGTGCCACGATGGAGTGGGACTAGAGCACATGGAATAGTTTCATACTTCAGACACATAATTATTTGCCATGAGAACCATTTGATTCATTATTGCTGGACTACTTTTAGGATATGTTAGAAATTGAATAAGCTTAGGTGAATGCTTTGGACTAGTCTGTTTTGTTCCAAGGTTTTGGATCTACTGGTTTGGTGTTGTTTTAGACTTATTATCTTGCTTTGTTTCTCTCGCTTATTTATTCATGTTTGATCAGTCCTTATTCATGTTCTAATGTAACCCGTGGATTGGTTTTAGTAATGCTTTGGCTGCTGAAATTTTATAGTGTGTTGATGAATATTGTCTAGTTTAGGTAGTTTAGTGGCATTCCAGGCTCAGTATTGGGCTGGGGTGTTACACGACTAGTTGCAAGTTTGGTTTTGCAACGGGTGTCAATGGCACAACCGGAGGCCACGAGGGGTGGCGACGGTGGCAACACAAGGTTAGAGTTGGGTTGGGGAGAGAGACGAGTAGGTCCATTAGATCTCAACCAATGGTCACAAAATTTGATTTGTGTTTTTCAAAAAAGAAAAAAAAAAGTTGGCTGACGCATAGAGACTCCACTAATTCAATGGTGATATGAGAGGATGAATATCCAAGAAAAATGTGCAGACCAATCTTGTTGCCATAGAGATGTTCACAAATTAACTCTGTTTTGTATTTTACTTGATGTGTACGCAGTGTATTCTATTAAGGCAAAATTGCACCATAAGCCCACAAAATATTTTGTTTCGTCCGATCGAGCTCTTGTAGTAAGAATTTGTTAATTTTACCCCTGAACACGTTCTCTCAAATTCGATACTCCGGCTGATTCTTTCCACTTCCCTTTCTCCCTCTTCCCTGTTCCCCTAAATCAAATACAATTCGCCCCTCCCCCACACTAAAGTCGGTGGTTATGGTGCCAATGATGGCTGATTCTACTTGCTAATATTGCAACAATGTGCGGACTCTCGGCTAATGTTAAGAAAAACATAGTAAGCCAATGTGTACAACAGATAACAGGTTATTCTATGCTCCAGCACCTTCTGTGGGTCAAAATCAACATCCCAACCTTAGTCAAATGCTGGTCAAAGAAAACCCATCACCTCCCACCTCTGTCAACCCATGTTTCCCTCTTCACCTGCCCTCTGCGCTCAGCGTGACAGTAAATCTCTGATGAAGATGTAGTAAAGGCATAAGGATTGCCGCAATACTAAGTATGATGGTGTATGTCCTGTAAAGACGTAGTAAATGAACATTAAGATCGCAGTAATTCCTAAAAAAAGATCACATTAAATCTTTTTGTAGCACTGTAGTAAAAGCACGAGAAAGTCGTAGTAAACCTCTTGTAGTACCGCAGTAAATGCACAAACGAGGTCGCAGTAAATTTCTTGAAACAGTGTAGTAAATGCAGAAGGAGGTTGCAGTAGACATTGCACCTCCGATATTCTTCTCTTATATCGACAGTAATAGGTAGTACATGTGACAGTAATTCCAATACAATTTTTTACTGTCGAACAATCTCATAGCATACTGCTTTTTTCGGGCCATAGTCCCACGATCCGTACACGTGTGACAGTAACTTGCAACGGTGAGAAAAGTAATCATGATACATTTTTACTGCCCCATCACACCTAAGCGAACTTTTCTCCTCGGGTCATGATCCCACACCTCTACGCTCAACATGGCTATAAATCCATTTGTAGTGCTGCAGTAAAAAGGTACAACGAGATCATAGTAAAATATCTTTGTAGTGCTGCAGTAAAAGGCATAATGAGGTCGTAGAAAATCTCTTTGTAGTGCTGCAGTAAAAATACAAGGAGGTTGCAGTAATAGAGTCAATGAGGTCATAGTAAATCTTTGTAGTGCTGCAGTAAAAGACACAACGAGATCGCAGTAAATCTCTGTAGAGCTGTAGTAAAAGGGGCGACGGAAGAGGTTGTGGGGTGGTGGATTGAGGGACACGCGCGGTTTTACGATCGGTTGCACCGTGATTAGACGATGCAGTAATTGATTGGTTTAGATACAGTAAATCTGAACTTTCAGTGCAGTAATTTGTTTTTTACAATATTAAAACATATTCATCTTGGATCTCTTTTTGTTAAGAATATTTGTTTCTAGCAAAACGCTTCAAACGGATTGTAAATAGGATAAATGATTTATGAGATATTCTCGTTGAAAGTTTACAATTAATCCATGCATCTGTCCCCACCCACCCCTCTTCACTCAACATGGTAGTAAATCTATTGTAGTGATGCCGTAAAAGGCACAACGAGGTTGCGTGGGGTGGTGTGATTTTTATCCTACCAGTTGTGTGGGGCGCGTGGTTGTGCGGTCGGCTACGCGAGGGGGGGGGGGGGCGGGGGTTGGCGGTAGAATAACCTATTCTACACACGCAGGTGCCGAACTAGTTAATTTTGCATTGACCTGGGTTGCATTTCTGAAATCTTCTGCCAAATTGGAAGCAACTTGATTTTCTAGGCTATATACTCCTACAACATTTTCCCTAGGAGTTTGAGTGACACCGAGATCAAAGCTTGGGGGTTTAATGTCCACAAAGGTATGATATACTACCTGTATACATGGAGTATTTGCATCCAAATCATTGGTTATTACATTGAGTATAACAGCCATCACTATCATTAAAATTGTAGGTTGAGTTTTGTCAATTTTAAACTAACTAATCCCTGAAAGCCCATCTGATTAACTAATTCCAACTTTTGCTCATCCAGATATTCAATTAAGTCAACAATGAAACAAGGAGCACACCTGGAGTATATATTGTTCTACCAAGCCCTCCTCACCTTCCTAGCACTTATATTCTTTGAGTGGGAACCACTAGCACCTCTGCTCTTTTGTTGTTCATACCCCTTTTTGGTGTGCACCATAGAAAGAGCCCTAGTAAAAACAGATTTGGAGCTACTGTCAACGGATGGTTTCATCACTTTCTTTGGTTTATCCATGACCTACGATGGTAGTATCTAAAATCAGTTAAATTATAAGAACAAATCAACTAGCATAAATACCTTGTGCTTGCTGTGAAATAAACATGAACATACATTGCACTTCCAAATGGAGACCTGGTTAGCTCTGATCGGTTCACCGGCGACATGTGGCTACCAGATTACTAAGGCCTACGACGACCTATGATCAGATCGCCGGTGAAATGCAACTCAACCCTGTACCAGAACTCCAAGGCTAGCTGTCGTTTGAATGCTATTGGGAGGCATCGAATGGTTAGCCAGAGATTAATCCGAAGATTTGGTCGATTGAATGCAACCAAAAAAATTTAACATCCGGAAAGATCTCCAAGCCTAGCTCGTTGGTTGAGGAATTTGTTAGCTAGAGATTAAATGCCAAATATAAGTATTGGATCGGTTCTCTCCCATCTCATTATTTTCGGGGCCGTTAGGATTGGATGAGACATACAGATCTCATCAAGGATTAAATGGTGGATGGAGAGGAGTAACTACACCTAGGAGTAAATAGTATTTTTCATATATATATATATATATATATATATATATATATATATATATATATATATATAGCTATTCTGCGTGTGGGCCGTAGTCTAGGCCATGCTGTGCGTGGCCTAGCAGCCCATGCTTCCCCCACAGTCTTGAGATCGACAGTAAAACCCTCACGTGCTTGTCCAAAACGGCAGTAAACCCTCACACGCACATCAAAATGGCAGTAAAACCCCACACGCACCAGCGCCTAGCCTCTCGCTCAAGATCAACAGTAAAACCCGCGAGCGCATGAGGATCAGCGGTAAAAGTCTCAGTGTTGCCCAATATGATAGTAAAACACAATATCAAAGCAAATATCGGTAAAATCAATAGTAAAACAAAGATTGCATGTCACCTAAATCGACAGTAAAAGGACTGTTACTACCAGAATCGACAGTAAAACCAAAGAATCACTGGTACACCGTTGGTCGGTCTATAGTTAACAGTAAGGCTACTCCACGTGGGAGGGGGGCACTGGAACGGTTGTAACAAAACTACCGGTAGACTCACATGTACCCAACTAAGTTTACTGCTGACTCACTTATTATTTACTATCCTCTCGCTCGTTTACTTTCTTCAATGAGGTTTACTGTTTTTTGCTCGCTGAATTACTGTAAGTGCATGAATTTTTATTATCTTGGATGTGTATCTAACTACTGGACGTTTACCCCGCGGGCGCAGAGGAACCCAGCTCGGCGATGCTCGTTCTTCGTCGCCAGTGTCGGTCAGATCTTCCTCCAATGCATGCAGATCCCCCCCAACATTTACTACCATACCCAGTGGAACGACAGACGACCTAGGTTTCTCTATGCAGATGGCTACTGCATTGTCGTTTGTGTGTTACTGTGGTGCGTCTACTAACTATAAAATAGAACTCGCTATTCGGCTCACCTTGCAAGTTTTACTGTATATTTGAACTCTCATACTATAAATATCACGTGGTATTACTGCTTTTTTTACTGTGTTGATCATAATCTATTACTGTCTTCTGCATATTGGTTATTGCTTTTTTTTTTTGCTAAAAGAAGGCAACGATCAATTGGTCATATTTGTTCTACTGACATGTGGTGGCTGTTTTACTATACGACACTAATAGCATTATTGGTGTCTATTTTTAATATTGAATTACTGCATGCGTAAAAAAAGACTTTACTTTTAAATGTACACACTGTCGCTCCGTCTCCTCGATGCGCCTCTTCGTCTTCCCCCAGACGACTTACAAACATAGCATATCATCAGCTTGTGAAGCGTCACATATGCGAGACGCCACCAAAAAAGCCCCCCCCTAAGTAAAACTACAAGCAAAAAAAGAACAAAAATAACTTCAAACTATTCTTCCGCTCCACTACAAACTATAATTCTAAACTACCTAGCACTCACATACGATCAGCTATCTTGGTAGAGCCGGATCGAGGCTATGGACCATGATTATGTCCGTGACCTCCTCCATGCTTCACCACCATGTCTACAGGAGAGGGTGGCTGCAATCATCCGCACTCTACATCTTCTGCTAAGTCGGACCAATGTACTTGTGTCCGACGTCTACAAACTAACCTCATCCTAGAGATCGTTCTCACAAACTACATGGATCGAGTCAAAGCATCCATCCAAAGGATCGAAGACTACATCGGCCAGCAAGACGAAAAGATTGATGACACCGAGACCATGGAAGAGGCAAACATCCTCATCTAGACAATAGTCAATAGGCTTCCTTCGCTCAATCGACGCCAAGCTCGGCTCAGCGCCACGAAGGAGTAGGTGGAGACGTATCTCCATGTATTCCCTGATCTAGCCCCCAACGAACTCCACGAGCGGGCTTACGAATGACTGAAGGCTGCGATAGGGTCCTGCCTTGGCCACTAGGGCCTCTTTCTTCCCTTCTTTTGTTATTATCGGGCAATGTAAATAAGAAGAAAAATGCGACCGGCCATGCTATTTTGGACGAATAATATTTAAGAAAATAATATTTAAGAATTTTATCTCATGTTCTTTACTGTTATGTACATATAATATTATTGCAATGTTTTCTTTTGGTTTACTGCTAGAACACACAAAAAAGGATACGGTAAAAATGTAAACACGACAAAAAATATAGATTTACTACTTTATAATGATCGTTTACCTCTTCTTGCATGTGCTTTTACTATCACACTACCTTTTCGCTATACCGCCCGATGAACATTTACTGCAAAAATATTGTGTGATAGCTCTTTACAGTAAAATGCGAGCACAATTACTGAGCTTCTATTTTGTTCGTAATTACTGCAAACATGTCATGTTTTACTACATTGTGTCCTTACATTTTACTGTACTACCTTCGCGCGTGTGCATAGCTGCAAACACGGTACCATATCAAACTAAACCCTTATTTTTCCCAAAAACAAATCGTACAATGCTGTTCGGGCTACCCGATGCGTCTCTTCGTCTCCCCCAATACGACCTATAAGGATGTTCTCGGCAGTAAAACATATTATAACTTTACTGTCTTATCGTTGTGTTTTTGCTATCAAATACATACATACTAGACTAAAAATCACATGCCGCATTTAAAGACAAGAAAATAGAAAACAACTTTACTATCTTATCTGTTGTGTTTTACTATCAAACAAACAAGCTCGAAAAAAAAACATATGCCGTGAAAAGGAAGTAAAATGATTCACGAATTACTGCCACCTCTCGTGTTATTTACCGTGAAAATCGAATTCCACGCGTGGTGCGGGCATTTCTAGACTGCCGATTGTAGTTGGTGGACCGCCATATGCTGGTTGCACGCCTATGTGTCACGTCTGTCCTACGTCACGTGTGGACTGCCTAGGCGTAGAATAACCATTCTATGCTCGGATAAAAATATATATCGTTTTGTTACCCTCGTCATCACCAAGCTACCGGTGTAAACCGTTCGTGAATCGGAGCTTCCAATCAAAAGTTATTTGCAAAAACAAGAAAATAAGCATTCGTGTATAAAACAAGTAACCGATTGGTTGTCTACTTGTCAATAACTAGTTGGCGAACATGGCAATAAATTTATATGGAGGTTACAGTAAATCTTTTTGTAACAGTGCAGTAAAGTAACGTAGAGGTTTTAGTAAACCTTTTTTTGTAACCGAGCAGTAAAGTCACGCGGAGGTTGCAGTAAATCTTTTGGTAACAAAGCAGTAAAGTCATACGGATGTGGTAGTAAATCTTTTTTTGTGATGCTGTAAATATTTTTTAGTAAACGTATAGAGAGGTTTTTATTTGCAAGACTTATATTATTCTGTTACCATCGTCGTCACCAACCTACTGGTGAAAACCGTTCGTGAATCGGAGATTAAAATCAAAATTATTGGTAAAACAAGATATAGACACATTCACATACAAGACAAGGAACCGATAATTTCCTAGTTGGTTGTCTACTTATATGTACTAGTTGGCAAAGATGGCAGTAAAGCCATGTGAAGGTGGTAGTAAATCTCTTTTAGCGATGCAGTAAATCTTTTTTTGTTAAACGTACAAAGGTATTTTTATTTGTGAGACTTATATCATTCTATTACCCTTGTTGTCACCAAGCTACAGGTGTAAACCGTTTCATGAATCGAAGTTTCCAATGGAAATTTATTTGCGAAAACAAGAAAATAAACATTCGTGTCAAAAACAAATAACTGATTGCTTGCTACTAGTTGGCTAAGAAGGCACTAAAGTCATGTGAAGGTTGCAGTAAATCTTTTTTTAATAGAACAGTAAAGTCACGTGGAGGTTTTTAGTAAATCTTTTTTTTTTGTAATAGACCAGTAAATTCATGCGGAGGTTGCAATAAATCTTTTTGTAACTGAGCAGTAAAGTCATGCGGATGCGGTAGTGAATTTATTTTAGTGATGTGGTAACTATTTTTTAGTAAATGCATAGAGAGGTTTTTTGTGAGACGTATGTCATTCTCTTATCCTCGTCATCACCAAGCTAACGGTGAAAACCGTTCATGAATCGGAGTTTCCAATCAAAAGTTATTGCGAAAGCAAGAAAACAAACATTCATGTACAAAACAAGTAACCGATTGTTTGCTAGTCGGTTGTCTACTTGTCTGTACTAGTTGGCTAAGATGGCAATAAAGTTATGTGGAGGTTGCATAAATCTTTTTTGTAACAGAGCAGTAAAGTCGTGTAGAGGTTTTAGTAAATTTGTTTTGTAACAGAGTAGTAAAGTCATGCGTAGGTTGCAATAAATCTTTTTGTAATAGAGCAGCAAAGTCATGCGGAGGCGGTAGCAAATCTCTTTTAGTGATGCAGTAAATATTTTTTAGTAAACGCACAGAGAGGTTTTTATTTACGAGACTTACATCATTCTGTTACACTCGTCGTAACCAAGCTACCAGTGTAAACTGTTAGTGAATCGGAGCTTCCAATCAAAAGTTATTTTCGAAAACAAGAATATAAACATTCGTATACAAAACAAGTAACCGATTGGGTGTCTATTTGTCTGTACTAGTTGGCAAACTTGTTAGTGAAGTCATGTGGAGGTTGCAGTAAATCTTTTTGTAACAGTGTAGTAAAATAACGTGGAGGTTTTAGTAAATCTTTTTTGTAACAGAGCAGTAAAGTCATGCAGAGGTTGTAGTAAATCTTTTTGTAACAGAGCAGTAAAGTCATGCGGAGGCGGTAGTAAATCTCTTTTAGTAATGCAGTAAATGTTTTTGTAACACAGCAGTAAAGTCAGGCGGAGGCGGTAGTAAATCTCTTTTAGTGATGTACTAAATATTTTGTGAAACAATTTGTGAATCAGAGCTTCCCATCAAAAGTTATTTGTGAAAATAAGAAAATAAACATTCGTACACAAAACAAGTAACCGATTGGGTGTCTATTTGTCTGTACTAGTTGGCAAACTTGGTAATAAAGTCATGTGGAGATTGTAGTAAATCTTTTTGTAACATCAAGTAAAATAACGTGGAGGTTTTAGTAAATCTTTTTTGTAACAGAGCAGTAAAGTCATGCAGAGCTTGCAGCAAATCTTTTTGTAACAGAGCAGTAAAGTCATGCGGAGGCGGTAGTAAATCTCTTTTAGTGATGCAGTAAATAATTTTTAGTAAACATACAGAGAAGTTTTTATTTGCGAGACTTATATCATTCTGTTAGCATCGTCGTCACCAAGCTACCGGTGAAAACCGTTCGTGAATCGGAGCTTCAAATCAAAAGTTATTACTAAAACAAGATAAAGACACATTCACATACAAAACAAGGAATCGATTGTTTCCTAGTTGGTGGTCTACTTTGTATGTACTAGTTGACAAAGATGACAGTAAAATCATGTTAAGGAGGTAGTAAATATCTTTTAGTAATGCAGTAAATCTTTCTTAGTAAGTGCACAGAGAGATTTTTATTTGCGAGACTTATATCATTCTGTTACCGTTGTCGTCACCAGGATACCGTTGAAAACCGTTCATGAATTGGAGCTTCCCATCAAAAGTTATTACGAAAGCAAGATAAAGACATATTTACGTACAAAACAAAGAATCGATTGTTTCCTAGTTGGTTGTCTACTTGTCTGTACTAGTTGGCAAACATGACAATAAAGTCATGTGAAGGTGGTAGTAAATATCTTTTAGCGATGCAATAAATCTGTTTTAGTAAACACACATAGAGTTTTTTTTATTTGTGAGACTTATATCATGCTGTTACACTCGTCTTCATCAAACAACCAATGTAAAACGTTCATGAATCGGAGCTTCCAATCAAAAGTTATTTGCAAAAATAATAAAATAAACATTTGTGTACAAAACAAGTAACCGATTAGTTGTTTATTTGCCTGTGCTAGTTGGCTAAGATGGCAATAAAGTAATGTGGAGATTGTAGTAAATCTTTTTATAACAAAGCATTAAAGTCAGATGGAGGTTTTAGTAAATATTTTTTTGTAACACAAAAGTAAAGTCATGCAGAGGTTACAATAATTTTTTTTTGTAACAAAGTAGTAAAATTATGCGAAGGCTGTAGTAAATCTCTTTTAGTGATGTAGTAAATCTGTTTTAGTAAATGGACAAAGAGTTTTTATTTACAAGACTTACATGATTCTATTACCCTCGTTGTCACTAAGCTACCGGTGAAAATTGTTCATGAATCGGAGACTCCAATCAAAAGTTATTGCTAAAATAAGATAAAGACGCATTCACGTAGAAAATAAGGAACCGATTATTTTCTAGTTGGTTGTCTACTTGTTTGTACTAGTTGACAAAGATGACAGTAAAGTCATGTGAAGGTGGTAGTAAATCTCTTTTGGCGATGCAATAAATCTTTTTTAGTATCGCCACTACTACAGAAAAGGTCTTTACATACGGTTCAAAAATGTCATCACATACGATTTTGTGAGCCGTCTAAGTTTATAGGTCTGTAATGACATGAGGTCATCACAGACAGTTTTTGAACCGTCTGTGATGCATACTATCATAGACAATTATTAACTCAGAACTGTCTGTGATAGTTGAATAACACAGACAGTTTGTAGCTTAAATCGTCTATGAAAACTGATGTATCACAGACGGTTTGTAGCTAAAACCGTCTGTGATACATTAGCTATCATAGAAGGTTTATAGATAAAACCGTCTGTGATATTCAAATATCACAGACAGTTTAAGCTTAAAACCGTCTGTGATCGCCTCTTCTCTACAAAACCTCTAGGCAGTGGTTGCTTTTACCTTTAAATCGATTTATATATATATATATATATATATATATATATATAGTTCATAGTACCTTGTTAGCTAACTCGATGTTTGAATTCAGCTAACTAGCTCGTTCCTTCATTCATCCTAAATGTGTAGGTGAACCACTACTACTCTATCGAACCTGACACACTGGAGTGTACGATTTGCTTCATACCAATCCTCCATGGCATGAAGAAAATCGCGCACCCCAGTATGTCAGGTTCGATAGAGTAGCCATGGTTCACCTCGATGTTTAGGATGAACACCCAAGGAGCGAGTTAGCTAGCTGAATTCAGGCATCGAGTTAGATAACAAAGGCTATGAAATATATATATATATATATATATATATATATATATATATATGAAGGTTTAAAGGCAAAAGCAAGAATCGCTGGAGATTTTATAGAGAAGTGATCAAGAATAGAGAAAAGGGGAGGCAGGCTCGAGGAGGAGGTGACGCGTGCTCGGGGGAGGGGAGGATGCGGGCTCGAGGAGGAAGGGCACCGGGTTCTTGGCCTTCTCGATACTTGCTAATATTCTTTATCAATTAAATGTGATCACAATAAATCAGACTTTTGAGCTCAAATATAATAATACTTCACTATAATATCAAGAAATACCTTCTAAAACAACAGTTTTATACTTTCAATCATCACAAAGTCATTTAACTAACAGTGTGCAGAAATGCTGTATTATCTAATTAGCCAATATATTAGTGACCAGTTAAATGAAAACTGAACAGAATCACTAATCTCAAATCTCAAATACAGGACAGAATCACTAATCTCAATAAAATAGCCAATCTGTTATCAGTAAACCAGCAAAAGTACATAACACAAATTATCCTCATCATCAAGCTGACAATGACAATTATATATCCTCATCAAGCAATTACTAGAAGTAAAGTAAATCAATTTTCCCCGTGCTAGTCAAGACAGATTGAAATACAACTAGCACAACACACTTAGTAAAGTAAATCAATTCTGAAAACAGAAACAACTCACGAAGGGATGACAAGAACTTCATAAATTCATATTAATACCAGAAGTCCAAAAATTCAGAAATCCTTTAACCTGTGAATAGAAAAAACTTGATTAGTGAGTATTTAAGTAATTAACAATGTGGACTTAATTCTCACATTGAAAGTTGTGTCCCCTAAGTCTTCACATTCTGCTGCTCAGCACTTGAACCAGCACTTGAACAAGTTACCATGACAGCATGAGTGGTGAAATACTGATGCATGACAGTATGACATACTATATATGCACATGGAGTTGTACATACATGTCAAGATAGATTGAAATACAACTAGCACAACATAATTAGTAAAGTAAATCATTTCTGAAAAACACAAATAACTCACGAAGGGATGGCAAGAGGCGGCGGCTCGGGCTTGGGGAGGAGGAGGCAGACTCAGGGGAGGAGAAGGCACGCTGGGCTGGAGGAGGAGGAGGCGGCAGCTCGTGCTGAAGCTCGGGGGAGGAGGCGCGCTAAGTAGCTCGAGGAGGAGGCGGCACCGGGCTCAGGAAGATGTGGGAGCTCGAAACCCTAGCGCGCCGCGACGAAACTAATCGTTTGAGTGGGGGCGCGGGCAAACCCTAGAGTCAATATAAATAGGATTGAACATCACAAATGGTTCTACTTTGGAACCATCTGTGATAAATACTTATCACAGACAGTTCTAAAGTAGAACCATCTGTGATATTGTTCCAATATAGAACAATTCTAAAGTAGAATCGTATGTTCTATAGTAGTACATATTTTTATAGGTATAAATACGTACATACGCGGCTCGTAGGCTACAGAGATCAGCCATGGGGTGAGCAGAGCTTGCGGCCATGTGGCCGACAATTTTGACGATGACATCGTGAGGAAGATCAGTGACGGCAATCGCCGACCTCCTCGCCTTGGTCCTCGCCGTCATGCTCCGTATGTGATCGCTGCGTATACGTATGATCAATGCCGTGATCGTATATAGAGCGATGGGATCGAGAGGTTATATATATATATATGTGTGTGTGTGTGTGTGTGTGTGTGTGTGTGTGTAGAGTGATCGATGTCAGGATGATCTATCGTCTTCAATGGCGGATCGATTAATATCCTTTTTATAAAACAAGGAATAAATTCAACGCGTAAGACGAAGAGACGCATCGGGGAGCCGAAGCGGCATTGATGCGAGCGAAGAGACGCATCGATCGGCGACGACGGCGAACGAAGAAACTTAGGGAGCTGAAGCGATATTATCACAGGCGGTTATAGTTAAAAACTGTCTGTGAAGTATACATAGACGATTCGTGTTTAGAATCGTCTGTGATACTTCACAGACGGTTTTAAGTATGAACCGTCTGTGATATTACCTCTTCACAGACGGTTTTTAACGCAACCAGTAACGCATACGGTCTCTAAACCAAAACTGTATGTGATTGCATGTAATACAAACGGTTTTGGTCAACCGTCTGTGATGAGGCGTTTAATATTGGCCTTTTTGTAATAGTGCGCATAGAGAGGTTTTTATTTCCGAGACATATATTATTCTGTTACCCTCGTCGTCACCAAAGCTACCGACGTAAACCGTTCATGAATTGGAGCTTCTAATGAAAAGTTATTTGCGAAAACAAAAAAATAACATTCGTGTACAAAACAAAGATACGTGTGGGTTTTACTGCCAGATTGGACGATACTGAGACTTTTACCACCGATTGCAACACGCGCGCGCGTGTGTTTTACGCCGATCCCACGCGGAAAGCGCATGAGATGGCACGCCTCGCCCATGTGCAGAATAGCTATTCGGCGCGCGAGCATTGAATAACGCTACCATATATATATATATATATATATATATAGGAAGCCTTTTTCCTACTCTCGGGTGTAGTTACTCCCTACTCCCTATTCCGTATCTCACAACGTAAGGAGTATCTTGCGCAACCGAGAGTATGTATGTGTAGTATACGAGTATATAAGACCACCTAGGTCGTATTCACACCTTTTCAGGGGTGGTATGTACAATTTTTTAGATATACTCCTTTTTATGTGATATACTCCTTTTTATGTGCGAATATGAAGGTATTTACAAAATATGCTAAAAACTACAGACTCTCTTGCAAATTGTTCGTGTAGTTCACATTGAAGTATCTTATAATTAGTATATGAGTATACCCAAAGTGATAAAGGGGTATGCCAAGTTATTTTAGGTGGTATATCAGAGGTGGGAGTAACTACGCTCGGGAGTAGAAAGTATTAATCCTATATATATATATATATAGGAAAAATACTATCTACTCTCAGGTGTAGTTACTCCCTCTCCATCCACCATTTAATCCTCGATGAGATTCGTGCGTCTTTCCGATCCTAACAGGCTTAAAAATCATAGATAGGCGAGAGACCCGAACCAATACTTATCTGGCGTTTAATCCTAGCTAACTTTCCAAAAGTTTTGTTTTTTCAACCGACCAAGAGCTTGCCTTTTCTGATTTGTCTGGGATTTTGGTGTCAATGGTTTCCATATGGTGATTGAGCTTGCCTTTTTTAATTCTTGCCATACCACCTCTGGTTGTGTGCGTGATACAACCAAACTCCATGGTTTATATACTCACATTCATGGTATATATACTAATTTTTAATAATGTACATAATCCATAGTATATATACTCCTATTCATGGTATATACAAACACAATGGTATACATACTCCCATTCATGGCAAATTGATCGGGGGTATATACAAACTACATTGTGTATACACTCCAAGTCATGGTATATATACTACTTTTCATAATCTACATACTCCATGGTATACATACTCCCATTCATGGCAAATTGATCAGGGGGTATATACAAACTCCATTGTGTATATACTCCAAGTCAAGGTATATATACTACTTTTCATAATCTACATACTCCATGTTACCACGTGAGACGTGAGTTGGTGACTATTATGGTGGTATATCCGAAAATAATGGAGTAAAAGGAGTGATATACGAGAGTTGCATTTTAATTTTGATTATCTTATGCAAGGCAATAAATTACGTTCCATGTTAACAGGTTGTTACTGACTGTTATGGAGTGGTGTCGGGACCCAGAATTTCGATTCTGGAACCCTCTGTGTATCTTGCACTAGTCCAGGATCACGCTTAGTGCACACAGTGGTTAACACAGTAAATATCGATCCACACAAGCGATAATTAAAGTAAACGATTAGTTTGAATAACAAATAAGGGTTTTGACCTTATGGTCGAGTTTACACTTATTAAGCCACGCAGGCTAACAGAGAAATAAAGCAAAGAATGAACGGAAAACTCCGGCGTAGATCCCACCAATTCACCACGGGCAACCAACGGGATCCGGACCTTAACGAACGATCGGCCTTCAACGAACTCCTCCTCGAAAAAGCGTAGACTCCTCCACTTCAGAGGTTTGGGCGCAAGTTTTACAACAAGCGTGAGTACACAACGTGCTATTCGCAAATCATACCACAGAATGCAATGTATAGATGCAGGCTTATTCCAAAGAAAAGGCTTCTGTGGTTCTTTTGCATAAAAGCAACATTTGCAATTGAATACGATAATAGATTGAAAACATACTTCAAAACAAATAGACAATAATAATTTAACAGTTGTTTCCACAAAGACACACAGCTAAACAGATTATTTCACATAGCCATATGATTGAGATCACACAGCTCCCATTCCCACATTTTATAAAAACTAACCCTTATGTGAAATCACCGAGCATGTCCATGACCGAGGACGCGGCTATTCGAATAGTTTGATTAACACTCTGCAGAGGTTGTACACTTTACCCACAAGATACAACTAGTGTAGCAAGCACCAATCGTAACAAAACAGTTCAGAAACTTCATCTCAACATTGACACTCTCGATGTGCTTACAAACCGTTATACATATCACATAGCCCATGCATAACACACATCGTTGGACGGACGATTTAATCCTCCCGTGATGCAACTACCAAGTAGTCACACCTCCACCCTATCACATAGCCTAACCTATCCACTGAACATCAATGCCGAGAATCCATAACTTACTAAGTTAGGCCCGTCCCATACCGTGCATGTGGTCGCATCTTTGTAAGGCTCGGTTCAATGGCGCACAAAGTTAAGTCCTTAATTGACCAAGGCAAGACTTCCATTTTCTAACTAAGCCACACAGATTATCGTTCCCATCACATAGTCCACCATGTCACACGCTCTCCACCACTTGCCTCGGTCTAAATCCTTTACCACCCGGTTGGTTTTAGTGCAACACATGCCATCACAAAGTAATAACATACAAAGACTGCAGTTTACACAAAGTTCCATAGTCACTTAGTCATAATTGATATTTGCAACTTACATGAGATGATGACTCGTAGCATGGCTAAGCAATTGTACTCGCATCTAACCAACCCACGTTGGTGCTATAATATTACCAACTAATAACCAATCTAGGGTGACAAGGAATTATGACATACAAGGCCAAGGTGTGATAACAATTTGGATAATAACTATGCCCAAAGCATTTAAATAAATAATTAAACTATCATGCAATAATTTAACACAAAGTAATTTGAAAACTGGGTTCAAGATGATCAAAGGTATGACTTGCCTTGGAAAAGGTCTATGTACTGATCTTGATCTTGGGGTGCTCCTTCTTCAACGAAATTCCCCGACGAATCGACGTCTACTCGCAAACGAGACACAAACAAACAAAACAAATAAATAACAGAGGCAAAACAAACTCCAAAAATTAAATAAAAAACTCAGATAAGTAGATCTTGAATTTAGACAAATTTAGAAATTTGAATGGGCTCAATCGGAGTTAGGATGCAAAAGTTATGGCCTTTGGAAGATTGAAAATACATAAAATGCTGAAAATCAGATTTCATGAATTTCAATTATTTTCCTAAAGGAAAATCAGATTATTGCATAAGTGGCGCCACCCTCGTGATTTCGGAAAAGATAAATAAAGAAATCTCGACATGTGGGACCACATGTCGAGGCTAGGCTCACGGTGGACTGGTCCACCGAGCCTCGGCCGGGAACCAGTGGACCATGCCACATGGGCACGCTGCGTCGGCGATGCGCCACGTGGGACGACACGCAAGCGCGAGGGCCGAGGTGGCGGTGACGTGGTCGACAACGCGCGCGGCGCTCGACCATCCGACAACGCGCGCGGCGGCGCCACGGCGGTGGGTGGTACCGGCGGTAGAGGGTGCGATGGCGATCCCGATGAGGGCTCACCGTGGTCGGGACGGCCGATGGCGGCGCGCGCAGCAGCAAGCGGCGCGGTTTCGGGCTCAACGGTGACGGCCCGAGAGGTCCTCCGCGAAGATGAGGCGATCTCGAGATGCGCGACGCGGCGATCCCGATGGTGGCCTCCAACGGCGACGGGGAGGACTGGGACGGCGGCAGCGGCGACGAGTCGTTTCGCCGAGTCAAGACGGCGGCGACTAGGGCTCCTAGCGGCGCTTTGGTGGCGGCGGCTAGGGTTTTCGGGGCGGCGAAGCTCGGGGTGCAGGGTACGAGGATCCTCGGGGCTTTAAATAGCCCCGAGAGGCGAGTCCACGACGGACACGGCGCGGCGGCGGCAAAGTCGGAGGACGAGGAGTCCGCCGAGACGACGGTGACGTGGCGGTCGGGACCCACCAGTCAGCGACGGCGGCTCGGGCGCGGGTGCGTGTGAAGCGACACGGCCACGAAACGGACTCAAGATCTGACCGTTGAATCTTGATCGAACGGTCCACAATCAATAGGACATTCGACAACTCCGTTGCCTTGCGCGCATCTAGCCGCTCATCCTTGATCGGACGGTGGAGGATGAGCGGGCGCGCGGAGAGAGAGAGAGAGAGGGCTGCATGCGGGCCCGCATGTCGTGTGGAGGCGCTCGCGCATGGCGAATCGGGCCGCGTGAGTCGGGTTGGTGGCGGAAGAATGGGCCGAGGTTTGGATTTGCCCGATGCCTTTTCTGAGATTAATAATAGATTTTCTATTTTAGAAAATACCAGAAATTCAAATAGGCAATAGAAAATAGCAAATGAACTCAGAAAAATTCTAGAAAAATCTAGAAAATATATCTGAGCACACAGAACCCAAATAAAATAGTTTTGGCTATTGTTCATGTTGGGATTATTCACATTAAATGTTTTTGATTGTAAAGTCCAATATTAAGCTTTTGAAATTAAATTCAAATAAATCCAAATGGTGAATTTTTCCCTGCTAACTATTCAAAGGATTTTTAAGGCTCTGAAAATTGGGATGTTACAAACCTCCCCCCCTTAAAGGAATCTCGACCCCGAGATTCAGGCTAGCTAGAGAAAAGGTTAGGAAACTCGGCTTTTAGCTCTTCTTCACGTTCCCACGTCGCTTCTCCTTCTGAGTGGTTGCTCCACTGGACCTTGCAAAAACGAACGGTCTTGCTTCTGGTGAGGCGCTCTGCGACATCCAAAATCTTGATTGTTTGCTCCTTGTAGGTAAGATCCTCCTTCGATCAATTGATTCCAACGGGCTTGCTCTTCCGCACACGAAGACACTTCTTCAAGCTGCGAGACATGAAAGACATCATGCACTCTCGCTAACGCATCGCGTAGCTCCAATCGTAAGCAACTTCTCCACGGCGTTCCAAAATCTTGAATGGACCAACATACCTAGGGCAAGCTTCCTTTGGCATGAAACCTTTGACGCCTCGAGCGAGTCACTCAAGATAAACGAAATCCTCGGGTTCAAAATCGAGATCTCGACGACGGTTATCGCGATAGCTCTTCTCGCTGGTGAGCTATCTTCAATCTTTCTCTTATCATGGCCACTTGCTCTTCTGCTTCCTGAATAATGTCTGGACCGAAAACTGATCGTTCAGCTGTTTCTGACCAATTCAACGGGGTTCTGCAGGCACGGCCATACAAAGCTTCAAATGGTGACATTTGCGATCGCTTGATAACTATTGTTGTACTAAAACTCTGATACGGTAAACTTTTATCCCATCGGTAGCATTAGCTAGAGCACAAGCTCAAAGATATCCTCCAATATCGATTGACTCTTTCCGCCCATCATGCTCGTGGATGATACGCAGATCAAATTCGATGGTACCCAATGCTTCATGCAAACTTTGCCAAAATCGAGAGGTGAACTGAGATCCTCGATCTGACACTATCTTCTTGGGCACACCATGCAAACTGACAATTCTAGCCATATACAATTCCGCAAGGCGATCTCCTGAGTATGTGGTTTTGACTGGCAAGAAATGGGCGACCTTGGTCAAACGATCGACTATTACCCAGATTGAATCGTAACCCGATTGGGTCTTGGGTAAACCGGTGATAAAATCCATCCCGATTTCCTCCCACTTCCATTCGGAATCTTGGTTGCAAAGCAAACCCGCTGGTCTCTGGTGTTCTGCCTTCACTTTTTGACAGGTGTCGCACAAGGCAACGAACTCTGCGACTTCTCGCTTCAAATTTGGCCACCAAAATTTAGTCTTAACATCCTGGTACATCTTGGTGCTTCCAGGGTGGATTGAGTACTTTGAGTCATGGGCTTCCTTTAAGATTAACTGTCTCGGACCATCGATATCGGTACACGATCGCCCATTAATCCAGTATGTCTTGATCATCTTTGGTGAAATCCTTGAATTTCCCTTCATCATTTTGACCTTGATGTCCGACAACACAGATCCTTTGGTTGTGCTTCACGAATTTGCTTCTCTAGGGTAGACTGCATTTCCAAATTGGCTACAAATCCCTTGGACACAACTTCTAGCTTTAGCTTTTGAAATTCTTCATAAAGTTCTGGGCAACTTTCCTTTACTTCCAAAGTATTGCAGTAACTCTTACGACTTAGAGCGTCTGCAACTACGTTGGCTTTTCCGGGATGGTAGTGGATTCCGAGATTGTAATCCTTGATCAATTCTAACCATCTTCTCTGTCTCATATTCAGATCTGACTGGGTAAAGATGTACTTCAGACTCTTATGATCTGTGTAGACTTCACAGCGATTACCGATGAGGTAATGACGCCAAATCTTTAAAGCATGCACTACGGCAGCTAATTCCAGATCATGAGTAGGGTAATTCTCCTCGTGGGGTCTCAATTGTCTTGACGCGTAAGCAACAGCTCTTCCTTCTTGCATCAGGACACATCCTAATCCTTGACGCGAAGCATCACAATAGATATCGAAATCCTTGCGAATATCTGGCAAAATTAGCACTGGGGCTGAAGTTAAGCGCTTCTTTAACTCTTGGAAGCTTTCTCACAGCCGGAGTCCAAGTGAACTTTTCTCCTTCTTCAACAATTGCGTAAGAGGCTTAGCAATTGATGAGAATCCTTCGATAAACGGCGGTAATAACTCGCCATTCCCAAGAAATCGCGAACTCGAAGTTACGATTACTGGCTGCTCCCAATGTAGCACTGCTTTAACTTTACCGGGGTCAACTGCTACTCCTTCTGCTGTCATAACATGACCAAGGAAATCCACTTCGTTCTTCCAAAAGTCACACTTGCTGAACTTGGCATACAACTGATGCTCTCTGAGTTTTTCCAATATTATCCTTAAATGCTCGGCGTGTTCTTCCTCCGACTTGGAGTACACCAGAATATCATCAATGAACACAACTACGAACTTATCCAAGTATTCCATGAATACTTTATTCATCATGTTCATGAAATAGGCAGGGGCATTAGTCAGACCAAAGGACATGACTAAGAACTCATAATGTCCGTACCGCGTTGAGAAAGCGGTCTTCGGTATATCCTTAGGACAAATTTTTAGCTGGTGGTAACCTGATCGCAGATCGATCTTCGAGAATAATCCGGCTCCTTTCATCTGATCAAACAGATCATCTATCCGGGGTAGTGGGTACTTGTTTTTGATGGTAACTTCGTTGAGAGAACGGTAATCAATACACATCCTCATGCTTCCATCTTTCTTCTTGACAAACAACACTGGCGCTCCCCACGGCGACGAACTAGGTCTCACGAAACCTTTCTCAAGAAGTTCTTCTATCTGCTTCTTCATCTCTACCAATTCATCGGCTGGCATCCGATACGGTCTCTTTGAAATTGGTGCTGTCCCTGGCACTAGGTCGATGACAAACTCAATGTCACGATCCGGTGGCATTCACAGTAATTCCTCCGAAACACATCCGGATATTCACCGACCACCGGTACTTCTTCTAAGGCAAGGGTCTTCGATCGCTTACTAGCAAATGTCCATCACGAATCAAGTGGCTAGAAACTCTACCTTGTTTCCTTTGGCGTCCTCGATTGTTACGCTCTTCGCCACAATCTAGCACTGCTTTGTGCTTGGATAACCAATCCATGCCAAGAATGACATCTAGAGTTTGGGTATCTAGGAATATTAGGTTGGCTAGAAACTCAACTCCACTATGAGTAACTTAGCTCCTAAACATCCCACTCTAGTACTTAGCTCGCTCCAAAGCGATGGACTAACAGAGTATGCTTAAGTTGCATAACTTCCAATTTATTCTTGGTTGCAAACATTCCGTAAACAAATGAATGCGAAGCTCCGTAATCAAACAAAAGCGATGCAGTGTCTCGAGTTAACCGTAAACTTACCCAAGACGACGTCCGGTGATTCTCCGGCTCCTTCCGAGTGACGTGGTTGACACGGCCTCGATCACGGATCGCGGTGCTCCTCCCGCTTGACCGCAACTTCGCGGCTCCTTGGTTGATGCCCGTGCTTTGGCGTCTTGATGGAGTAGCTCCAAGGTTGAAACGTCATCGGAGTGATTGTTCCCTTGCGGACACCGATTGGCAAAATGTCCCGGTACCGACGACAGCGTAATGCACTTTTGGCACGCTCGCTGGTTGCTTCTGGATTGGGGTTGACAGTGCGGGGTTGCGGAAGTTACAGGCGGTGCACGGGTGTTGAAGTTGGTGCGGTGCTCAACGAAGTCAGGGTGGAAACTCGTTGAGCTGCGGCCGCAATCGTTCTTGCCCTCTGTTGTGATTGATGGTTCCCTTGTTGAGCCATCCGCGTTTGCGGCTATCTTCCACTCCTTGCGCTTGTCTTCTAGAACAAAGGCTTTGTTGACCAACTCACGAAATCGTGAAAGTATGGCGATCAAACCGACTTGCGATCCAAGTGTTTAGTCCTTCAAAAGCGACTCGCGAGCCTTGTCCGTGGCTACATCTTCTGCCGCGAGCGAGCTAGCCGAGAAAACTTGTTGAGGTAGTCGACACCGACATAGCTCCTTGCTTGAGCGCGGAATTCATCCTTCTTGGATCGATAACCTTCCGTACATGATACATCGATCTTTGCGGCGGCGGAGAATTCCTCCCAAGTGATATCCCGTGGCGCCTCATGGGCGGCACGAAGTTCTCCCACCATTGGCAGCGGTGCCCTCCATCCGTGAGTGGCATACGTAACCTTTTCACGGCCGCCGATTGGGTGATTAGCAGCTTCCTTCGATAACCTCGAGCCAATCATTTTCTTCCACCGAGAGGCGTGTCCGTAAAATGTTGGTGGACGAGTCCTCATGAAATTCGCAAGTTTGGATGGTCCATGGTGACCATGAGCACCGGGCTCCATTTGGTGATTGTTGTTGTTATTGTTCGGTTGTGCATGGCTTGTATCCGAGTCATCATGGTATTCATCACCGAGTCGGCTGCCATGAAAGCTCCAAAGTTTTGCAAGTCAATTGGGGTGCTTATGGCGGAAGCGCTCCTGCACTGGTTGCTCATTGCCTCTGGTGTCAGGTACCGAACCACTTTGCAGCTCGACGAGTTTGAACCATCTGGCGAAGCTCCATGGGTTAGATAAGGTAGCAAGCACGAGATGAGTTAAGAACTAAGCAGGGGGGTAGATTAAACCCAACAAAACACAGATCAAGAAACTCAAATGAAATACCTTTATTACTTAGGGTCTTAGCATGGCTGCAACAAATGCCTAAGGGCCTTTGCAGCTCATACTCGCACGCAAAAGAAACAACGACCTAAGCACACAAAACTACCGCCTAAAGGGCGACTCACTAAACTGAAACTGGCTAAGCCTGAAAAGACCGAGACTAAAACGAACTACTCAAGAAAGCCTCCACAACCGCGGCGACGCTCCTGACGGCTGTAGACTCGGAAGTGAGCCGACATCTTGGCAACCGATCCCGATGCCCCGAACTGGTGCAAAGAAGAAAGCGTTCGGTGCAATCGGCTCGCTGCTCCTCGGCTCTGCAGCCTTCTTGGGCTCACTGGGCCTTCCTCGGATCCTCTTCAGATCCTCCTCTGGTCTTCCTCTTCTTGGGAACTTGATCGTAGAGGATCTCTTGCAGAGTGGCGACCTTCTCTTGACTCTTTGTAAGGCTTCATAGACATGATCCAACTCCGTGATAGTCCTCTCGAGCTCCTCCCGGGCGGCCACGGCGGGCGAGGTGTACGATCAGTAGCGTTGCTCTCTCCTTCGTGGACGGGTAGTGGTCTTGGCAAGTCCACAGCGGCAGCCTGGGTTGGTAACCAAGACGGTGTCTGAAGCTCGTGCGTAGATGTTGCGATACGTAGCATGGCCAAGCGCGACGACTCACGGATACCTTCCACCAAGTGATCTTCCTCACAGACGCGTGCGAAGGTTGGCTCGCCTTGTCGTTCCTCTGGCGCGATCGTCAGCGACAAATCACTCCACAGTTCGACCATTCACCGCCCGATTGTTGCCGACGCATCGATGGACGATCAAAACCTCCAAGAACCCGGAGCAACTTCCAAAGCTCGGCAACAGATCCTCCCGTGGCGCCACCATAGCTCAAGGCGAGGCATCTGTCAAGACAGACGAACAGGTAAGAGCAACTTTAAAACAATGGGAGAGAAGAGGTTATAGCAAAAGTTGAGGCGAGAGAGATATGAGAAGAGTTAAGCAATCAATTAACCTTGCAAGTTAATTTTTCCTTTAGAAAATAGTTTGGACACTCTAAAGACGGCCAATCTAACTAAGGTCGGGACCTCAGTCAAGATGGCTCGATACCACCTCTGTCGGGACCTGCATTTCGATTCGAACCCTCTCGTATACCGCACTAGTCCAGATCACGCTAGTGCACACAGTGGTTAACACGGTAAATATCGATCCACACAAGGCGATAATTAAAGTAAACGATTAGTTTGAATAACAAATAAGGGTTTTGACCTTATGGTCGAAGTTTACACTTATTAAGCCACGCAGGCTAACAGAGAAATAAAGCAAAGAAATGAACGGAAAACTCCAAACAGATCCCACCAATTCACCACAGCAACCAATCGGGATCCGCACCTTAACGAACGATCAGCCTTCAACGAACTCCTCCTCAAAGCGTGCGACTCCTCCACTTCAGAGGTTTGGGCGCAAGTTTTACAACAAGCGTGAGTACACAACCGCACTCGCAAATCATACCACGTAATGCAATGTATAGATGCGAGCTTATTCCAAAGAAAAGGCTTCGTGGTTCTTTTGCATAAAAGCAACATTTGCAATTGAATACGATAATAGATTGAAAACATACTTCAAAACAAATAGACAATAATAATTTAATGCTTGTTTCACAAAGACACACAACTAAATGATTATTTCACATAGCCATATGATTGAGATCACACAGCTCCCATTCCCACATTTTATAAAAACTAACCCTTATGTGAAATCACCGAGCATGTCCATGACCGAGGACGCGGCTATTCGAATAGTTTGATTAACACTGCAGAGGTTGTACACTTTACCCACAAGATACAACTAGTGTAGCAAGCACCAATCGTAACAAAACAGTTCGTAAACTTCATCTCAACATTGACACTCTCGATGTGCTTACAAACCGTTATACATATCACATAGCCCATGCATAACACACATCGTTGGACAGGACGACGAATCCTCCGTGATGCAACTACCAAGTAGTCACACCTCCACCCTATCACATAGCCTAACCTATCCACCGAACATCAATGCCGAGAATCCATAACTTACTAAGTTAGGCCCGTCCCATACCGTGCATGTGGTCGCATCTTGTAAGGCTCGGCCCAATGGCGCACAAAGTTAAGTCCTTAATTGACCAAGGCAAGACTTCCATTTTCTAACTAAGCCACACAGATTATCGCTCCCATCACATAGTCCACCATGTCACACAGCCTCCACCACTTGCCTCGGCCTAAATCCTTTACCACCCAGCTTGGTTTTAGTGCAACACATGCCATCACAAAGTAATAACATACACTGACACGATTTTACACAAAGTTCCATAGTCACTTAGTCATAATTGATATTTGCAACTTACATGAGATGATGACTGTGAGCATGGCTAAGCAATTGTACTCGCATCTAACCAACCCACGCTGGTGCTATAATATTACCAACTAATAACCAATCTAGGGTGACAAGGAATTATGACATACAAGGCCAAGGTGTGATAACAATTTGATAATAACTATGCCCAAAGCATTTAAATAAATAATTAAACTATCATGCAATAATTTAACACAAAGTAATTTGAAAACTGGGTTCAAGATGATCAAAGGTATGACTTGCCTTGGAAAAGGTCTATGTACTGATCTTGATCTTGGGGTGCTCCTTCTTCAACGAAATTCCCCGACGAATCGACGTCTACTCGCAAACGAGACACAAACAAACAAAACAAATAAATAACAGAGGCAAAACAAACTCCAAAAATTAAATAAAAACTCAGATAAGTAGATCTTGAATTTAGACAAATTTAGAAATTTGAATGGGCTCAATCGGAGTTAGATGCAAAAGTTATGCCTTTTGAAGATTGAAAATACATAAAATGCTGAAAATCAAGATTTCATGAATTTCGAATTATTTTCCAAAGGAAAATCAGATTATTGCGCAAGCTGGCGTCAGCCCTCAGGATTTCGGAAAAAGATAAATAAAAGAAATCTCTGACATGTGGGACCCACATGTCAGAGGCTAGGCTCACGGTGGACTGGGTCTACCGAGCCTCGGGGCTGGGGAACCCGTGGACCATGCCACATGGGCACGCACGTGGACGCTGATGCAGCGCCACGTGGGACGACACGCAAGCGCGAGGGCTGAGGTGGCGGTGACGTGGCTGACAACAGACGCGGCGGCGCTCTGGACCATCCGACAACGGCGAACGGCGGCGCTTCGCCGGCGGTGGGTGGTACCAGCAGGTAGAGGGTGCGATGGCGATCCCGATGAGGGGCTCACTGGTGGTCGGGACGGCCGTATGCCGGCGGCGCAGCAAAGAGCGCGCGGTTTCGCTCAACGCGACGGCGCCGAGAGGTCCTCCGCGAAGATGAGGGCGCTCGAGATGCGGCGACGCGGCGATCCGATGGTGGCCTCCAACGGCGACGGGGAGGATCGACGGCGCAGCCGCGACGGAGTCGCTCGCCGAGTCAAGACGGCGGCGATTAGGGCTCTAGCGGCGCTTTGGTGGCGGCGGCTAGGGTTTTCGGGCGCGGCTCGGTGCAGTACGAGATCCTCGGGCTTTAAATAGCCCCAGAGGCGAGTCCACGACGGACACGGCGGGCGGCGGCAAAGTCGGGAGGACGGAGGAGTCCGCTCGAGACGACGGTGACGTGGCGGTCGGGACCCACCCGGGCCGACGGCGCGGGCGGCGGTGCGTGTGAAGCGACACGGCCACGAAACGGACTCAAGATCTCGACCGTTGAATCTTGATCGAACGGTCCACAATCAATAGGACATTCGGACAACTCCGCTGCCTTATGCAAGATCTAGCCGCTCATCCTTGATCGGACGGTGGAGGATGATCGGGCGCCGAGAGAGAGATAGAGAGGGACCGCATGCGGCCCGCATGTCGTGGAGGCGGCTCACGGCGAATCGGGCACATGGAGTCAGGTCGGCGGCGGGAAGAATGGGCCGAGGTTTGGATTTCGGCCCGATGCCTTTTCGAGATTAATAATAGATTTTCTATTTTAGAAAATACGAGAAATTCAAATAGGCAATAGAAAATAGCAAATGAACTCGTAAAAATTCTAGAAAATCTAGAAAATATATCGAGCACACGTAACCCAAATAAAATAGTTTTGGCTATTGTTCATGTTGGGATTATTCACATTAAATGTTTTTGATTGTAAAGTCCAATATTAAGCTTTTGAAATTAAATTCAAATAAATCCAAATGGTGAATTTTTCCCTGCTAACTATTCAAAGGATTTTTAAGGCTCTGAAAATTGGGATGTTACAAGTGGTATCCAAAAATTATGTTGCATGTCATCGGGTTGCTAGTGACTGTTATGGAGTGGTATCCAACCCAATTATCCAATCAAGTATGTGGTAAGCACTCACGTTTCCGCATCTAAGGTTTAGTCTAGGTGTTCATGTTTTGAGCTAGGGTTCATGTAATAAGTTCGTATTAGTCTTAAGTTTAGCCCACAGTTTCTATCCATTTCTTCAGCTCTCCTCTCCTTTCTCTCTTCATTTCTCCATTTTTATTCCATTGAGCTTTGCTCCCTAGCCACATCTCCTCCGGCGCGCCCGCTGGCCCACTTGCGCCGCCGCTACACTTTGCGTTCTCCACCGCTCTAGCCCACTATGGGCACACGACCACTAACCCCACTCTCCCCTCTCCCGCTCTCCTCTCCTCTCACTTCCCCACCACCACCACCACCACCACCACCAAGCCAACCAGACCAAACGCGCAAGAGGTAGCAGAGCCAGACGCCAAGAGAGACGCACACACCGCACCGCACCACGAGATCTCCCCCCTCCCTCCTCGATCCGGGGCGACCAGCCTCACCGGAGGCGATGGGCGGCAAGGAGCTGAGCAAGGAGCAGGTGGCGTCCATGCACGAGGCCTTCTCCCTCTTCAACACCGACGGCGACGGCCGCATCGCACCCTCCAAGCTCGGCATCCTCATGCGCTCCCTAGGGGGAACCCCACCCAGGCCCAGCTCCGGGACATCACCTCGCAGGAGAAGCTCACCACACCCTTCGACTTCCCGCGCTTCCTCGACATCATGCGCGCCCAACTCCGCCCGGAGCCCTTCGGCCGCCCGCTCCGCGATGCCTTCCGCATCCTCGACAATGATGCCTCCGAGACCATCTCCGTCACTGACCTCCGCCACGTCCTCACCTCCATCGGCGAGAAGCTCGAGCCGCACGAGTTCGACGAGTGGATCCGTGAGGTCGACGTCGCCCCCGACGGCACCATCCACTACGACAACTTCATCCACAGGGCTGGGAGCAGGAGGCCGGTGGTGCTGGGCTAGGGGAGGTGCGGCCAAGAGGAGGCGACGGGCTAGCGAGGTGGTGGCCCAAGCGCACGGGCGCACGGAGGACCGAGCCCAGGGGGAAGCTCACGCAGGCAGAGGAGACCGCGAGGAGGCGTTGGCGACACGGGCGCGGGCCAGGAGGGAGGGGACCAAGTCGTGAGCGCGGCCGACGGAGGCGGCGGCGGTGGGCCGGAGGAGCTGGGCCAGGCGCAGGATGGCCGGAGGCGGCGCTGGAGCCATGCGACCAAAACCCAGGAGCAAAGAACCAAGAAAGAGAGAGAGGAAGAAATAGGATGGGAAGAAAGAAATGAGGAGTAAGGAGGGAGGAGAAGAAGCAAAGCAATGGGGAGTATGGGAACCAGAAGCTTCAGCCATGGCAAATAAGAGGAGGAGAAAGAATGAAATAGGGAAGAAGAGCCGGGAGTTGTATCGGCCGAGTGAATCGATAAAGGAGAGATAAACCGGACTCATTTACAGGTGGGCCCAAGTGCCAAAGACGCCACATCAGCAGTTGACCGGGCGAAACCGGGCCACCCGGACGCCACATCAGCAAAACCACCACACGAAACAGCCGGAGGGGTAGATTGTCCGGTTTTGCAACTTCGGGGTGTCAAAAGGACGGTTTTTTAGTTCAGGGGGTTAGGTGTCCGCATATCGATACTTGAGGGGTAGAATGGACTACTTCCTAAGTTAAATAGGAAACAAAGATACATAGTAGGGATATTGATATTTGGGACACAAACATGTAAATATCCCTCTGTTCACAGATAGTCCAACATACCAATTCGACTATTAATATTAATCGTAATTTGCTTGTAAAAAACAACAAAAGTACGGCCATGTAGGCCAATCGACATAAAAAACAGTACAATACAATTCTATATTAGTAGTCAAGGCTAAAAGGATTCTTCTTTTCTTTTTCTGAAACGGCAACTTCCATGGCATATATAGCGCGGGTAATTCAAGGATAGCAATCTTTCAACAGAATGGCTAATTCTCAAGCAACTGAAATATCAAGAAATCTTAGTCGAATTTTCTCACCTTTTGATTGAGCATGGAGATTTGTGCTCAGGAGGTTGTCGTCATCTTCTCCTGTTAGCCAGTGGTGGTATCGTATTCACCGAATGCGACAAGTTAGGGTTAAGGTTCACCGGAGCCCTGGGCTTTAGTGGGAAGAGGGGTGGTGGCGGCGGTGCCGCCTTGGTTGTGGGCGGTGGGTGGTGGAGGTCGACGGATGCGATGAGAATGGAGTGGTTAGGAGGTGGCAGCGACGGCGCCGGAGGGGTGGTGTTATACTCTGATACCCCTTCTTATGCGCAACAACTCTAGATCGGATTAGAGTGAGTGAGAAATGGCACGAGCGTGCACGGTATCAAGAGCGAAGTAGATAATCTTGTAGAGAAAACAAAATAACGACGAGGGAGAACGATTTGATGAAGCCATCCGCAGATTCCTTAAACACAACCTCAAAAGAGTATAAGAGATTGTCGCTATCCCACAATCCTCTCAAACATTTTAAACCCTCAGATCCTTACCATATACAATAATCTAGTGCTAAAGAATAATCAACCTCTAATCTTCTCGTATACCTCTTATTTTGGATGAATTGGTTTGTGGTTAGTGTTCTCCATGACCACCCCCTTATGACTTTATAGTGCCCTCCGGTTCTACTCTAGAAGTAAGTAGGAAGATTAGGATAGAAATCCTTCTGAACACAACTCCGAGTCCTAGTAGATTAGGACACGAGTCACCCATACTCAACAGGTGGGTGTGGATTGGAGTGAGTTAGGGTTTTGGTATATTTTATATATGAGGTGAGTGTTAGATGTTAATTTAATCTCTTGAGTTTGGGAAAGTCAAATTGAATTTGTATGCATGTCGGCAATGGTTTTTTGAGCCTTACAGCTAATGCTGCCATATAAGCCAAGAAGTAATTAATGCGGAGAAAGCAAACCAGAGTTTAATTGGTGCACTGTCAAACTGGAAGCTTCATCACCATGAGTTGTAAGGCAGTCAATGACGACAAAGAATTGTGTCAACTTTTACTATTAGCATGGATGAGTTGTATCATGAGCTGTAACATGAGTTAGCTAGTGAATGAATTGAGTTGTACACTTAGTCGGTAGTTGCTTTGAGTCAGTTGTATACCTCTATAAATATGAATGCAGCCCATCTCATATAAGTTAAGCTTGTAATACTCGACAAAATCAATATAAAGCTTATGTAAGAATACTACTACTCTTTCTCTTTTTTTCATTGCTTCTCCTGTTAAGGGCATCAAATTTCTTACGAGCTCTTAATTTCAGGCAGCTGATATATAGACAATCCTATCTTTCCATACCCAAAATGCCGACTCCAAAATATTTCTGCCTCCATCGATCAGCTGCATTCGAGTATAAATATCCACCCACTTTGTTGTCTTGCTTCCTCGCTCAATCGTCTTCGATCCTCTCTGGTGCGTCGACAGCTCGATCGGTCGACATGACGACGACCACCTTCTCTTCCGCCATTCTCGCCGTACTTTGGCCTCCTCTCATTGGTCGCGTCGAGCGCCTTCGCCGACGGTCTCGGCGGTGCTACCGCCGCGCCCGGCGGACGTCTTCGCTTTCCGAGCAACGGCGAGCCCTGCAGGGACGGCACGCGTTGTTGTGCAGGGTGTACGTGGTGAACAAGTGCGGCGGCAAGAACGGCAGCGGCAAGCGCGCTCGCTCCGACATCCACTGCTTCGTGACCACTTTCGCCTCGTCCCGCCCATCGACCCAACGCGCCGCGCGTCGCCGCCCCGCCGATCGCCTCCTCATCAACGGCAATGCGATCCCCGACCAGCAACGCTCCTTTGTCTACACCGGCTACATGGAATACGGATGTCCGTCATCTCCGCCACTGCGTCTCGATCGACGGCCAGGGCATGCGTGCATGGCGTGCACGCCGACGCCTACACGCGTGATGTTTTAGACCATGATTTTGATTCCTTTTATGCGAATCAGTGTGCAAGCTGATTTATTTTCTATTATTAATAATAATTCAAGGGGTTCTCAAATTTCTCACAAAATTCCACCCAAATTCTAGTAGCAATGCGATGAGGATGGCGAGGCGGCGACTAGTAGCAAGTTTGGTTTTGCAACGGGTGTCAATGGCACAACCGGAGGCCATGAGGGGTGGCGACGGTGGCAACACAAGGTTAGAGTTGGGTTGGGGTGAGAGACGAGTAGGTCCATTAGATCTCAACCAATGGTCACAAAATTTGATTTGTGTTTTTCAAAAAAGAAAAAAAAAGTTGGCTGACGCATAGAGACTCCACTAATTCAATGGTGATATGAGAGGATGAATATCCAAGAAAAATGTGCAGATCAATCATGTTGCCATAGAGATGTTCACAAATTAACTCTGTTTTGTATTTTACTTGATGTGTACACAGTGTATTCTATTAAGGCAAAATTGCACCATAAGCCCACAAAATATTTTGTTTCGTCCGATCGAGATTTTGTAGTAAGAATTTGTTAATTTTACCCCTGAACATGTTCTCTCAAATTCGATACTCCGATTGATTCTTTCCACTTCCCTTTCTCCCTCTTCCCTGTTCCCCTAAATCAAATACAATTCGCCCCTCCCCCACACTATAGTCGTGGTTATGGTGCCAATGATGGCTGATTCTACTTGCTAATGTTGCAACAATGTGCGGACTCTCGGCTAATGTTAAGAAAAACATAGTAAGCCAATGTGTACAAATGATAACAAAGTTATTCTATGCTCCAAGACCTTCGTGGGTCAAAATCAACATCCCAACCTTAGTCAAATGTGGTCAAAGAAAACCCATCACCTCCCACCTCTCACAACCCATGTTTCCCTCTTCACTCGCCTCTCACGCTCAGTGACAAGAAATCTGATGAAGATGTAGTAAAGGCATAAGGATTGCCGCAATACTAAGTATGATGGTGTATGTCCTGTAAAGACGTAGTAAATGAACATTAAGATAGCAGTAATTCCTAAAAAAAGATCACATTAAATCTTTTTGTAGCACTGTAGTAAAAGCACGAGAAAGTCATAGTAAACCTCTTGTAGTACCGCAGTAAATGCACAAACGAGGTCGCAGAAATTTCTTGAAACAAAGGTAGTAAATGCGTATGAGTTTGCAGCAGACATTGCACCTCCGATATTCTTCTCTTATATCGACAGTAATAGGTAGTACATGTGACAGTAATTCCAATACCATTTTTTACTGCCGAACAATCTTATAGCATACTGCTTTTTTCGGGCCATAGTCCCACGATCCGCACATGTGACAATAACTTGCAACGTGATAAAAGTAATCATGATACATTTTACCGCCCCATCACACCTAAGCGAACTTTTTCCTCGGGTCACGATCCCACGCCTCTGCGCCAACATGGTCAGAATCCATTTGTAGTCTTTGCAAGAAAAGGTACAACGAGACCGTAGTAAAATCTCTTTGTAGTGCTGCAAAGAAAAGGCATAATGAGGTCGAGAAAATCGCTTGTAGTGCAGAGGAAAATACAAGGAGGTTGCGTAATAGAGTCAATGAGGTCACATGAAATCTTTGTAGTGTTTGCGATAAAGACACAACGAGATCACAGTAAATCTCTGTAGAGCTGTAGTAAAAGGGGCAACAGAAGAGGTTGTAGGGTGGTGGATTGAGGGACACGCGCGGTTTTACGATCGGTTGCACTGTGATTAGACGATGCAGCAATTGATTGGTTTAGATACAGTAAATCTGAACTTTTAGTGCAGTAATTTGTTTTTTACAATATTAAAACATATTCATCTTGGATCTCTTTTTGTTAAGAATATTTGTTTCTAGCAAAACGCTTCAAACGGATTGTAAATAGGATAAATGATTTATGAGATATTCTCGTTGAAAGTTCACAATTAATCCATGCAATTGTTGTAACACCCCAGTCCAGAAGGGACCAAGAATGCTACTAACTAGACATTAACAACTGAATTTTTCGGCAGAGTCTCCTTTGTATAGATAACTATACTGAGGAAACAACAGATCTAATATGACAATATCCATTATTTCAATAGCTAATTTCATTCAACCATGCAAAACTTGATACGCAAAGGAAGCAAGTCATAATCAAAATATGTTAATACCACTATTACAACGATAAATAAACCATTAATCCAAATTAAGAATAATTCTCAACTAGTCTGTTTGTTTAAGAATGTTCGCAATATGATGTTCTTCCATTAGTATGAGTGGTAGTGTGTGCATCCAAACGAAACTACTTCCACCCATGCATGATGTTTCTGCCCAAAGTACCTAAAAAATAAACAATTAAACAAGCATGAGCCCAAGACTCAGCAAAGTACAACATAGAGGAGTATTGACATAATCATGACAACAAACATAAACATAATCTTCTACATTAACCATAGGCCACATTCTCGAATCTCATAACCAAACATTTCATATGCACATGGATGCAAATGTTCAAATGCACATCACATATCATATTGCATTTATCAGACGCGGAGTATGCATCCGTCGATGCATACTCGAGCCAATGCCCATTGGCATAGGGACCACAAGCCCACATTTTCCGAATGTGGGGACCATAAGCCCGTCCAAAACATGAAGGGGACCTGAAAGCATTGCTTGGTCACCACGTGATCAAGCCTCAATGATCGAACCATGATGCATATGAATCATGTCTAATATTCATCGAAACATGCATTGTAGGAAGTGAGAACATCTATAAGTCATACTTTAACATAGACAAGCAATGCAGGTAACGAGAACATAAACAACTCAGTCATCATCATAGACATGTATTTCATTAACAAGATTATAAATAACTCATTTCCGTACTCACAACCAACAATATCGGCAACATTCATATCACACAATCAATATCATCACTCATTCATCATCTATCTACTAATTTGCACTTGCCTCAACCGTACATCTTTAGTTTTCCTGAAATCTGGAAGGATTATCTACAGTTTTCATTTTGGTGAGCCCCTCTGATTTTTCCTCTAAATACACGCTTAAGTCGAAACACTAAAACCTGTCAGACCAACCACCATTCCACAGCACAGACCCCCTAAGAAAACAAATAATAACTTTTGCTACAGATGTCCAAATGATGTGATTCTTCTCGGCAATGAAAGGTAACGAGATAACCTACAACTCTCTAGGAGGTCCAAAGTTCTAATTCGGCACTTAACAATTTCTTATTTATTAAACAAGATGACTGCAGATTCTCGCAGATTCTGGACAAAAACACTAAAAATAACATAACTTTTAACTCGAATGTCGGAATCCGTGATCTTGGTGGACACTGAAAGCTAAGAACAATATCAACACTTCTCTAGGAGACGGATTCCCAAATTATGCTTCTAAGGATTCGAAAATTGCCGCGCACTAAACTGGACAGAAAAGCAATCTAGCAGCAAAATTAAACGATCCGCTAAATGAAACCGTAAACGCATCTAAAACCAAAAGAACAGCGAAGAAACCTCTTTGTTACCCTTGAAGATCGCAGGAGGAGCTGCCGGGAGGTGGCTCAACCAAGGAAGAGGGGAGGAGAGGCGCGCAAGGAGAGGGGAGGAGAAGGGGCGCAAGAGGGGAGAAGGGGAGGGGCTGCGGCTTGGAAGAGGGAGGGGCTAGGGTTTGTGCCGGCCCCCTCATAGGCCTTGGCCGGCCAGCCCACCGATGGGCCTCCCGAAGCTTGGGGCCCAGTTGTCTAGCATTTGCGAAATCCCCTCGTTGGTTGCGTAAATAATTAACTCCCAAAAGGCCCGCCTCCTAAATCGACTTCTAAACAGATAATCCTTTAACTCAAAATTAACTCTCTCCTAAGTCCTTTCAAATACTTTTGGGGTATTACATTCTACCCCCTTAAATGCAATTCGACCTCGAATCTAAACGTCGATCTACACAAAGGTAAATCATGACTAGAACTTAACAACGGTAAATGATAGCCGCTATAACGAATCCAAATAATGCTCACGCATGAAATACTCCAACTCCCAAGTGGCCTCTCTAGGACCGAGGGCCACAACACAAAGACGTGATACGGCGCCCGATCTAACACTCAACCCAACATTCCGTATAAACATCCGTAAAGACTCAAGGTAAGATCTCGCCAAGGTCAACAATGTTAACGAAACTCAAACTCCATATCACTCGTGTACTCACTTGGCACCAAACATGCCCGGTGTTGCGTACACTCGCGTATGGACCGAGATGGTCCTAACGATACGCCAACTTGGAAACAACCCAATGTATTTGGGGCAACCCCACCGGTGGTACCGAACCACGCAACAAGCGCATAGAACACTGAATTCTTGTTCCACCTCTCAATCGAACTTTTTCACCCAAACAAATATCACTTCCCTTAACGAGGAACACATCACAGAACTCGCTTTAAACACACTCTTTTACCGACAAGACCCATCTGAAAATGAAGGACTCACCCCGCAACTATGCATTACCAGCTCGGTACTAAAAAGAGAGTCAAATTCAGAATCGAAGATTTATCACGAAAATCTTTCCACCTTCGAATTAGAAAATTTGCAAATAAACACCACGATCGCCAAAAGAGAAATCACTCGAATATCCAAATTCATCATTTCTTTTATTCTTTCTGAATAGATAAGAACCTCATAAGCCAACGTAAAGTCAAGCCCAATTTGCGAAAGGCATCCGTCATAAACTCATAGCTCATAGAAGAATCAAGAGAGCGTTTCAGTACTCAAGGAAATAGATTTTTTTCCCTCAATTTCTCCTTTAGAAATAGAATTTCTCTCAACTTTTTGGAATCCCGTTTCATCGCATAACACACTAACCCATCTCTCTTAACTTGGCGATCTCAACGCCAAACCCAAATCGAAACACCTTGTCTACACATTTGAAACGGGACTCTGATGATCTCACAAAACATTCTCTAACCGATTTCTTTTACTGATAGAATTCATTTAACAGATGGCACTCAGAAAGTATTCCCAAATTAGATCTCGCACACGATCATATCACCTCAACCCTTTTGAGAACAAACATCTCAGATTTCACATCACACTCTCATGTACTACACCAAAAGGGTGTTATCAACGATCATCCCCACTGATCGCAATCCACCCTCGTTCTACTTCCTCTACACATAATCTTTAGGCGACTCAAAGTTCTAGCATAACAATGCAAAGTCCACATTTAACCTTCAAGACTCTTGCAACTAACTTCTCATATAAAAGATAGGAAATTCTCGATTAAATCCTAAAAATCCATAATTCCAAAGATACTCACCCATTAACATCATCATGAAAATATTTTTCTTGACAGTTTACCTTTACAAAGATTATAACTCTCAAAAGGTTACTCGCTTAAAAGCCAAATCACTCTTGACATTACTCAACATTTTCTATTATCCCATTAACTAACATGACGATTCGACTACTTTGTATTCCCAATCTCATTAAACCACATCATCAAGAATAACTTTCATAGCCTCGCAATACTACCAAATTGCGATACTCTAATAAACCGATCCAGATTTCCATACTTGCTAATTCTAATACTCGGTCAAAAGAACATCAAATCTTGGACTACATCTCACTACAGTCCTACTAGTTGCGATAACGAAATCTGTTAGCTCCAAAGACAAATATTCTTTTAACTCAAATCCTCTCCAAGGATTATTCTAATAAATCGATTTATTACTCCTGTGCCTCTCGCACAACCCGACACCTAAGGGTTCACCAAACCATCTACTAGACCACCACTATCTAGATGCCAAATCACAACCAAGAGACTTTGCAATATAGTTCTGGTTAACCCTTTCTTAGAAGAAAAGGCAAAAGAAAAAGATTTCAAGACAAAGGAAAACGTTACCACTCACAAAGAGTTACAAGATCAAGAGAAACAATCAGATAAAACTGTTCTCGAAAACCAAAAGATATGTTCAAAGTTGAGGCGCACGCCCCACAAGCAGAGAATATCAAACCCTGACGAGAATAAAACACCGCTTTTAAGATTCGGAAAACTCTTATAGGCAAGAACAAAAGTTTTAGACAAACTTCAATAATCTGCAAGTTACAAAACTTTACTTCATTCTCAAATACTTCTACTTCACTCGACTTTCGTTGGTTACAGCATCACTATGCCAATTCCGACAAAGAGTATTTGAAGATCTCATCACATAAACCACTTAGGAACTAATAAAACCTCTCAACACGTCACTTTGCTCTAAACAAATTCAGCTACCACATCAACATGAGGTCTGAAAGATCACAAACACGAACTAGAAACATACTCATTTAATCAATATTTGGCGAGTGATCCAGTCCCTTTATGCAAAACATTCAATATTATCATCATAATTCCTTACTGACAATCACACTAATAAAGAAACAATACATTCTTAGCGAGACCCATCTTAGCCTCTTATCCCATCATAAACTTCTCCTAAAGAAACACAAGCCACAAGGTTGAAACAAACCTATTTTAACTAGTTCATACTATCAAATAATAATTTCGCAAAGCACACTATCAGAGGCCACTTACTCATTCATCCACTCAACCATTAGTGTTACTCACACCCGCTCCAACTATCATTAACAATTGTCAATTGTATGTATCATGTATGCAAATAGGGTCCTACTTCTATTTGTAGTCACATAACCATCTATAAACACAAAGTCAACATTTAATAATCTCATCTTCTGTACAACAGGGTTTCACAACATGATACCTCAACGTTCGCCTAATCTAATATACATGTTTCAATCTAGCAATTATGTATGATCATCAAGTAACCAGTTTATGAAAATTTCCAGATTTGATATCCTCTAAGGCATCGTTCAAACACATTCTTAACATAACCATCACTAATGGATAGGCTAATCCATTGAGATACATTACTCCATGTTATCCAATAAATCTACCCGATTTCGCAATCCTAACGATCAGACCAAGTCATCAATATTCCACACCTCTTAATAACTCTATTGATTTCAACTAAATATTGTCATACTCATAGTCACAGCTCATCAAGAACTACTAGAAGACTACCTCCACTTATTCAACTTTCCTTGTTAAGGATCTTAGTTAAGATCGATCATGCACACACTGCAGACTCAACTTGATAACTCATAACACAACCATTAATTTTTCAACTCTCAAAATACCCAAGAGAGATACGTTGAGTCAAAACCTTCATGTACTAAAGGACTTGCAAAAGGAAACTTTCATTAACCAAAAACATCAAGTGAATAAATAGGTCAAGTCTTCCAATAAGAAAAACAAAACTCCCATACAAAGGTCAATCTTGACAATTAGCAAAGTTCACCAATCGCGAGAATAACTCAACGATTGGGAAAACAATAATTGATTTATGGGACAAATTAAGCCAATGGAAACTCACCAATAATTTCAAAGCAACCCATCAATCGCAACCGGATAAGAGTTGACCAAATTCAAATTCAAGGAAGAGAGCAACTCTTTAAAAGATTCTCACTATCAGCACCTGTACTAAGATATCCGAGGTAGCACTTCCCTATTCCCACTCCATGAACAGTGGTGTAACCTGGTAAAGCCCAGGGTCACAACCACGACCTTAACCTCTCAACATCGATTATTCCCACTCATAATAATCATAATAATTAATTAATTAAGCAGACAAACTCAAATCATGTCAGCAATCATCAAAACGATATAACGGAAATGTAAATGCAATGATTGGCCCATCCCCATCCTGCGGTGCACTACTGTGTCAAACTTTTAAGTTGATTAACATTAGCAATTTTTAAATAACCTAGTCACCACGGACCTACAACCTGGCTCTGATACCAATTGTAACACACCAGTCCAGAAGGGACCCAGAATGCTACTAACTAGACATTAACAACTGAATTTTTCGGCAGAGTCTCCTTTGTATAGATAACTATACTGAGGAAACAACAGATCTAATATGACAATATCCATTATTTCAATAGCTAATTTCATTCAACCATGCAAAACTTGATACGCAAAGGAAGCAAGTCATAATCAAAATATGTTAATACCACTATTACAACGATAAATAAACCATTAATCCAAATTAAGAATAATTCTCAACTAGTATGTTTGTTTAAGAATGTTCGCAATATGATGTTCTTCCATTAGTATGAGTGGTAGTGTGTGCATCCAAACGAAACTACTTCCACCCATGCATGATGTTTCACTGGAGTACCTAAAAATAAACAATTAAACAAGCGTGAGCCCAAGACTCAGCAAAGTACAACATAGAGGAGTATTGGCATAATCATGACAACAAACATAAACATAATCTTCTACATTAACCATAGGCCACATTCTCGAATCTCATAACCAAACATTTCATATGCACATGGATGCAAATGTTCAAATGCACATCACATATCATATTGCATTTTATCGTGTCGCGGAGTATGCATCCGTCGATGCATACTCGAGCCATTGCCCATTGGCATAGGAACCACAAGCCCACATTCTTCGAATGTGGGGACCATAAGCCCGTCCAAAACATGACGGGGACCTGAAAGCATTGCTTGGTCACCACGTGACCAAGCCTCAATGATCGAACCATGATGCATATGAATCATGTCTAATATTCATCGAAACATGCATTGTAGGAAGTGAGAACATCTATAAGTCATACTTTAACATAGACAAGCAATGCAGGTAACGAGAACATAAACAACTCACCATCATCATAGACATGTATTTCATTAACAAGATTATAAATAACTCATTTCCATACTCACAACCAACAATATCGGCAACATTCATATCACACAATCAATATCATCACTCATTCATCATCTATCTACTAATTTGCACTTGCCTCAACTGCGTAAGGTGGATGTCGAGGATAAGGTACTGCTCCGGAGCCAAACCCACACTGGACATACAATTGAGACATGCTAAGGCTACCATGTAAGTCTAATAACAAAACCATAAACACAAAATGAGCACATCGTCCACTAAACGCGATCCCCAACTCTATTGCTAGCTGTCAGTTTTCTTTTCCAGAGAACAGCCCCCTTCGAAAAAAATCATAACTAAATGTACAGAAATCCAAATGGAGTGATCTTGGACAATCTTAAAAGGTTATTGAATTCCCCTTCTAAACCTAGTTGGTGAGGTTCTCTGATTCGGCCCTTTACTAGCCCGACCAAACCAAACAACAGAGTATCAATTCTCGCGTCGGGTCTCTGGACAGCAACAATGAAATTATCATAACTTTCTATACGTTCGTCCGAATTTCATGATCTTTAGTTTTCCTGAAATCTGGAAGGATTATCTACAGTTTTCATTTTGGTGAGCCCCTCTGATTTTTCCTCTAAATACACGCTTAAGTCGAAACACTAAAACCTGTCAGACCAACCACCATTCCACAGCACAGACCCCCTAAGAAAACAAATCATAACTTTTGCTACAGAGGTCCAAATGATGTGATTCTTGTCGGCAATGAAAGGTAACGAGATAACCTACAACTCTCTAGGAGGTCCCAAGTTCTAATTCGGCACTTAACAATTTCTTATTTTATTAAACAAGATGACTGCAGATTCTCGTCAGGATTCTGGACAGAAAACACTAAAAATAACATAACTTCTAACTCGAATGTCGGAATCCGGTGATCTTGGCGGCCACTGAAAGCTAAGAATAATATCCACACTTCTCTAGGAGACGGGATTCCCAAATTATGCTTCTAAGGATTCGAACATTGCCGCGCACTAAACTGGACAGAAAAGCAATCTAGCAGCAAAATTAAACGATCTGCTAAATGAAACCGTAAACGCATCTAAAACCAAAAGAACAGCGAAGAAACCTCTTTGTTACCCTTGAAGATTGCAGGAGGAGCTGCAGGGGAGGTGGCTCAACCAAGGAAGAGGGGAGGAGAGGCGGCGCAAGGGAGAGGGGAGGAGAAGGGCGGCGCAAGAGGAGAAGGGGAGGGGCTGCGGCTTGGAGGAGGAGGGGCTAGGGTTTGTGCCGCCCCCCTCATAGGCCTTGGCCGGTCAGCCCACTGATGGGCCTCCCGGCGGATGCCCGGGGCCCAGGTTGTCTAGCATTTGCGAAATCCCCCCTTGTTGGTTGCGTAAATAATTAACTCCCAAAAGGTCTGCCTCCTAAATCGACTTCTAAACAGATAATCCTTTAACTCAAAATTAACTCTCTCCCGGAAGTCCTTTCAAATACTTTTGGGGTATTACAATTGTCCCCACCCACCCCTCTTCACTCAACATGGTAGCAAATCTATTGTAGTGATGCAGTAAAAGGCACAACGAGGTTGCGTGGGGTGGTGTGATTTTTATCCTACCAATTGTGTGGGGCGCGCGGTTGTGCGGTCGGCTACGCGAGGGGGGGGCGGGGGTTGGCGGTAGAATAACCTATTCTACACACGCAGGTGCCGAACTAGTTAATTTTGCATTGACCTGGGCTGCATTTCTGAAATCTTCTGCCAAATTGGAAGCAACTTGATTTTCTAGGCTATATACTCCTACAACATTTTCCCTAGGAGTTTGAGTGACACCGAGATCAAAGCTTGGGGGTTTAATGTCCACAAAGGTATGATATACTACCTGTATACATGGAGTATTTGCATCCAAATAATTGGTTATTACATTGAGTATAACAACCATCACTATCATTAAAATTGTAGGTTGAGTTTTGTCAATTTTAAACTAACTAATCCCTAAAAGCCCATCTGATTAACTAATTCCAACTTTTGCTCATCCAGATCTTCAATTAAGTCAACAATGAAACAAGGAGCACACCTGGAGTATATATTATTCTGCCAAGCCCTCCTCACCTTCCTAGCACTTCTATTCTTTGAGTGGGAACCACTAGCACCTCTGCTCTTTTGTTGTTCATATCCCTTTTTGGTGTGCACCATAGAAAGAGCCCTAGTAAAAACAGATTTGGAGCTACTGTCAACGGATGGTTTCATCACTTTCTTTGGTTTATCCATGACCTACGATGGTAGTATCTAAAATCAGTTAAATTATAAGAACAAATCAACTAGCATGAATACCTTGTGCTTGCTGTGAAATAAACACGAACATACATTGCACTTCCAAATGGAGACTTGGTTAGCTCTGATAGGTTCACCGGTGATATGTGGCTACCAGATTACTAAGGCCTACGATCACCTATGATCAGATCGCCGGTGAAATGCAACTCAACCCTGTACCAGAACTCCAAGGCTAGCTGTCGTTTGAATGCTATTGGGAGGCATCGATTGGTTAGCCAGAGATTAATCCGAAGATTTGGTCGATTGAATGCAACCAAAAAAATTTAACATCCCAGAAAGATCTCCAAGCCTAGCTCTGGTTGGTTGAGGAATTTGTTAGCTAGAGATTAAATGCTCGCGCGCTGAATAGCTATTCTACGTGTGGGCTGTAGTCTAGGCCATGTTGTGCGTGGCCTAGCAGCCCATGCTTCCCCCACAGTCTTGAGATCGATAGTAAAACCCTCACGTGCTTGTCCAAAACGGCAGTAAACCCTCACACGCACATCAAAATGGCAGTAAAACCCCACACGCACCAGCGCCTAGCCTCTCGCTCAAGATCAACAGTAAAACCCGCGAGCGCATGAGGATCAGCGGTAAAAGTCTTAGTGTTGCCCAATATGATAGTAAAACACAATATCAAAGCAAATATCGGTAAAATCAATAGTAAAACAAAGATTGCATGTCACCTAAATCGACAGTAAAAGGACTGTTACTACCAGAATCGACAGTAAAACCAAAGAATCACTGGTACACCGTTGGTCGGTCTATAGTTAACAGTAAGGCTACTCCACGTGGGAGGGGGGCACTGGAACGGTTGTAACAAAACTACCGGTAGACTCACATGTACCCAACTAAGTTTACTGCTGACTCACTTATTATTTACTATCCTCTCGACCGTTTACTTTCTTCAATGAGGTTTACTGTTTTTTGCTCGCTGAATTACTGTAAGTGCATGAATTTTTATTATCTTGGATGTGTATCTAATTACTGAACCTATTGGCTAGTTTTATTTCACACCAAAATGAGTTTTACTGTAAGGCAAACTTATCGATATGACCACTCGATCCCCCATTCGTTCGGACAAAAAAAATATGCTCCTACATGTTCTCCCGTGGCGTGAAGCAATAAAAAAGGCGGGCGATCCCATGCATCCTCACTAAACGCGCTCCCCACATAACTAATCATAAGATCTACCCCACTTCCCCCTTCCCACGTTCGCCCGGTCATTATCGCTTCTCCCCACCCTGCCACCCCCAGCGATCCCTTCTGATGACTCCCTTCCGACGACAACGACTACTGGACGTTCACCCCGCGGGCGCAGAGGAACCCAGCTCGTCGATGCTCGTTCTTCGTCGCCAGTGTCGGTCAGATCTTCCTCCAACGCATGCAGATCCCCCCCAACATTTACTACCATACCCAGCGGAACGACGGGCGACCTAGATTTCTCTATGCAGATGGCTACTGCATTGTCGTATGTGTGTTACTGTGGTGCGTCTACTAACTATAAAATAGAACTCGCTATTCGGCTCACCTTGCAAGTTTTATCAGATATTTAAACTCGTACTATAAATATCACGTGGTATTACTTCTTTTTCGTGTTGATCATAATCTATTATCGTCTTCAGCATATTGGTTATTGCTTTTTTTTTTTGCTAAAAGAAGGCAACGATCAATTGGTCATATTTGTTCTACTGACATGTGGTGGTTGTTTTACTATACGACACTAATAGCATTATTGGTGTATGTTTTTAATATTGAATTACTGCATGCGTAAAAAAAGACTTTACTTTTAAACGTACACACTGTCGCCCCGTCTCCTCGATGTGTCTCTTCGTCTTCCTCCAGACGACTTACAAACATGGCATATCATCAGCTTGTGAAGCGTCACATATGCGAGACGCCACCAAAAAAGCCCCCCCAGTAGTAAAACTCCGAAAAAGAAGCATAGCACAAGCAAAAAAAAAGAACAAAAATAACTCCAAGCTCTTCTTCCGCTCCACTACAAACTATAATTCTAAACTACCTAGCACTCACATACGATCAGCTATCTTGGTAGAGCCGGATCGAGGCTGTGGACCATGATTATGTCCGTGACCTCCTCCATGCTTCACCACCATGTCTACAGGAGAGGGTGGCTGCAATCATTCGCACTCTACATCTTCTGCTAAGTCGGACCAATGTACTTGTGTCCGACGTCTACAAACTAACCTCATCCTGGAGATCGTTCTCACAAACTACGTGGATCGAGTCAAAGCATCCATCCAAAGGATCGAAGACTACATCGGCCAAAGCAAGACGAAAAGATTGATGACACCGAGACCATGGAACAGGCAAACATCCTCATCTAGACAATAGTCAACAGGCTTCATTCGCTCAATTGACGCCAAGCTCGGCTCAGCGCCACGAAGGAGTAGGTGGAGATGTATCTCCATGTATTCCCTGATCTTGCCCCCAGCGAACTCCACGAGCGGGCTTACGAATGACTGAAGGCTGCGATAGGGTCCTGCCTTGGCCACTAGGGCCTCTTTTCTTCCCTTCTTTTGTTATTATCGGGCAATGTAAACAAGAAGAAAAATGCGACCGGCCATGCTATTTTGGACGAATAATATTAAAGAATTTTATCTCATGTTCTTTACTGTTATGTACATATAATATTATTGCAATGTTTTCTTTTGGTTTACTGCTAGAACACACAAAAAAGGATACGGTAAATATGTAAACACGACAAAAAATATAGATTTACTACTTTATAATGATCGTTTACCTCTTCTTGCATGTGCTTTTACTATCACACTACCTTTTCGCTATACCGCCCGATGAACTTTTACTGCAAAAATATTGTGTGATAGCTCTTTACTGTAAAATGCGAGCACAATTACTGAGCTTCTATTTTGTTCGTAATTACTGTAAACATGTCATGTTTTACTACATTGTGTCCTTACATTTTACTGTACTACCTTCGCGCGTGTGCATAGCTGAAAACACGGAACCAAATCAAACTAAACCCTTATTTTTCCCAAAAACAAATCGTACAATGCTGTTCGGGCTACCCGATGCGTCTCTTCGTCTCCCCCAATATGACCTATAAGGATGTTCTCGGCAGTAAAATATATTATAACTTTACTGTCTTATCGTTGTGTTTTTGCTATCAAATACATACATACTAGACTAAAAATCACATGCTGCACGAAAGACAGTAAAAATAGAAAACAACTTTACTATCTTATCCGTTGTGTTTTACTATCAAACAAACAATCTCGAAAAAAAATCATATGCCGTGAAAAGAAAGTAAAATGATTCACGAATTACTGCCATGTCTCGTGTTATTTACCGTGAAAATCGAATTCCACGCGTGGTGCGGGCATTTCTAGACTGCCGATTGTAGTTGGTGGACCGCCATATGCTGGTTGCACGCCTATGTGTCACGTCTGTCCTACGTCACGTGTGGTGGACTGCCTAGGCGTAGAATAACCATTCTATGCTCGGATAGAAATATATATCGTTTTGTTACCCTCGTCATCACCAAGCTACCGGTGTAAACCGTTCGTGAATCGGAGCTTCCAATCAAAAGTTATTTGCAAAAACAAGAAAATAAGCATTCGTGTACAAAACAAGTAACCGATTGGTTGTCTACTTGTCAATAACTAGTTGGCGAACATGGCAATAAATTTATATGGAGGTTACAGTAAATCTTTTTGTAACAATGCAGTAAAGTAACGTAGAGGTTTTAGTAAACCTTTTTTTGTAACCGAGCAGTAAAGTCACGCGGAGGTTGCAGTAAATCTTTTGGTAACAAACCAGTAAAGTCATGCGGAGGTGGTAGTAAATCTTTTTTTGTGATGATGTAAATATTTTTTAGTAAACGTATAGAGAGGTTTTTATTTGCAAGACTTATATTATTCTGTTACCATCGTCGTCACCAAGCTACCAGTGTAAACTGTTAGTGAATCGGAGCTTCCAATCAAAAGTTATTTTCGAAAACAAGAATATAAACATTTGTATACAAAACAAGTAACCGATTGGGTGTCTATTTGTCTGTACTAGTTGGCAAACTTGTTAGTAAAGTCATGTGGAGGTTGCAGTAAATCTTTTTGTAACAGTGTAGTAAAATAACGTGGAGGTTTTAGTAAATATTTTTTGTAATAGAGCAGTAAAGTCATGTAGAGGTTGTAGTAAATCTTTTTGTAACAGAGCAGTAAAGTCATGCGGAGGCGGTAGTAAATCTCTTTTAGTAATGCAGTAAATGTTTTTGTAACACAACAGTAAAGTCAGGCGGAGGCGGTAGTAATTCTCTTTTAGTGATGCACTAAATATTTTGTGAAACCATTTGTGAATCAGAGCTTCCCATCAAAAGTTATTTGTGAAAATAAGAAAATAAACATTCGTGCATAAAACAAGTAACCGATTGGGTGTCTATTTGTCTGTACTAGTTGGCAAACTTGGTAATAAAGTCATGTGGAGATTGCAGTAAATCTTTTTGTAACATCAAGTAAAATAACGTGGAGGTTTTAGTAAATCTTTTTTTGTAACAGAGCAGTAAAGTCATGCAGAGCTTGCAGCAATTCTTTTTGTAACAGAGCAGTAAAGTCATGCGGAGGCGGTAGTAAATCTCTTTTAGTGATGCAGTAAATAATTTTTAGTAAACATACAGAGAAGTTTTTATTTGCGAGACTTATATCATTCTGTTAGCATCGTCGTCACCAAGCTACCAGTGAAAACCGTTCGTGAATCAGAGCTTCAAATCAAAAGTTATTACTAAAACAAGATAAAGACACATTCACATACAAAACAAGGAACCGATTGTTTCCTAGTTGGTGGTCTATTTTGTATGTACTAGTTGACAAAGATGACAGTAAAATCATGTTAAGGAGGTAGTAAATATCTTTTAGCAATGCAGTAAATCTTTCTTAGTAAGCGCACAGAGAGATTTTTATTTGCGAGACTTATATCATTCTGTTACCCTTGTCGTCACCAGGATACCGTTGAAAACCGTTCATGAATTGGAGCTTCCCATCAAAAGTTATTACGAAAGCAAGATAAAGACATATTTACGTACAAAACAAAGAATCGATTGTTTCCTAGTTGGTTGTCTACTTGTCGGTACTAGTTGGCAAACATGACAATAAAGTCATGTGAAGGTGGTAGTAAATGTCTTTTAGCGATGCAATAAATCTGTTTTAGTAAACACACATAGAGTTTTTTAATTGTGAGACTTATATCATGCTGTTACACTCGTCTTCATCAAACAACCGATGTAAAACGTTCATGAATCGGAGCTTCCAATCAAAAGTTATTTGCAAAAATAATAAAATAAACATTTGTGTACAAAACAAGTAACCGATTAGTTGTTTATTTGCCTGTACTAGTTGGCTAAGATGGCAATAATGTAATGTGGAGATTGTAGTAAATCTTTTTATAACAAAGCATTAAAGTCACGTGGAGGTTTTAGTAAATATTTTTTTGTAACACAAAAGTAAAGTCATGCAGAGGTTACAGTAATTTTTTTTGTAACAAAGTAGTAAAATTATGCGAAGGTTGTAGTAAATCTCTTTTAGTGATGCAGTAAATCTGTTTTAGTAAATGGACAAAGAGTTTTTATTTACAGGACTTATATCATTCTGTTACCCTCGTTGTCACTAAGCTACCGGTGAAAATTGTTCGTAAATCGGAGATTCCAATCAAAATTATTGCTAAAATAAGATAAAGACGCATTCATGTAGAAAACAAGGAACCGATTATTTTCTAGTTGGTTGTCTACTTATTTGTACTAGTTGACAAAGATGACAGTAAAGTCATGTGAAGGTGGTAGTAAATCTCTTTTGGCGATGGAATAAATCTTTTTTAGTATCGCCACTACTACGTAAAAGGTCTTTACATACGGTTCAAAAATGTCATCACATACGATTTTGTGAGCCGTCTAAGTTTATAGGTCTGTAATGACATGAGGTCATTACGCATGCTTTTGAACTGCTCGTGATGCATACTATCATAGACAATTATTAACTCGTAATCTGCTCGTGATAGTTGAATAACACGACGATTTGTAGCTTAAATCGTCATGGCGATGTATCACGCAGCGGTTTATAGCTAAAACCGTCGTGATACATTAGCTATCATAGAAGTTTTATAGATAAAACCGTCGTGATATTCAAATATCACGAGCATGTTTAAGCTTAAAACCGCTCGTGATCGCCTCTTCTCTACAAAACCGCGCACCAATATGTCGTTCGATAGAGTAGCCATGGTTCGATAGAGTAGCCATGGTTCACCTCGATGTTTAGGATGAACACCAGGAGCGAGTTAGCTAACTGAATTGCATCGAGTTAGCTAACAAAGGTTATGAAAATATATATATATATATATATATATATATATATATATATATATATGTGAAGCCGGTTTTAAAGGCAAAAGCAGTAACTGCTTGGAGATTTTATAGAGAAGTGATCAAGAATAGAGAAAAGGGGAGGCAGGCTCGAGGAGGAGGTGACGCGTGCTCGGGGGAGGGGAGGATGCGGGCTCGAGGAGGAAGGGCACCGGGTTCTTGGCCTTCTCGATACTTGCTAATATTCTTTATCAATTAAATGTGATCACAATAAATCAGACTTTTGAGCTCAAATATAATAATACTTCACTATAATATCAAGAAAGAGCTTCTAAAACAACAGTTTTATACTTTCAATCATCACAAAGTCATTTAACTAACAGTGTGCAGAAATGTTGTATTATCTAATTAGCCAATATATTAGTGACCAGTTAAATGAAAACTGAACGGAATCACTAATCTCAAATATAGGACAGAATCACTAATCTCAATAAAATAGCCAATCTGTTATCAATAAACCAGCAAAAGTACATAACACAAATTATCCTCATCATCAAGCTGACAATGACAATTATATATCCTCATCAAGCAATTACTAGAAGTAAAGTAAATCAATTCTCCCCATGCTAGTCAAGACAGATTGAAATACAACTAGCACAGCACACTTAGTAAAGTAAATCAATTCTGAAAACAGAAACAACTCACGAAGGGATGGCAAGAACTTCATAAATTCATATTAATACCAGAAGTCCAAAAATTCAGAAATCCTTTAACCTGTGAATAGAAAAAAAACTTGATTAGTGAGTATTTAGGTAATTAAAAATGTGAACTTAATTCTCACATTGAAAGTTATGTCTCCTAAGTCTTCACATTCTGCTGCTCAGCACTTGAACAAGTTACCATGACAGCATGAGTGGTGAAATACTGATGCATGACAGTATGACATACTATATATGCACATGGAGTTGTACATACATGTCAAGATAGGTTGAAATACAACTAGCACAACACAATTAGTAAAGTAAATCAATTCTGAAAAACACAAATAACTCACGAAGGGATGGCAAGAGGCGGCGGCTCGGGCTCGGGGAGGAGGAGGCAGACTCAGGGGAGGAGAAGGCACGCTGGGCTGGAGGAAGAGGAGGCGGCAGCTCGTGCTCAAGCTCGGGGGAGGAGGCGCGCTAAGTAGCTCGAGGAGGAGGAGGCACCGGGCACCGGGCAATCGCCGACCTCCTCGCCTTGGTCCTCGCCGTCATGCTCTGTATGTGATCACTGCGTATATGTATGATCAATGTCGTGATCGTATATAGAGCGATGGGATATATATATATATATATATATATATATGTGTGTGTGTGTGTGTGTGTGTGTGTGTGTGTGGAGTGACCGATGTCTGGATGATCTATCGTCTTCGATGGCGGATCGATTAATATCCTTTTTATAAAACAAGGAATAAATTCAGCGTGTAAGACGAAGAGACGCATCGGGGAGCCGAAGCGGCATTGATGCGAGCGAAGAGACGCATCGATCGGCGACGACGGCGAACGAAGAAACTTGGGGAGCTTAAGCGATATTATCACACGCGGTTATAGTTAAAAACTGTATGTGAAGTATACACAGACGATTCGTGTTTAGAACCGTCTATGAAATATATAATTATCACAGACGGTTCGTGTTAAGAACCGTCTGTGATACTTCACAGACGGTTTTATGTATGAACCGTCTGTGATATTACCTCTTCACAGACGGTTTTTAGCACAACCAGTAACGCAGACGGTCTCTAAACCAAAACTGTATGTGATTGCATGTAATACAGACGGTTTTGGTCAACCGTCTGTGATGAGGCGTCTAATATTGGACTTTTTGTAATAGTGCGCATAGAGAGGTTTTTATTTGCGAGACATATATTATTCTGTTACCCTCGTCGTCACCAAAGCTACCGATGTAAACCGTTCATGAATTGGAGCTTCCAATGAAAAGTTATTTGCGAAAACAAAAAAATAACATTCGTGTACAAAACAAAGATACGTGTGGGTTTTACTACCAGATTGGACGATACTGAGACTTTTACCGCCGATTGCAACACGCGCGTGTGTTTTACGCCGATCCCACGCGGAAAGCGCACGAGATGGCACGCCTCGCCCATGTGCAGAATATGCACGAGTAGGAAGCCTTTTTCCTACTCCCGGGAGTAGTTACTCCCTATTCCGTATCTCACAACGTAGGGAGTATCTTGCGCAACCGAGAGTATGTATGTGTAGGATACGAGTATATAAGACTACCTAGGTGGTATTTACACCTTTTCAGGGGTGGTATGTATAATTTTTAGATATACTCCTTTTTATGTGCGTATATGAAGGTATTTACAAAATATGCTAAAAACTATGGACTCTCTTGCAAATTTTTCATGTGGTTCACATTGGAGTATCTTATAATTAGTATATGAGTATACCCAAAGTGATAAAGGAGTATTGTAACACCCCAACTCAGAACGAGCCTGGAATGCTACCAAAACTAATTACAACTAGAACAAGTTTACAAATTTTTCGACAGAATCTCCTTTGTATAATCAATAATAATAAGTTTCTAACAAGTAAACATAGCATTTATCAATAATTTCATAATCCAACTCATCCATGCATAAAAGACATTCATCCGAATGTAATAAAATAACATCATTCTCACAACTGTAACTATTCCATCAATCGTAATCATAAAACCACCATGAGTGTCTCTCGTGATCTATTTATTCTTGTGTGAAACTAAAGTAACAAATGTATTAATGATGTGAGGTAGTGTGTGCTTTCCAATCATCTACTCCCGCCCATGCATGACGTCTTTACCAGAAGTACCTATATCAAAACAAAGCAAGGGTGAGCCATAGGACTCAGCAAGTATCAACAAGGTTACATGATCATAAGGACAACATAGTATAAACATCTTTGGCCAACATCATTCATGGCATTACAAAATATCAAAGAAAATGCAATGATAATGCTATGCACTATTTGTTCTTTATCTCTTTACGCATTTTACCGGTAATGCGGGTATTCATCCGTCAATGGATACCCATGCTCGTGCCCTCCGACACGAGGGACCAAGAGCCTATACATCAACTTGTATAGGGACCTTTGCCCGTCATCAAAATGTCGGGGACCTTCAGATGTATTGCCCACATTCATAAATGTGGGGACTCTCAAGCTTGTCATTGCTCGACAGGGACCTCAACTCAATCACTTGGTCACCACGACCAAGTTTCAAGATGCTCAAAATATGCATGAATATAACATCTATTCCTTCTCATTCAACAGTTTTCAATATAAACTCTAATCATGTAAACGGTAGCATTATCAAATAACCACAGTCATAATATGCAATCATCATCATCTCTAGGGACATCTCAACGTTACTTCCACATGACAACAATAACAATTCACAACTCAATCATGACATACAACAGAAATTTCATTTAACCCGAATACTTGCCTCAACTGCATTTAAAACGGGACGCAGAGTGGGTGCTGCCTTTGGGATCTCGCTGCCACTGGACAAGAATATAACCCCAAACTAAGACTAGCATAATGGACCAAAATCATACATAACATCACAATTGAAAATCGCTAACTTTTTAACATTTTTAACTTTTCTAATTTTCTTGCGATCGCCCACTGCAGACAGCAGAATTCAAAAATTCATAACTTTCTGCTCGGGAGTCCAAATAGGATGATCTTGGACTTTCTGGAAAGATAATTGAATTGCCTAAATAAACCTAGTTGGGGTGACCCTCTGATTCGGCCATCTTCTAGCCCTACCAATCCATTTAATCAGAGCAAACATTTCCGTCGGGTTTCTGGACAGCGACATAGAAACTATCATAACTTTCTACGTTCGTCCAAATTTAGTGATCTTTAGTTTTCCTGAAAGCTAAGAGGATTAGCCTCATTTTTCGTTATGGTGAGACCCTCTGGAAACTCCTCTAACCATGTGTTTAGGTCAGGTTAATTAGCCTCTGTCCAATCTGTCACCCACCAGAAACCTACTAACACTAGAAAAATCATAACTTTGGCTACCGAAGTCCAAACGACTTGATTCTTGTCGGCAATGAAAGGTAACTACGATATCTACAACTTTCTAGGAGACACCCAGACCCAAATCTGCCCATAACCTAATAAAAAACAACGATCTTCACTGCTGCAGAATACCGACGAACTGGCACCCGAAAATGAAACAACTAGAAAAGACCTAAAACAAAGAACCACGGGTTACCCTTGCCGAAACGACGAGAGCACGCAGCGGGATGACGACCACCACGCTCCCGCTGCGAATCCTTCTTCTCCTCTTCTTTCTTCTTTCTTTCTCTTCCCTTCTCTTCTCCTTTTTCTTCCCTTTTCTCCTCCTTCTTGGCCGCCACCCAAGGGATCTTCTTCCTCCTTCTTGGACAGCAACAATGGGGAAAAGGAGGGTGCAAGGAGGGTGGAAGGGGAGGTGGAGAGGTGGGGAGGTGGGGAGAGGAGAGAGGCGGCGCAAGGGATGGAGGGGCTGAATTGCTAGGGTTTGGGGAGAGGAAAGGGTGCCCCCTCCCCCTTGGCCGGCCAAGCCTCATGGGCCTTGGCCCAGCCCAGTTGCCGTGAACCGACAATTTCCCCTCAAAAATCCTGGTTTAACAAGTTACTTAAGGTCTTTGCTCATGAATACTAAAACTACTCTCACAACAACCGACTTTTCGCTGAATATTACATTCTACCTCCTTAAGCAGAATTTGACCCCAATTCTAAACGCCTAAGAGCACGGAGAAACTGGAAGAAACTTAGCAACCGAGAATACACACCAAGTGAATAATTCGGACACAGCTCGCGCATGCGAGATTCCAATTCCCAAGTAGCTTCTGTTCAAATTGTCTGCGACCAAAGTATCTTTACATACTTCAAGGTCTTATTCCTTAGTGCCTTCTCGATCTTTCTAAAATTCTCACCGGCTTGGACTCAAGGATGATCTTGTTCAATGGTTAAAGGTTCCAAAGAAATGTGATGTTCCGGATCTTGCAAGTACTTCCTTAACATGGAGACATGAAACACGTTGTGTACACCCTCATGGACTCAGGAGGTCCGGTCGGTATGCCAACTTCCCAATCCGGCCAGATCGAGAAAGGGCCAATGTACCTCGGGCTAAGCTTCCTTTGGTACCAAATCTCACTACTCCTTTTGTGGGTGACACCTCGGAGTACTTGATCACCCACTTCAAATTCTAAGTCCTCCGTCTTACATCCGCATAGCTTTTCTGCGCTCTGAGCCGCTAATAAGTTCGCCTCACCAAGGCCACTGCTCCACCGTCTTTTGTACCCAATCCGGGCCTAGAATCGCCTTCTCACCCTGACTTCCAAAGAGGGGTGATCTACACTTACGCCCATACAAAACCTCAAACGGAGCGGCCTTTATGCTAGAGTGATAATCATATTATAAGCAAATTCTCGCCAAAGGCAACCGATCTTCCCAACTTCCTTCCAAGATAAGACATGCTCTCAACATATCCTCCAATGTCTGCGAATTGTACGCTCTGCTTGTCCATCATGTCTGTGGATGGAAAGCGGTACTCAAACGGTTGCGTGCCCAAAGCATTCTCGCAAACTCTCCCAAAACTTGGATACAAACTTAGCATCCACGCTCGAAATGATTGTCTTTGGCACTCCATGCGATCTCACAATCTCACGTACATAGATAGGGGCCAAATCACTAGTGAGTTCGTCGAACGGACAGAATAAAATGTGCGACTTGCTGAATCGGTCCACTATAACCCAAATTGCATCCTTACTCTCGCGCGAGCGAGGCAATGAACAACAAAATCCATAGAGATATCATCCCATGGCCATTGGGGTACCTCCAAAGGCTGCAATAATCCCGCAGACGCTTATGTTCACCTTCACCGCCGACAAACACCACAAGAGGCTACATAATTAGCAATGTCCACCTTCATTCTTTTCCACCGTAAATTCTCGCTTCAAATCACGGTACATCTTCGTCTCTCTCTGGATGAACGTGATACTGAGTGCGATGTGCCTCCTTTAAGATGTCATCCTTAACTCCCGCTTCGTGGCACACATAATCGCCCTTGAATCGCAATGCTCCACACCCATCCAAACTGAAATTCCTTCCTTTCCTGTGTCCAAACGCTTCGACCCTCTGCAAAAATGGGTCATTTTGTGCGCTTCTTGTACTTCTTTGTGGAATGGCTGACCCAAAATCAGTGTGTTCGGCATGAGCAGTCCCCGTGATAGCAATACGATATCTCCATGCGGTCAAAACTGCAATAAGACAATCAAAGTAGCGGTGTCGCCTTGCGACTAAGAGCATCACCACCACGTTAGCCTTGCCAGATGATATCAATTGTGAGATCATAATCTTTGATCACTCTAACCACCTTGTTGTCTTAGATTCAAATCCCTCGTGTAAAATGTACTTAAGACTCTTGTGATCAGTAAAGATATCACAAGATTCGCCATAAAGATAATGCCTCCAAAGCTTCAAGGCGAACACTACTGCAGCCAATTCTAAATCATGAGTTGGATAATTCTGCTCATGCTTCTTCAGCTGTCTAGACGCATAAGCCAGAACCTTCCCGTCCTGCATGAGCACACAACCCAAACCAACTCGAGATGCATCAGAGTACACTGTGAATCGCTTCCCAGGCTCAGGAATAGTAAGAACCGGAGCAGTCACCAACTTTTCCTTCAAAGTCTGAAAACTGTGCTCACAATCATCGTCCCACAAAAACTTCACATCTTTCTGAGTGAGCCTGGACAACGGCTTTGCAATGATGGAGAAATCTTGCACAAAACGCCGTAATAGCTCGCCATACCCGTAAAACTTCTCACTTCCTTGACATTGGTCGGTCTTGCCCATTCAACCATGGAAATTTTCCCTGGATCGATCGATATACCTTTATCATTGATAATATGCCCCAAAAATCCCACTTGGACATCCGAACTCGCACTTTTGAACTTGGCATAGAACCTATTTTCTCTTAGTGTTTCCAACACCAACCTCGGATGACGCCATGATCCACTTGGTCTTTGAATAGATCAAAATATCATCAATAAAAACTACGACAAAATCATCCGGATACTCATGCAAGATCCTGCTCATAGTTTCCATAAAAGCAAAGTAGGGCATTTGTTAGTCCAAAAGACATAACTTTGAACTCAAAGTGCCCATACCTTGTGGAGAACGCCGTTTTCTCAATATCCTCCTCTCTGATGGAATTTGGTTGTAACTCGATCAAGATCTATCTTTGAAAACACCTTTGCCCCTCTCAACCGATCAAATAAGTCTTCAATGCGAGGCAAAGGATATTTATTCTTGATGGTCACCGTTAAGAGCACGATAATCGATACACATACGCCAACTACCATCCTTCTTCTTGGTAAACAATACGGAGCTCCCCACGGAGACACACTAGGTCGAATAAGATCTTTCGCTTTTAGATCATCCAACTGTTTCTTTAATTCCTCCCGAATGGACGCGCTTGACAGTGCGGGGTCATGGAAACCGTTGAACTCCCGTATCAAATCAATCCAAACTCCACGGGACGAGGAGGGGCATCCGGCAACTCACTGGAAAAACATCTAAGAACTCCCGAACCACGGAACTAACTCAAGCCAAAGAAGAACTTGGCTTCCCAATTAGAGACAAAAGAAATCCACTCTTCGCAATTCGCTCACGGAAGCAGATCAGCCAACACGCAAAGGGAGTAGGAAGGGCACCACCCAAAACCACCTCATGACCGGAAGGTGCCAGAGAGTTACGTCTTCCAAAAGCATGATATAATCGCCAAAACTATGCAACCAGTCCATACCCAAAATAACATCAAATGGCTCCATTTTCAGGACCATTAAATTAGCAATGAAATCTTCCCATCCAATGAGATCACACAACCCGGATCGATGTGGAGCTAGCAAGAATTCCACCAGAGAATTGACTACAATCGATCGAGATAAAGATCGCATACTCAAATTGGCCCGACTAGCAAACTCTAAAGATACAAAGAGAAAGTAGCTCTGAATCAAAAGAACATAAGCCTCCACCGAGTCCACTAAGAGCGCACTGTCACCACATCAGACGACTCGCCGACTCTGCCGTCGGCATGGCATAGGAAATCGCCGCATCGCCGGTGCGGTAGGGAACTCGACACTCGAGAAGGGCGCGGCAATCGCAGAGGTCCAAGGCACCGGGACAGAAACGGTCTTGAAGGCACCGTGGCCAAAGTACCCGGCGCGGCATCCTCCGTGATGCTGAAAATAGGCGGGTGACCCCAAGACCGAGTAGGTGTGGTCGCTAACATCCGAATCGACCCTCGCAAGACGCCGCCGCTCTGTGCCGACGCCGGTTCTCGTTCCCATTTGATAATACCGCGGGATTCGCCGACAAACCAATGCCTTGTGGCCTCCCGACCACGATGGCGACAAGATCCCACCAAGAACACTCACGCCCGATGCTCATTGCCACACTTGAAACATTTCATACCGCCTCGAATCAAGGCGCAACCTAGGCCCACTCACCGCTGATCCGAAGTAAAGATGATCGTGGCCTTGTGGTTCGGACTTGAAGGAATTTCACGGCCCTTGAACTTCTTGGAAACGGCTTCGAGATGACCCACTTCCTCCTCCAAAATTCTTCTTCGGCCGCCACTAGCTCCATCCTAAACCATGGTACCTCCTGCACTGTAGATCCTCCCAAGCCGCATCTCTAGCTCCATGCCCCGGCTTGTTCTACCAGGGAGCTAAAATCACGCAATTTAGCGCTCCCAAAACTGACGGAACTCCCGCCGAGCCCCACGAAACCTCTTAGCCTTTTCGCCTCATCTGTTGCCACCGCGGCATAAAGCGGATCAGGTTGTTAAAACCCGCTTCATACTCCGACACCGACATCTTACCACGCTTGTAGCTCTGAACGAGACTTCCATCCTCTCCACAAAAGATCTTTGGATAAAACCTCCTCCAAACTGCTCCACAAACACTTCCCATGTAACAGGCCATGAGCGGCCGCCCTAGCTGTCAAGACTCCTCCCACGGATGTCCGCTGCCTTGCCGAAATGCCACAAATCGCCCTCAACTCGAGGCGACATCCCCAAAGCACCAAAGTGCCTCTCCATGTGACGCAGCCTGGTTGGCGCATCCACCGGAGTGCCCAAACCATCAAAAGTGTCAATGCGAAGCGTTCCACCGATGCGATCCCATAGTAATCGCCGCGGTACCACCGCTGGGGCCACCATTGGGACAAGAACCGGAATAAATTGGAGGAGCACGATCCCGTGAGTCTGATGCAACCTCTTCCTCGACTCGCGGGACTAGCTTCACCAGCTCTGAGTTCTCGAACTGGCGGGCGTTGCTGGCCTCGCCGGCACCTGCCGGCCACGACCACGACCTCGCCTCTTGCCATCTAAGAACAACACAACGAAACTACCCACAATAAGCGTAAGATTAACTAGAACCAAAAATCAAGAATAAACATACAATGACAATAGCAGCAATGCAAAAGAAAACCCAATCCCACCTATTGTGCTTAGTGTGTCAAAATTAATATTTCGATGCCCGCGGACCTCTGACCAGCTCGATACCAATCAGAACACCCCAACTCGTAGCGAGCCGGAATGCTACCAAAACTAATTACAACTAGAACAAGTTTACAAATTTTTCGGCTGATCTCCTTTGTATAATCAATAATAATAAGTTTCTAACAAGTAAACATAGCATTTATCAATAATTTCATAATCCAACTCATCCATGCATAAAAGACATTCATCCGAATGTAATAAAATAACATCATTCTCACAACCAGTAACTATTCCATCAATCGAATCATAAAACCACCATGAGTGTCTCTCAATGATCTATTTATTCTTGTGTGAAACTAAAGTAACAAATGTATTAATGATGTGAGGTAGTGTGTGCTTTCCAATCATCTACTCCCGCCCATGCATGACGTCTTTACGTAAGTACCTATATCAAAACAAAGCAAGGGTGAGCCATAGGACTCAAGCAAGTATCAACAAGGTTACATGATCATAAGGACAACATAGTATAAACATCTTTGGCCAACATCATTCATGGCATTACAAAATATCAAAGAAAATGCAATGATAATGCTATGCACTATTTGTTCTTTATCTCTTTACGCATTTTACCGTAATGCGGGTATTCATCCGTCAATGGATACCCATGCTCGTGCCCTCCGACACGGGGACCAAGAGCCTATACATCAACTTGTATAGGGACCTTGCCCGTCATCAAAATGTCGGGACCTCTCAGACGTATTGCCCACATTCATAAATGTGGGGACCTCAAGCCTGTCATTGCTCGACAGGACCTCAACTCAATCACTTGGTCACCACGACCAAGTTTGAAGATGCTCAAAATATGCATGAATATAACATCTATTCCTTCTCATTCAACAGTTTTCAATATAAACTCTAATCATGTAAACGGTAGCATTATCAAATAACCACAGTCATAATATGCAATCATCATCATCTCTAGGGACATCTCAACGTTACTTCCACATGACAACAATAACAATTCACAACTCAATCATGACATACAACAGAAATTTCATTTAACCCGAATACTTGCCTCAACCGTGCATTTAAAAGCGGACGCGTAGTGGGTGCTGCCTTTGGGATCTCGCTGCCACCTGGACAAGAATATAACCCCAAACTAAGACTAGCATAATGGACCAAAATCATACATAACATCACAATTGAAAATCGCTAACTTTTAACATTTTTAACTTTTCTAATTTTCTTGCGATCGCCCACTGCAGACAGCAGAATTCAAAAATTCATAACTTTCTGCTCGGGAGTCCAAATAGGATGATCTTGGACTTTCTGGAAAGATAATTGAATTGCCTAAATAAACCTAGTTGGGGTGACCCTCTGATTCGGCCATCTTCTAGCCCTACCAATCCATTTAATCAGAGCAAACATTTCCGTCGGGTTTCTGGACAGCGACATAGAAACTATCATAACTTTCTCTACGTTCGTCCAAATTTAGTGATCTTTAGTTTTCCTGAAATCTAAGAGGATTAGCCTCATTTTTCGTTATGGTGAGACCCTCTGGAAACTCCTCTAACCATGTGTTTAGGTCAGGTTAATTAGCCTCTGTCCAATCTGTCACCCACCAGAAACCTACTAACACTAGAAAAATCATAACTTTGGCTACCGAAGTCCAAACGACTTGATTCTTGTCGGCAATGAAAGGTAACTACGATATCTACAACTTTCTAGGAGACACCCAGACCCAAATCTGCCCATAACCTAATAAAAAACAACGATCTTCACTGCTGCAGAATACCGACGAACTGGCACCCGAAAATGAAACAACTAGAAAAGACCTAAAACAAAGAACCACGGGTTACCCTTGCCGAAACGACGAGAGCACGCAGCGGGATGACGACCACCACGCCCCGCTACTAATCCTTCTTCTCCTCTTCTTTCTTCTTTCTTTCTCTTCCCTTCTCTTCTCCTTTTCTTCCCTTTTCTCCTCCTTCTTGGCCGCCACCCAAGGGATCTTCTTCCTCCTTCTTGGACAGCAACAATGGGGAAAAGGAGGGTGCAAGGAGGGTGGAAGGGAGGTGGAGAGGTGGGGAGGTGGGGAGAGGGGAGAGGGGCGCGCAAGGGATGGAGGGGGCTGAATTCGGCTAGGGTTTGGGGAGAGGAAAGGGTGCCCCCTCCCCTTGGCCGGCCAAGCCTCATGGGCCTTGGCCCAGCCCAGTGCCGTGAACCGACAATTTCCCCCTCAAAAAATCCTGGTTTAACAAGTTACTTAAGGTCTTTGCTCATGAATACTAAAACTACTCCACAACAACCGACTTTTCGCTGAATATTACAAGTATGCCCATTATTTTAGGTGGTATATCAGAGGTGGGAGTAACTACACAGGAGTAGAAAGTATTAATCCTATATATATATATATATATATATATATATATATATATATATATATATATATATATATATATATAGGAAAAATACTATCTACTCTCAGGTGTAGTTACTCCCTCTCCATCCACCATTTAATCCTCGATGAGATCCGTGCGTCTTTCAGAGCCTAACGGGCCTAAAAATCACAGATAGGCGAGAGACCCGAACCAATACTTATCTGGCGTTTAATCCTAGCTAACTTTCCAAAAGTTTTGTTTTTTCAACCGACCAAGAGCTTTCCTTTTCTGATTTGTCCGGGATTTTGGTGTCAATGGTTTCCATATGGTGATTGAGCTTGCCTTTTTTTAATTCTTGCCATACCACCTCTGGTTGTGTGCGTGATACAGCCAAACTCCATGGTTTATATACTCACATTCATGGTATATATACTACTTTTTAATAATGTACATAATCGATAGTATATATACTCCTATTCATGGTATATACAAACACAATGGTATACATACTCCCATTCATGGCAAATTGATCGGGGGTATATACAAACTCCATTGTGTATACACTCCAAGTCATGGTATATATACTACTTTTCATAATCTACATACTCCATGGTATACATACTCCCATTCATGGCAAATTGATCAGGGGGTATATACAAACTCCATTGTGTATATACTCCAAGTCAAGGTATATATACTACTTTTCATAATCTACATACTCCATGTTACCACGTGAGACGTGAGTTGGTGACTGTTATGGTGGTATATCCGAAAATAATGGAGTAAAAGGAGTGATATACGAGAGTTGCATATTAATTTTGATTATCTTATGCAAGGCAATAAATTATGTTCCATGTTACCAGGTTGTTACTGACTCTTATGGAGTGGTATCCAAAAATTATGTTGCATGTCATCGGGTTGCTAGTGACTGTTATGGAGTGGTATCAAACCCAATTATCCAATCAAGTATGTGGTATCCGAGAAAGATGGATGGTAGATACAATGGGAGTAACTACATCTGAGAGTAGCAAATAGGCTTCATATATATATATATATATATATATATATATATATAAAGCATATGTTGTGCAAATGGAATGTTCAGTGCTAACATGCTAACGTTGTTGTGGGCCGTCAGATCTCACGCGGACGGCCTAGATTCAGGTGGGTGGGATGCACCCTCATCTCTTATGCCAGTTTTCAAAAAAAAAACTGACGGTCACGTTTGTTTCACAAAACACCCACGCTTCCTTATCCCTCTCGTACCCCTTCGTCTTCGATCGCACACACGCACTGGCCTCTACGCCTCCTCGCCTCCTCGTCGCCCACTGGCCAAACCCTCCAATCCGCCTCTGCCCCCCCCCCCACGGTGCCGCCTCCTCCCCGGCTAGCTAACTCCCCTCCTATCGGACCCGGATTTTCTACTCCAGAATCCTCTATGATAACACTGTGCTATTCCCTGGATCAGTAGATGGCACTCACAGATACATTGCTGAATCATTTCATACATGGCATCGAACCATACCATTCATTAATTTAGCACATCAGAGTTTACATAGACCGCGTCAAGTCAGGTTTTACAATACGGGCCGAACAGGCCAAAAGATTACATTACAAAAGTGGAAGTGACAACAGAAGCAAAAGGGGTGAGACCTCATCTCTCCACAGGCCAGTGACTGGGGAAACCCGTGTGTGTCCAATATTAACCAAGGCTTGGATAATATTGGATGCACGCAATCGACGGAGTCAATCTGGATGGGCGAGACTAGAACATCAAAGACTACACTACGCTTCATCATCTCTTGACCTCCAACTCGGATCCTCGTAGTAGTCGTAACCTCCGTGATTTCTCGCTCGAGGGTTTTGGGGCGGGGAGGAGAGAGAGCGAGGATGAGCACAACTTCCGTGCTCATGAGCCAACACACAATACAATAATATACATGCAAGGCTAACTAAGGATGCTCAGGGTTCTTTTATTTGCTAAAGCAATATTTTCAAATATCATAATTACAAATTCCTAGCACTTAGCATTTTAACAAACCGCATTTTATTAAAGAGGGTAATTATACAATATTTAATAACAAGAGAGGTTCCTCCGCGGAAACTCTACCTATGCTTAATTTGATTGGGGTTACCCCATATATTAACATCATGAGTCGCAAACCCGGGAAAATCCAACCTCGTGGCTAGGTGAGCCCACCATATTTTCCATACCACCCACAAAAGTTTTTGAAATAGAACTAACTCAAGTTAAGTTCCCATGTCCGCTTTGACCGTGAGGCACTACTGCTTAAACAGCTTTATAACTCACAGAGGTTGCACACTTTACCCACAAGAGATAATCATCTTGATATGTACACACGTTTTCGTAGACATGTGAATCAAGGGGAGATCATCACAAGGCCTTTACAATGCATCCCTTAGTATTAATTACAGTTCGCTAAGGTTTCGTCCACAAAGGGTTACGCTCTTTGTTTTTAGATCCGTTAACCCTTACTCAGATCCCCTCTTGCGCCGTCAAACGACTTACATCATGCACCCCAATACCCTTCGCCACAAGGCTTGTGGCGTCGCGGATCATCTATCTGATGCAACTCGTACTGATGGATACAAATTATTTAGCCAGGTTGTACTCTAATACCCCAAAAGTATACGAAAGGAATTAACCGGGAGAGAATAAATAATCGGGAGAGAGTTATGTGAATTGACGAAGGACCAAATAGAAAATGATTAATTTTCAGCTAGAGAGGGGAAATCAGCGTTTGTACGGCAACTGGCACAGGCCTTGGCGGTGGCCATGTGGTGGCCGGCCAGGGGAGGCGCCACCCTCCCCAAAACCCTAGTCGCCTCCCCTTTCCCCTCCTCCCACTTGTGGCCGCGCCCCATCCCTCCTCCTTCCTCCCCTTGGCCGCCCCACTTCCTCCTCCCATGCCACCTCCTGTTGCTCTCCCCGCTGCTGTCCAAGGAGGTGCCCCCCCATTGCCAGTATCGAGGAGGAAGAGGGAGGACCGCCCGGGAGATCACTTGGCCAAGAAGAAGGAGAATAAGAAGGAGAGGAGAGGGGGAGGGAGAGATCGTGGCCTGCGCTGGGAGTTCTTCACGTCCGGCGGTGTTTCATCAAGGGTAATACCCGTTTTCCCCCGAGTAGATGCATCTTTTGATTGTTGTAGCAATGTCGGTATTTCTGTCTCCTCAGGACAGATCGCGTTATACAGACGTTTTGATGTAGTTAAGTGCGGATTCAGTCTTGGGCTTATCCTAGAGAGTTGTAGAGGACGTCAATAGCTTTCGATGAAGTGCTAGATCATATTATTTGGACCTCTGTAGAAGAAGTTATGAATTATTTAGTATGACTGTTCTGCGAATCTGTCATCATTTTGACAGGTTTTAGTAATCTGACTTGTGCAATAAGTTAAAGGGAGAATTAGAGGATCTCAGTATAACGAAAGTTGTAGATAATTGTCGTAGCTTTCAGGGAAGAACAAGAACGCGAAATTTGGATGAATGAGCTAAAAGTTATGTTAGTTTTACTGATCTATCCAGAAAGTCTGACGTAAAATCGATGTTTTGTTAAAAAGCTTAAAAGTGATTTTAGATGGCCGAATCAGGGAGGTTCACTAACTAGGTTTAGTTGGGAAATTTGATAACCTTTCAATGAAGTCCAAGAACACCTAATTTGGATCCCTGTACGAAAAGATATGAATTTTAGAACATGACTGTCCACAGGGGGGACAAAGCGACATCTAGAAGTTGGGGCTGGGTTCGCGCTAAAGGTACTTTTGTGAGTCCGTGTTTACTTTTATGGTTTGAGCGGTCCTCTATTGCTGTCTTAGCATTTATTAATTGAATGTTTAGGTGGGGAACTGGTTCCGGAGGCGGCACCCTCTTCGCATCCTTCGTTCCCGCACGGTTGAGGCAAGTGCATCGTTTGGTCCTTATTTGTGATTGCTTGGACGTGAATGCGGGTTTGATGCTTGTTAATGTCGTGTGGTTGTTGATAAGTGTGCATAATCAGAATGGTGAATGTTCAAACTATGGGTATGCTTTATTCATGAAAGTTGTTATTGCCTTTATTCATGAATGTTGTTATCGCCTTAATTCAAGAATGTTGTTATTGCCTTTATTCATGAATGTTGTTATCGCCTTAATTCAAGAATGTTGTTATTGTCTTTATTCATGAATGTTGTTATCGCCTTAATTCAAGAATGTTGTTATTGCCTTTATTCATGAATTTTGTTACCACCATTGGTGCTTGATGTTGAAAAGAGATGGTGCATATGCATTTTTATATCATGTTGAGGCTCTGGTCTTGTGATGACCAAGCATGCACATCTTTGAGGTCCCGTCATGAATGTGGCGGGCTTGAGATCCCCACACTCGTGGAGTGTGGGCATGAGGTCCCCAATACTTGCGGAGTGTTGGGCAATTGGTCCTGTGCGTGCGCGCATGTGCATGGGTATGCGGCGGTTGCATACTTTGCATTACGGTGTAATGCACAAAGAAAGTTAAAGAGAAAGGAACCCCGAGCATTGCATTTGCATGTGAGTTGTGTTATTGTTGATCTCCTATATATGGATGTTGATGTTCGGATTGAATTATGCGTCTTTTATTTATGTACTTACGAGTCTGTGGACTCACTCTTGCTTTCTTGTTGTTTTTAGGTACCCGATCAAGCGCAGATGCATGGGAGGGAGTAGCGTTATGCTTTGCACTTTGCTTGTCATGAACCTAAATTCTCGGATCATGCCTTATTAAATAAGCTACTGATCAAAGATTTGACTTGTTTATGTTACCGTATCGGATTATTTGTAATAATGAAGAGTAGTCTAGTTGGAAGTTTGAGGATTTGTTAAGTCGATTAGTAAGATCTTGAGTATTTATAGTTGATCTTGAATATTGCAGTTCTTCGTTATAACTCCCTTTTAACTGTTGAAACCCATGTGATGTAGAAATACAAAGGAAACTCATCGAAATTTAGTAAATTATCTTAGTTTAGTTTTGTGTAAGGATACTTGTAGTAGCATTCTTGGCTCTTGTAGAGTGGGGTGTTCTGATTGGTATCGAGCGAGCGATGAGGTCCGTGGTAGACTGGATTTACAACTTAGGCAACTTAAATTGCTAAAATTCTATAATGGTTAATGAACTTAAAACAAAATTGACACACTGGTGCACAGTAGAATGGGAATAGGCATATCATTGCATTTTCGTTTCCGTTATATCGTATTGATGATTGCTGGTATGAATTGAGTATGATTGCTCATTAATGGATTATATAATTATTATGTGTGGAGATAACCCTTGTTGAGAGGTTGAAGTCGTGGTTGTGGCCCTAGGTTTTACCAGGTTACACCACCGTTCGCGGTATGAGAAAAGGGAAGTGGTTACCCCGGAGATCGTGATGCAGGTGTTGATAGCAAGTATATATATTTAGAAGAGTTGTTCTCTCCCTTGAAATTTGATTTGATCAACTCTTATCCGGTTGTGATTGATGAGTTTCTCTTGGGTATTAGTTCATCCCGGTTGATGGGTTGCTTTGAATAATGTTTCTATTGGTTTAACTTGTCCCTTAAAGCAATTATTGTTTTTCCTATTGTTGAGTTATTCTTGTGGCTGGTGGACTTGGTTAGTTGTCAATACTGACTTTTGTATTGGGGTTTCGTCTTTCTTACTGGAAAACATGACCTATTTATTTCGCTGGATGATTTAGATAATGAAAGTTTCCTTTTGCAAGTCCTGTAGTACGTGGAGGCTTTGACTCAATGTATCTCTCTTGAGTATTTGGAGTGTTGAAGCTTGATGGTTCTTTTTATGGAAGAAGTTGTTAAACCCTTTAGTAGTGTTTTGGCTTGGTTAAGCGAGAAGTTATAATCAAAGCAATTAATGGAAAAGGTATGGATTATCATGTTAGGCGTGGTGTGGTGTATAATCGATCCTAACTAAGATCTTTGGAAGGAAAGTTGATTAATTTGATGGTGCCATATAGTAGTTCTTGTTGAGCGGTGATTAAGGGTATGGCTAAACCTAATTGAAATCAATAGAGTTATTAAAAGATGTGGAACTTTGATGAAAAGGTTGATCATTAGAGTCGTTTAGTTTACTAAACTTGTTAGATTATTTGATTTCAATGGATTAATCTAACTATGTAGGAAGGAAATATAAGGATGTGTTTGATCGTTGTCTTAATAGATGATAATATGTAATTATCTTTAATTGGCTATTTGATTATTTTATTTTTGCTCGTGAGAAGGCAAATAGAGAAAGGACCATCAATTTAAATCTAAGGTTGAATAATCATCAATGGTTTAGGATGGGATTTAATAGGTGACTTGTGTTTGTGTGATGGTGAAATTGTCGGATAATAGTATGTCTTTGATGAAAGGGTTTTGGTGTAATCTTTTAAATTTTGTAGTAGATTCCTCTAAAAAAAGTGGTTCTTTGTAGTGAAGTTATAAGAATTTGGTGTACTCTCATTTGAGGATGAGATGATAAAGTGATATGTAGTTTGAGTGACTTTTGGGGATTTTATAAAGGAAGGGTTGATGATAACGAACCTTGTTAAGAGTGAATTATTCTTGTTGTTAGTAATAAGGTCTACAAGAGATTGTGACGCGTTGGAGTGGTGATGATTCTTCTAGAGAGAAAGTAAGTTGATTGTTTTAATGACGGTTAAATGAAATGTTTGGAGTTTTGAATTCGTGATCTTTTGGGGGTTCATGATTTATGTAGTAGATGAAATTAGTTGAGCAATATGACATATGGAAAGGTTATGTTTGGTTCTGAAGTGATGAATGTGATTTGGTATTAAAGGCATCTCTTGTTTGGTTTGGCAAGTAATGTTGTAATCAAAGACTTAAGAGTTTCTTGGGATTGCATAGCAATGTTTTATTAAGGTTTATGGAGGTGGAAAAAATTCTTCATGTGGGACTTGTGCCCTCGACTATGGACTCGTATTTTGTTTTCTGAGATCACTACTATTTGACTGTTTCTATTGGTCTCGTGTTTACTTCGAGGAGCCACGATTTCTTGTGCGTTGAACCTTGTATCTTTTTATTTTTTCCTTTTGAGTAAGGTATTAACCAAGTTGTGTTGCCTAGTGTTATAAAGAGTATTATGGTGATTAGTTGGAGGTGGTTAAGTATTTGGAATTTTTTGAGATTTTTAGAACCAATCTATTTGAAGAGCAGTATAAAGTGAATTGGTTTCGATTTACAACACCCGGAGAGAATTCTATTTAAATGGAAAGTTGTCGATGAGATAAAAGTGATTAGTATTACAATTAGTGGAACCTATGATGAATTATGATCCAGTAACCTTTGTCCATGTTGGAATATTGGGATTATCAAAATTATGGACTCCTGACAAACTTATCAGAATATCGCAATTGGATACTTAGTATGATTGTGCAGAAGTGTTGTGGTGGTGAAGTTTAATGAGAGTAGCGGTGTGGAGGAACCTCAGTGTCATGATAATTAGTGGGATAGCAGGAATTGTTGAGCTTTTGTCAAGCATTACTCGGCCTCAGTAAGTAACCCTATGGGAGTTAAATTATTTCTAAGGATGTCTTGGTCAAAGGATATATTTATTTATTGACGTTAGTGATTGGGTATGTTTGAATCTTGGTCAATCAGTTAGGGTTTTGTGAACGGGTATATTGTGGTTGTGCAATGAATTGGATTGGTATGGATTAGAGAAGGTCTAAGACCGTGAAATAAATCGCCTTGGGACGGTTACTCCATTAGTGAGAAACGTGGATGTTAATGATTGAGGTTATTGTGGAGCTATGTGAAATTTTAGTAAACGAATTTGAGGATTTCCTATGAATCATACCGAAATTCATTGTAGGAGACTTGAGGTTGGTTTTGGGCTTTGCATTCTTAGGTTAGAACCTTGGATGCTAATGATTATGTGTAGAAGTGGTAGAATAAGAGTGGATTCAGTAGTGGAATGATCATTGATAGTATCCTTTGAGGCTAGTATATGAGAGTGTGTGATGTGAATTTCACATTGTTCATCCTTAACGGATTAAGGGATGTGACGGTGGGTGAAATCTATATTGAGTTGTGTTGGAAATTATTTTGACAAGTAATTCATTCGGTAGGGAAGTTGGCTAGAGTACGATATTGTGGATTGGAAGAATCTCCCTGTATAAGTGTGAACTTTGTGTTCGGTAGAGCATAGGTTTGAGGTTCCCAATTTAAGAGAAATGAGTTAATGTGTTATGCGATGATTTGGGATCCTATGGTCTAAGAGAAAGTAAAATTCTTAAAAGAAAGATTGTGGTAAAGGGTGCGATCTTGGATAGTGAGATGTTTTCTTAGTTCTTACTTGAACTATGTGGTTATGACGGATGTCAATTACAAATTGAGTTGGTTCTTGCCGGTATGTGTGATTCCTTTCAGTTAAAAAGAAGAAAAATGGTTAAACTGGTTTTTCGATTGATTTCGCTTTTGGCTTGTGTGGCATTTATTTCTAAAGCGCCTATTTGAAAAATGGAAAAGATTTCGTGGTAAATCCATTGTTTTTGGGTTGGGCTTTTCTAAGAGAAGATGACTTTGGGTTGGGCGATTTTGACTCCTTTGTTTTTCGATTGAGTTTTTCGGATTAGTGAGTCGATGGCGAGTTCTTTGTGCGTCCCTTGTTAAAGGAGATCTTCGCTTGCGTAGATAAAGTGATCGGTGAGTGTTGGAACAAGAGTTCCATGTATTTTGTCTGACGGTGTACTTGGTAACAAAAGGAAGTGTAACCAAAGGTGTGTGGATAAGTTCCCAGTCATGGAATTTGTAGATGGCGCGATCGCTAGTACCGTCTCGAGTACTTGCGAGGAGTACGCATGTCTTATACTTTTCGATGCCGATAGAACACCCGAGATCGGGAGCTTGAGATTTTGTTAGAGTGTTGGCCATCGAGTAAAACCTTACCTCTGAGCCTTGTGTGTTAAGTGTACGAAGAAAAGGCAAGACTAGTGTTGAGGTGCAAGGCGTTAGTTTTGGATATCCGTCAAGGTGATGTGGTCCCATAAGTCCGAGAGTGAAGCGACTAGTGAATTGGTGTCTCGCATGCGCATGCAATATCCGGAGTTACTCACGAGGCATGTGGTATTGTTGGTAAGTTTTAGCTGTGATCATACTTTGGCGTAAGCATGGTTAGAATTCGAGGACGATTCGGTTTAAGGTAGAATGTAATACCCCAAAAGTATCTGAAAGGAATTAACCGGAGAGAATAAATAATCGGGAGAGAGTTATCTGAATTGACGAAGGACCAAATAGAAAATGATTAATTTCGCAGTTAGAGAGGGAGAAATCAGCGTTTGTCGCAGCAACTGGGCTCGGGCCTTGGCCGGTGGCCATGTGGTGGCCGGCCCAAGGGGCGGAGGCGCCACCTCCCCAAAACCCTAGCCGCCCTCCCTTTCCCCTCCTCCCACATGTGCCGCCGCCCCCATCCCTCCTCCTTCCTCCCCTTTGGCCGCCCCACTTCCTCCCCTCCCATGCCACCTCCTGCTGCTCCTCCTGCTGCTGTCCAGGAGGTGCCCCCATTGCGGGTATCGAGGAGGAAGAGGGAGGACCGCCCGAGATCGCTTGGCCAAGAAGAAGGAGAAGAAGAAGGAGAGGAGAGGGGGAGGGAGAGATCGTGGCCTGCGCTGGGAGTTCTTCACGTCCGGCGGTGTTTCGTCAAGGGTAATACCCGTTTTCCCCCGAGTAGATGCATCTTTTGATTGTTGTAGCAATGTCGGTATTTCTGTCTCCTCAGGACTGATCGCGTTATACAAACGTTTTGATGTAGTTAAGTGCGGATTCAGTCTTGGGCTTCTCCTAGAGAGTTGTAGAGGACGTCAATAGCTTTCGATGAAGTGCTAGATCATATTATTTGGACCTATGTAGCAGAAGTTATGAATTATTTAGAATGACTGTTCTGCGAATCTGTCAGCATTTTGACAGGTTTTAGTAATCTGACTTGTGCAATAAGTTAAAGAGAGCATTAGAGGATCTCAGTATAACAAAAGTTGTAGATAATTGTCGTAGCTTTCAGGGAAGAACAAGAACGAGACATTTGGATGAACGAGCTAAAAGTTATGTTAGTTTTAGTGATCTGTCCAGAAAGTCTGACGTGAAATCGATGTTTTGTTAAACAGCTTAAAAGTGATTTTAGATGACCGAATCAGGGAGGTTCACCAACTAGGTTTAGTTGGGAAATTTGATAACCTTTCAATGAAGTCCAAGAACACCTAATTTGGATCCCTGTACGAAAAGATATGAATTTTAGAACATGACTGTCCACAGGGGGGACAAGCGACATCTAGAAGTTGAAGTGGGTTGCGCTAAAGGAACTTTTGTGAGTCCGTGTTTACTTTTATGGTTTGAGTGGTCCTCTATTCCTGTCTTAGCATTTATTAATTGAATGTTTAGGTGGGGAACTGGTTCCGGAGGCGGCACCCTCTTCGCGTCCTTCGTTCCCGCACGGTTGAGGCAAGTGCATCGTTTGGTCCTTATTTGTGATTGCTTGGACGTGAATGCGGGTTTGATGCTTGTTAATGTCGTGTGGTTGTTGATAAGTGTGCATAATCAGAATGGTGAATGTTCAAACTATGGGTATGCTTTATTCATGAAAGTTGTTATTGTCTTTATTCATGAATGTTGTTATCGCCTTAATTCAAGAATGTTGTTATTGTCTTTATTCATGAATGTTGTTATCGCCTTAATTCAAGAATGTTGTTATTGCCTTTATTCATGAATGTTGTTATCGTCTTAATTCAAGAATGTTGTTATTGCTTTTATTCATGAATGTTGTTACCACCATTGGTGCTTGATGTTGAAAAGAGATGGTGCATATGAATTTTTATATCATGTTGAGGCCTGGTCTTGTGATGACCAAGCATGCACATCTTTGAGGTCCCCGTCATGAATGTGACGGGCTTGAGATCCCCACACTCGTGGAGTGTGGGCATGAGGTCCCCAATACTTGCGGAGTATTGGGCAATTGGTCCCTGTGCGTGCGCGCACAGGCATGGGTATGCGGCGACGGTTGCATACTTTGCATTACCGGTGTAATGCACAAAGAAAGTTAAAGAGAAAGGAACCCTGAGCATTGCATTTGCATGTGAGTTGTGTTATTGTTGATCTCCTATATATGGATGTTGATATTCGGATTGAATTATGCGTCTTTTATTTATGTACTTGCCGAGTGCTGTGGACTCACTCTTGCTTTCTTGTTGTTTTTAGGTACCCGCATCAAGCGCAGTATGCATGGGAGGGAGAAGCGTTATGCTTTACGCACACCGTCATGAACCTAAATTCTCGGATCATGCCTTATTAAATAAACTACTGATCAAAGATTTGACTTGTTTATGTTACCGTATCGGATTATTTGTAATAATGAAGAGTAGTCTAGTTGGAAGTTTGAGGATTTGTTCAGTCGATTAGTAAGATCTTGAGTATTTATAGTTGATCTTGAATATTGCAGTTCTTCGTTATAACTCCCTTTTAACTGTTGAAACCCATGTGATGTAGAAATACAAAGGAAACTCTGTCGAAATTTAGTAAATTATCTTAGTTTAGTTTTGTGTAAGGATACTGTAGTAGCATTCTTGGCTCTTGTAGAGCTGGGGTATTACATGTACTTTACAGACTTGTGGTTGCACATATTTTACACGGGAGGTCGTGACAAGATTAAGTCCTTAGGGTTGTTTGGGCGGTTCATTCCACATTCCAATCCACAAAACAACAGTCCTTGGGCTACATTAGCACCCACTGTCATACCATCCATCTTACCGTCCACCCAGACAGGGTAATAGCAATTTAGGGTTTTGAGGAGTAAAACCAAATTATCACATTTATCTCAGTCATGGACCATCAATGACTGCCCAAACCATTTTCATGTTTGAAGAGATGATGATTGTGACATTTTAATGTCCCGACACTTAAGCAAGGCTAGCATGTCGCTTAAGTACATCCTATAGCTAGTATTACCATATAGTTACTAGGGTGACAAGGATTATTGGATTTAAATTGTCAATGATGGCATAATAATTAATTACTCATTAAATGGGTATTTAACTATCTTAAGTTTTAACCTATATTTGATTAAGGAATTAAAGCATGTAATTTGCTATTTTAAAAGAATATAATTTGCATAAAATGTAGGCTCAATATGATCAAAGTGTTGACTCGCTTGGGATATAGGCTAGAGGATCTTGATAATCTTGGTCTTGATCAACTTAGGGATCTCCGGCGACTTGAAATCGTAGTCGGACGAATGTACCGGAAAAAGGCACAAACAAGCAAAAAGAACAATTAAATACAAATGAACTTCAAATTAAACAAGACCTATGCCATTAGCAAGATCTTGAATTTACAAATTTTTACCAATTTATTTTATAATTTTTGGAGTTAAAATGAGGGAGATACGAATTTTAGAAGCCTTCCTTTGAATTAAATTAGAAAAAGGAAAACAAAAACAAAAAGGAAAAAGGGAACCAACGGCGGCCCACGGCGCTTAAATCGGCCCAGTCCACGGCCTTGGACCAAAATTGGGAGCGCGGCGTGGTGGCAGAGGTGACGCGGGCAGGACACGCAACGGCGACGGAAGCGCACTGGAGGTGGGACCCAGCGGGGATGGTAGGTGGAGGAGGCGACGCTGGCCGGTGACAAGACGGAGCGACGTGTGCAGCGAGCAGGCGTAGGTGTGGGTGACGCACGGCGATGGGATGGGCACCAGCGGGAGCGGCGAGTGCGGAGGCAGAGTGCTGGGTGTGCGTGGTGTGGGAGCGACATGATGCGGGCGCGGCGGGCACTAGGACGCGCGAGGGGGGTCCGGTGGGGAAGGATCGAAGGAGGGGAAGAAGGTCGTTACAAATCCTACCCACCTTAAACGGAATCTCGACCCCGAGATTCGGGCTACTCGGATTAGGCAGAGAACGTACCTCTTATTATTCCCGGCCGCTGGGCTTCGCGGTGATGGCATGGTTCACATGGCCTTGACTTCGGCTTTGGCTTGGGGTGGACGCGGCTCTGGATACCTGCGAGGTCTGATAACTCTTGCTTGCAGCTGAAGTCTGTCCTTGAGTTTGTGTGGCTCCTCAGTTGAACTTTGCAGAAGTGTTCTGGCGTTAAGGGCACCTTTTGGCAAAGTGTCTTTTTTGTCCACATTTGAAGCAGTGAAGGTGAGCTACCGGGTTGCGCAATGTAAGCTGTTCGGTCGGGCGAGGAGCGTAGGAAACATTCTCACTGGGACGCGGGGTCGTGACTGACATTCCCTGAGACAAGGCTGCTGGTGGTCGGAAAGACGAGCCGCCTAAAAAGCTGACTTCTGTGGAAGGCTACCTTGTGACCTCTGAAATGACATCTTTCTTTTGCGGCTAACCTCCGCAGTTCTGTTCTCATTTTCACAGATGAGGGCTTTATTGACCAATTGGTGGAAGCTGGAGTAATCGTGGAGGATGAGCTGTCCTCTCATGTCTTCACGCATTCCTTCCACAAAGAGGTCGGTCTTTTCTTCTTCATCAGCTACGTCATTGGGGGCGTAGCGGGCAAGTTGGTTGAATTTTGTTAAATATTCATTAACTGACATCTGACCCTGCTTGAGAGCTCTGAACTCATTCTTCTTCAATCTCATTGTGCTGGTTGGTACGAAATTTGTTCTGAAAGCAGTTTTGAACTCATTCCAAGGAATTGGCTGCCATGTAGGTTCAGTCTCCTCTAGCTGTACCTCAGCAACTGGTTCTATGGTGGCAGCGGGGACTTGAGGGGCTCCAGTCGTAGATGCTATGACTTCTACTTCTTCTGCCTCTTCTTCTTCTTCTTCTTCTAGGCTTCCATCACCTCGGGTAGTGAGATAATGTTTCCACCAAGCAGCGGCGGCTCCTTTCAGCTGATGGGTGGCAAAGTCCACTTTATCTTCTTTTGAACATCGAGCCAGGCGAAGCTTTCTCTCAGTATCGCTGAGCCAATCTTGACCTCAAGGGTTCATCCACGCGAAGGCGAGGGTCTTGTCTCGAGGAAGTCGCAAGCTCGAATTGCGGCACGGTGATCGATCTGGCGATTAGCGAGCAAAGCTTGAAGAATTTGAGCCTGCTACAACATGACTTGCACCATTGTTGGGTTTGTTGGTGGCGGAGGAGGTAGATCTTGTCCATGGTCACGACTACGGCCATTGCCACAGCCTCTTCCTCGGCCTGCTACAAAGGCACCACGTCTTGGGGCAGCGGCTCTTCTTGGCGGCATCTAAAGAAACTCTGAGGCTTAGAACGAGGGGAGGGGGTTTATATGAGGATTTTCTGGCCCTTTAGAGCACAGCAGAAGAACTTCAAACCAACAAAGAAAAACGATCAAACACAACACAAAGCCTAGAATGACTGCATTATATTAAGGGGGATTAGGTGTTACATGACTCCTGAAGCATAGCGTATAGGCTAGGCTAAGCCACGACACAAGATACAAGCACAACGTCTACTGACTGAGGTAGAAGAAAGAAAAAGGTGTTTGCAGACCAAAAGGCTGCCTAGCAAGCACTGCTAGCTAAACTAAGCTAACTACTCCTCAATCGGATACTGACCACAGGCGGTGTAGTTTCCCGGGGAGAGGGAGTGAGAACGGTTGCGACTGAAGTTGGGCGACCGGAAACAAGAGTGAGAACAAGAAAGGCTACGTCCTCAACTGGAGTCTTCAATGTTGATGGCAAGCGACGGACTGGGATGTCGCATGCTCTTGTGTGCAGCAATCCTGGTGCGGGGTCCAAGACATCTGGTCGGCGCCGGGTCACTGAGGATGACGGCTGGTGCAGGAGGAGCTAGTGTTTGCATCACAGCGGCTACTACAACGGCGGTGTTCTCCTGATGTCATAGATCTTCGGGTAGCATTCTCCCTCCCGGAGAAACAGGAAGGAACAGAAAGGTGACCTCAACAAGAGATCCTCGTGCACCTAGCACAAGTGAGTCGAGACAAAGCGCACTATGTTCTGAACAACATCGGAACAGCGTCTCCTGGGATGCTCAGTCCGGAAGGTGTGAGCGATGAACTCAATCCCTAGGGAGCGAGACTCTCGGTCCAGAACCTAGGTCTTCCAGCCTCTGAAGATGGGCCGGTGACGAACCAAGGTACTGTTTGAGTTTGGCGAGAAAACCGACAAACTTGTCGTCATTCTCGCCGTGAGAGAAGAAACCCCACGGGCCATCGAACGACGATACGGTTATCTAGAATTTTTAAAACAAAAGAGAGAGTCAGCAACTGAGTAGACTCACAAAAGGAGCAAGGTAAAGAACTAAGAGGGATGAGAATGAGCAGTAATTACACTATATTTTAACGAAAGCTTTTTCTTAATTTTTGAAAATAAGACTCAAGTCCTTAGGCTCGACCAGTCTAGCTAAGACTCCTACAGTCGTATGCTCTGATACCAGCTCTGTCGGACCCGGATTTCCTAATCCAGAATCCTCTGTGATAACACTGTGTTATTCCCTGGATCAATAGATAGCACTCACAGATACATTACTGAATCATTTCATACATGGCGTAGAACCATACCATTCATTAATTTAGCACATCAGAGTTTACATAGACCGTGTCGGGTCAGGTTTTACAATACAGGCCGAACAGGCCAAAAGATTACATTACAAAAGCGGGCGACAATGTACAAAGGGGTGAGAGCTCATCTCTCCACGTGCAAGCGGCCCAGGAAACCGTGTGCGTCCGATATTAACCAAGGCTTGGATAATATTGGATGCACGCAAGTACCGACGGAGTCAACTGGACTGGGGCGAGACTAGAACATATAAAGACTACACTACGCTTCATCATCTCCCGGACCTCCAACTTCTGGATCCTCGTAGTAGTCGTAACCTCCGAGATTTCTGCTCGAGGGTTTTGGGGGAGAGTGAGGATGAGCACAACACGTGCTCATGAGCCAACACACAATGCAATAATATACATGCAAGGATAACTAAGGATGGCTCAGGTTCTTTTATTTGCTAAAACAATGTTTTTAAATATCATAATTACAAATTCCTAGCACTTAGCATTTTAACAAATTGTATTTTATTAAAGAGAGTAACTATACAATATTTAATAACAGCAGAGGTTCCCTCCGTCAGAAACTCTACCCATGCTTAATTTGATTGGGGTTACCCCCATATATTAACATCACTGAGTCTGCAAACCCAGGGAAAATCCAACCTTAGGGCTAGATGAGCCCACCATATTTTCCATACCACTCACAAAAATTTCTGAAATAGAACTAACTCAAGTTAAGTTCTCATGTCCGCCTTTGACCGTAGGCACAGCTGTTTAAATAGTTTATAACTCTGCAGAGGTTGCATACTTTACCCACAAGAGATAATCATCTTGATATATACACACGTTTCTATAGATATGTGAATCAAGGGGAGATCATCACAAGGTCTTTACAATGCATCCCTCAATATTAATTACACTTCGCTAAGATTTCATCCACGAAGGGTTACGGTCTTTGTTTTTAGATCCATTAGCCCTTACTCAGACCCCCTCTTGCGCCGTCAAACGACTTACATCGTGCACCCCGACACCCTTCGCCACAAGGCTTATGGCTTCGCGGATCATCTATCTGATGCAACTCGTACTAATGGATACAAATTATTTAGCCAGGTTGTACTTTACAGACTTGTGGTTGCACATGTTTTACATGGGTGGTCGTGACAAGATTAAGTCCTTAGGGTTGTCTGGGCGGTTCATTCCACATTTCAATCCACAAAACAACAGTCCTTGGGCTACATTAGCACCCACTGTCATACCATCCATCTTACCGTCCACCCAGATAGGGTAATAGCAATTTAGGGTTTTAAGGAGTAAAACCAAATTGCCACATTTATCTCAGTCATGGACCACCAATGACTGCCCAAACCATTTTCATGTTTGAAGAAATGATGATTGGGACATTTTAATGCCCCGCTACTTAAGCAAGGCTAGCATGTCGCCTAAGTACAACCTATAGTTAGTATTGCCATATAGTTACTACGGTGACAAGGATTATTGGATTTAAATTGTCAAGAATGACATAATAATTAATTACTCATCAAATGGGTATTTAACTATCTTAAGTTTTAACATATATTTGATTAAGGAATTAAAGCATGCAATATGCTATTTTAAAAGAATATAATTTGCATAAAATGTAGACTCAATATGATCAAAGTGTTGACTAAATGGGATATAGGCTAGAGGATCTTTATAATCTTGGTCTTAATCAACTTGGGGATCTCCGGCGTCTTCAAATCCTAGTCGGACGAACGTACAAAAAAAAGGCACAAACAAGCAAAAAGAACAATTAAATACAAATGAACAACAAATGAACTTCAAATTAAGCAATACCTATGTCATTAGCAAGATCTTGAATTTAAAAAATTTATTTTATAATTTTTGAAGTTAAAATAAGAGAGATACCAATTTTAGAAGGCTTTCTTTGAATTAAATTAGAAAACAAAAACAAAAAAGGGAACCGACGGCGGCGGCCCACGGCGCTTAAATCGGCGCAGCCCACGGCCTTGCGCCGAAATTGGGTGCGCGGCGTGGTGGCAGAGGTGACACGAGCAGGACATGCGATGGCGACGGAGGCGCACTGGAGGTGGGACCCAGCGGGGATGGTAGGTGGCGACGCCGGCCGGCAACAAGACGGAGCGACGTGCGCAGCGAGCAGGCGTAGGTGTGGGTGACGCACGGCGATGGGATGGGCACCGGCGGGTGCGGAGGCAGAGCGCTGGGTGTGCGTGGTGTGGGAGCGACAAGACGCGGGCGCGGCGGGCACGGGGACGCGCGAGGGGGGCTCCGGCGGGGAAGGATCCCAGGAGGGGAAGAAGGTCGTTACACCTCCTCTGCGTGCTGCAGTGCCGCCTCCTCGCCGCCTACTGGCCGCCCCCTCCAATTCGCCTCCGTCCCCCGCGCCGCCTTCCCCCTCCACCACCCTTCCAGGCCGGCTCGCCCCCCTCCACGACCCGGCCACGCGGCGCGGCGCACAGGTGTTCCTCGGCGCGCTCCGACGGCGGCTCAGCTCCTTCATTTCACGTTCTCCAAGTTGAGCTGCCCTCCTTGGTGCTCCTCCATCAAGGCACCCCAACCCCGGCGCTCCTCCGCTGCACCACTCCCCTACGCCCCTCCACCTCGATGGCCACTTCACGGTGCTGCTACAGGTTTGTTTACATCCCCTTATTTTGTTCATGTTCTTGGTTGCGTAAACCAAAAAATATATGAGTACTTGTGATGGTTAAGGTTTTGGACCAGAGAGAACTTGTGATGTTCTTTCCCTTGTCCAGAGAGAACGCGATGGCCGCCGCCACCGTCGAGTGCTCCATCGGCTCGGTGATGCTGGTGCTCCTGCCAGGGACCTACTAAGTGTTTGAGGAATTGTCAAGTTAAGGAACTTTAAGGTTCTTTTTTTTACATTTTTAGATTACCAGTTCGCCCGCATCAGTTGTGATGAATCAATGGTATATGCATTCTAGTTTTGTCTGTAAGAATGTCTGAAGCTTGTAAGATTTGTTCTGATAAGTGAATTATGTAAATGTGGTTTGTGAATTGAAGCATCAAATTGTGTAAATGTTTTGGTGCACTCATGTCTCAGATTGATGAAATTAAAATGTCTATGTTGATTTTAACTCCAGAGTGAACCCTTTTGGTTCAATTGGAAATCATTGTGGCTACTTAGCATTTGGTTTCTGTATATCACGGAAGAACAAGCAACCATAATTGCTCTTTGATGATTTTAACCCTATGTTTGCGACAGGTTAAAAGAAGCTGTTGAGCTATTGAACCCTTGTATGTTTGCCAAATGAAGAGGAGTTCTGAAATGCCAAACCAAGACAAGAGTTTAGAAATCTGTTATCTGAATGAAATCTGGCAAATGGACAGAGAAGTAGCAGCAGCTAGCTAATAAGAAGCCAGCTGCCAAGTAGCAGCAGATAGCACTCGGACATGAAATTTTCATCTGGAGCAGCCTGGCCTTGTTATTTTGCTTGTTCTCTGTATGCAATCGTGTGAAGAAAAAATGGCAAATGGACAGCCTGACCTTGTTATTTTGCTTGTTCTTTGTAATTTTGCATCGAATATGTAATGGCTTTGTATGAATGAAGTATTAAATTTGAGAAAATGAAGTCTTAAATTTGAGAAAATGAAGTGCGACTTGTACCTATCACCTGATGCATCAGCGTGTTTCGGTACATGAATCAATATCTGTTAAGTGGTACTGCTGCTTGCTTGAATGGAAATAGAATGCTTCAGTACATGATAAAAGGGAAAAATCACGAGCTCCAGAAGAGATTAGCTTCAATGATGCACTCACTCATTGAGAAAACTGATACTACTGAAACATGAGAAAATCTGGAACACACATCAAGAAAGTACTCGCATATTATGCACTATTTCCCTATCTAGTGGCTGTCGAGGTGGAGGGGCGCAAGGGAGTGGTGCAGCGGAGGAGCGCCGGGGATGGGGTGTTGGAATTGAAGCTCTCAACTCCCATCTCTCTTCTTCTCTCTTGTACACACACAAGAGGTCACATGAAGGAAGAAGAAACACACTTATAGACTACTTCAACAAACTGATGCAGGGCAAATAAATACAACAGGTGAGCAAAAGCTTCAGCCCATAACTCATGCAACACACTCACATGATGAGCACTACTCATTCCACTAGTTCACTGACTTGACTAAGCCCTGCATGCACTAGTCGATCGTGCTCCTACAATCCAGGATGACCAGGTACTCAGCTAACAACTCATAACGTTCACATGCAACAACCAATGACATAACTAGCTAATGATGCTACTAACACATATCCTAATCAACTATTCTCAGGAGGTGCATTCCTTGGCCTGCTCGATGCACTTCTCATGCAGCTAACATATAGATGCAAAACTACAACTTTGTCAAGATTAAAACACAAAGATACTAATGACAAGATTAATTCTAACATTCACCTTAATCTTGTCATGTCTCGACTCACCAACGCGGATCACCCACATCGTCTTGCTGCACACAGCAGCACCTTCATCTTGTGGACGACACCTTCCCAACACCGATATCCACCTTGTAGCGGCCTCACACCACTACTCTCCTCGCAACGGCATCACACCGCTACCGCTCAATTTCACACCGATGCGTGGTTGTCGGCTTCACACCGACTACTCTAGCGACGATGGCTTCACACCACCGCCGGCTTCACGCCGAATCCTCATGATTCGCTGCACCGTCGCTCTTCGTGCCGTGTCTTTGCGCCGCGCCGCCACAAGCGCGTGCATCCACGTGCCATCCGCGCGTCATCACCATCGGCATCACACCGACTTTCTCAACGATGGCCTCGGCCACGCCATCGGCCTCCATCTCGCCAGAGTGCGCCACCACCGCGGCCTCCACCTCGCATGGACTCTGCCGTTGCACCACCTTTGGCCTCCACTCATGGAGTCCGCCGTTGGCGCTTTCGTCGTCGCCACACCATGTTGGCCTCGCCGTTCGTGGTCTCCGGGCGCCGAGTCGCCGCAAGCCTTAGTCGCGCCGCTGCGCAGACACCATCACGACCGACCCGAGTTATCGCTGACGACTTCTCCTCGCACCTTGCTCTGATACCAATTGTTGGGATTGAATCACTCAATCCTCTATCTGGTTGGGATTGAATCACACAATCCTCTCTCTCGTCTCTCTGGATACACACACAGAGGGAGACAAGCACTCACAGAGAAGAAACTTCTTGGGATTGAATCACTCAATCTCTATTACTTCAACTGCTTATCTCCAACTTAACAGAAATTACACGGCTTAAATAAGCCTCATGTAGATAATTAAGGTCACACGACCTGCACCCACTAATCCACGTACCCACTAACCCCACTAGGGCCTATTCTCATGCCACAACCTCCTAGAACCTCTCCACGATCCAAAAGACTCGGCCAACTTATTGACTCAGGCTACTGCTGCATTCGGGCACTACAACCTCTGCAACTCTACGACCACTACAGCCGCTTCTACTGCTACAGTACTCTTATGACTACTGTAGCTCTGACCGCTACAGTACCTTTGTGTCCACTGTAGCTTCGCCTGCTACAGTACTTTCCCGACCACGACTGATGTCGCTACGACTACTCATGCTACTGCCCTTTGCACGTTGTAGATATTGGCGCCCCTCCGTCCGACCGCATCTCACGACTCAGCATGCACTCCGGCTCAACTTATCACACGTATTGCCACGCACTTCTTCTGGTGCCATACACTACTACCATGCAAAGACCTATACAACATGATCACTACATGCAAAAGACTAAAGTAAATATGCAGATACAAACTTTGTCAAGATTAAATCCAACAGTGAATGTTAGAATTAATCTTGTCATTAGTATATTTGTATTTTAATCTTGAGAAAGTTGTAGTTTTGCATCTATATGTTAACTGCATGAGAAGTGCATCGAGCAGGCCAAGTAATGGACCTCCTGGAGAATAGTTGATTAGGACATGGGTTAGTAGCATCATTAGCTAGTTATGTCATTGGTTGTTGCATGTGAACGTTATGAGTAGTTAGCTGAGTACCTGGTCATCCTGGGTTGTAGGAGCACGATCGACTAGTGCATGCAGGGCTTAGTCAAGTCAGTGAACTAGTGGAATGAGTAGTGCGCATCATGTCAGTGTGTTGCATGAGTTGTGGGCTGAAGCTTTTGCTCACCTATTGAATTTATTTGCCCTGCATCAGTTTGTTGAAGTACACAGAAATAGAGAGGAAAATGTAGCCTATAAGTGTGTCTCTTCTTCCTTCATGTAACCTCTTGCGTGTGTGTACAAGAGAGAAGAAGAGAGATGTGAGTTGAGAGCTTCAATTCCAATAATTGGTATCAGTCGAGTTCTCGGTTCGATATATGCCCAAGTACCTTTGCTTCAACAAGATGTCCACCACCGAGCTAACGGCGCAACGCGGCACATGATGGGCGCGATCGGCGAGGGAGGGCGTTTCTCTCTAGTACCCAATGCTTAACTTCTCCAACTACTCCACAGGCGATCAAGATGGAGGCTTGCATGGAGGTGCGGGGACATCCGGGAGGCGATCGAACCGGGGTGGATTGGTTGTGGAAAGGAGGAAGGACAAGATGGCACTTGCGTGTATCTTTGGGCCATTCTGAGCGTGCTCCACCAGGTTGCCAAGAAGAAGACAGCCAAGGAGGCATGGGGAGCACGAAGGCGAGGTATCTCGGCGTCGATCGAGTGAAGAAGGCGCGGTGCGGACCTTGAAGAGCGGTCGAGGCCACGCACATGAAGCAAGCGACTCCATCGGCGAGTTTGCTGGCAAGATCGGTGGGCTAGCGAGCAAGTTCGGTGGTCTTAGTGCCACCACGGAGGATGCCGCACTCATGAAGAAATTGCTCGATGCGGTTCACGACAAGTTTTTGCGAGTTGTTCTTGCAATTGAGTAATTCTCGACATGGATACCATGCGACTTGAGGAGGCGATTGGCCGCCTCAAAGCATACGATGAGCGGATCCGCAAGCGGGAGAAGCGAGGCGAGGAGCATCTACTTCTCACCAAGGCCGAGTGGGAGACTCGCCGTCGGCGAAGGAAAGGGCTTCGTAGCTGGCGGTGGTGGTGGTCGAAGAAAGTTCGACAAAACCAAGATGATGTGCTACAAGCGCCAGAGCTTGGTCACTTCACACGAGTGTCTGAGAAAGGAAAGGAGGAGAAAGTGCTACTCTATGGAGCTCAGAGTGATGATGAGCCTGCTCTCCTGTGAAGATTCATGATGTGTGGTCAGTCAAGATTAGGGGGAAATTGTTGGATTTAATCTTGACAAAGTTTGTATCTGCATATTTACTTTGGTCTTTTGCATGTAGTGATCATGTTGTATAGGTCTTTGTATGGTAGTCGTGTATGGCACTAGAAGAAGCGCACGACAATACGTGAGATACGTTGAGCCGTAATGCATGCTGAGTCGTGAGATGCGGTTGGACGGAGGCACCAATATCTACAATGTGCAAAGGACAGCAACATGAGTAGTCATAGCTACATCAGTCGTGGTCGGGAAGTACTGTAGCAGTCGAAGCTACAGTAGTCGAAGCGGCTGTAGTGGTTGTAGAGTTGCAGAGGTTGTAGTGCCCGAATGTAGCGGTAGCCTGAGTCAATAAGTTGGCCGAGTCTTTTGGATCGTGGAGAGATTCCAGGAGGTTGTGGCATGAGAATAGGTCCTAGTGGGGTTAGTGGGTACGTGGATTAGTGGGTGCAAGTTGTGTGACCTTAATTATCTGCATGAGGCTTATTTAAGCCGTGTAATTCCTGTTAAGTTGGAGATAAGTAGTTGAAGTAATAGAGATTGAGTGATTCAATCCTAAGAAGTTTCTTCTCTGTGAGTGCTTGTCTCTCTCTGTCTGTGTGTATCCAGAGAGACAAGAGAGAGGATTGTGTGATTCAATCCCAACCAGATAGAGGATTGAGTGATTCAATCCCAACATGGGGTGCCTTGATGGAGGAGCACCAAAGAGGGCAGTACAACCTGGAGAACATGAAATGAAGGAGCTGAGCAGCCGCCGGAGCGTGCCGAGGAACACCTGTGCGCCGCGCCGTGTGGCCGGGTCATGGAGGCGGGCGAGCCGACCTGGAAGGGTGTTGGAGGGGGGAGGCGGCGCGGGGGACGGAGGCGGATTAAAGGGGGTGTCCAGTGGGCGATGAGGCTACGGCACTGCAGCACGTAGAGGAGGGGAGTTGGCTGGCCGAGGAGGAGGCAACGCCGCGGGGGCGGAGGCGGATTGGAGGGGTTGGCCAGTGGGCGGTGAGGAAGCGAGGAGGTGATGATGGCGGCGAGGAGGCACGGAGGCGATCGTGCGTGCGATGGAAGAGCGAAGAAGTGCGGAGAGAGAAGGAGGCACGGGTGTTTTTGCAAAACAAATGTGACCGCTAGGGTTTTTAAAAAATTGGCACAAGTGATGAGGGCATCCCGCGCTTGCATCGAGCCGTCGCGTGAGATCCGACGGCCCACAACAGCGTTAGCATGTTAGCGAGTATTTTGCTACTCCCAAGTGTAGTTACTCCTATGCATCTACCGTTGATCATCCATGAGAATCCTACTACGATCGGGTGTGCGGATGCAAATAACACGATAGCAAACCCACTAAATATGGATTAGTTTAATTACCTTCCAAGATTTCAGGCGGCAATTGGATCACGTGATCGGCCAGAGAGGCGTGGGGTATGCAATGTATTTCAAATTTTGATTTTTGTACCTCCTAGCTTTGATGCAACAGTTCTGGTGCAAGATATATATACTACCATCTACTACCTTTATTTTTTCTCAAAAAATCTACTACCTTTATTTCAATTGAACTTTAGAAAAGCAGATTCACCATGTGTATGTGTGATTCTTCATAATTTAGCTAGTTCCTTGATACCATGTGTATTCTTGTATAGTTAGTTGAAAACTAATATAAATATTATGTTATCGTGCCATCGAAACAAAATGGAGTATATCCATCGTGTAACCCATAAGACATTTCTGATTTAGATGTACGGAGTATCTCCGTACTTAGGGAGTATGTATACGTTTTGTTTCTGAAGAGGAAATATGTATACTAGGAGTATCCGTACATGCTATTTGTTATTATACAGTAAAATTAAACAGTTCATATGGGAAGTATTGACTTGGAAAAACATTATATACTATATTCTTGTTATGAAAAAGGACCCAATAGGAGTATGTATACTCCATACCACTTTCAAGCCAGATTAAAGGGTGATGACGAGCTATGTATACTCCATACCACTTTTCAAGCCGGATTATAGGGTGGATGCCAAATAGTTATTGGATTGGGTCTCTCCTATTCGTGATTTTTAGGCCCGCTAGGCTCGGAAAGACATACGGATCTCATCGAGATTAAAGGGTGGATAGAGAGGAGTAACTACACTGAGAGTAGATAGTATTTTTCTATATATATATATATATATATATATATATATATATATATATATATATATATATATATATATATATCAACATTCATACATACATATGAGATATAGAAACAACCAAATTATTCCCTCCAATACACAAACAGTAAATCTCTTCCTTTATGCTTGAGCCATACATATATGTCAAAGGAATTGCAAATTAAACTTAATTTTATCAGCACCTCAACATACACATATTAGACGATTCTCCCCCTTGATTGGTGTATCTATTTCTTTCCAGTTTTTTTCTTCTGAATCGGCTAATGTCATTGACATATCAAGAGATAAATTAATTAACCAAGAAACCAAATAACCTACATGCAAGAGAGAAACCTAATGCACAAACGGAATAACGCCGCCTGGTAGCACCTCTTCTCCCTCATCTCCGGCCAGCCATGCATTCATCGATCAGCACCGCCACGCCGAGGCGGCAATGATGGCGCGGTCCTGCCAGCCGAGGAGGACGCACCCCTTGTCCTCGGTGAGCCGGTACCCGTCGCCGGCGCCGTAGAGGCCGAGGAGGACCTGGCTCTGGCCGACGGCGGCCGGGCTGAGAGGCACCGCCTTGAACCCGCGGCCCTCCATGACGCGCCGCCACCGGTCCAGCCGCTCGTGCCTCGCCACCCGCTCCGTGCCCTCGCACGCCACAACGTTGTGGATCTCCGGCGCCAGAATGCACTGCTCCACCTTCATCCGCGGCGCCGAGTCCGCCGGGAACGTCGCGTCCAGCGAGTCGAAGATGGCCGAGTAGTAGTGCAGCGCCTCCAAAAACCTATATGCAACCACGCATACATGCAATTGCTTCCTTTTAGCCTCATTTGTAGCACAAACAATCACAGGTAACAAGTTTTGTGATGAATTTTGCACAAATAACCCTTTAAATTTTACTTCTTGATGAATTTTAGCCTCATTTCGAGGGCAACCAATCACAAATCTATCGACGAATTTCGTACAAATAATCCTTCAAAGTTAACATTTTAATCATTCATTAATAAAATTGATCCAAGATTGATTAGTAGAAAAAGCAAGCCAGGAGGAATTTGATTTGGTACTTACCTTCCCAAGAAGTATGGGCCGTTGTGCCCGGCCTCCTGCTCGACGAGCGTCATGATCTTGGGCGCCTGGTCGCGGATCATGGACAGCAGCGGGGCGAGGTGCGCGCCAGGGACGCGGTGCAGGCGGTTCACGGCGTTCACGGCAAGCGCCTCCCCGACCCGCCGCTGCAGAGCGGCGGGGCGCAGCCGCTCCAGCCTGTCCGCCACAGCGGCGTGGAACTCGAACGGCACGCGCAGGGACGTGGCGAGGGAGGCGAGGTGCCGACCGGTCTCCTTCACCGCCGCGGCAGGGTGGCCCACCCCGGTGAGCCTCAACGTCGGCGGGCCTCCCGGCCGCGCCGCGAGCGCCTGGAGGAAGGCCGGCCACTGGTAGCCCTGGAGGATGTCGAGGTCGACGACGTGGACGCGGTCCTCGCCGTGGAAGGCCTCGAAGATGGCCTGGTTAGCGGTGAAGTGTGCGAACTTGATGTAGGGGCAGGCCTGGTAGAGGATCTGGTAGACCTTGAGCGTCTCCGGCGACGGCGGGAACGGGTAGGGGGCGCCGCGCGGGGAGGCAGAGGAGGAGGAGGAGAGGGAGAGGCGGGCGGCGAGGGCGTCGGCGAAGTAGGAGGCGACGCGCTGCATGGAGTCGCCGAGCGGGGAGGCGACGCGGCGGAGGATGTGGATGTGGCGGAGCGCGGAGGGCTGGTCGCCCTTGGACACGAACTCGGCGCACGCCAGCAGCAGGTGCACCAGCTGAAGCCCGCTGTCCTGCTCCTGCACGATATATATGGACAAGTCACATGGAATTCGACAAAAATACTGTAGCTAGTGCTAATTATTCAAGATTTTGTCTGCAATTTTTCTTAGAGAACTGATCGAGAACTCGACACATGCGCACACGAAAATAGAGGGAGAGTCGGATTCACGGCCTCTCGATCTCTCGCATAGGCAAGCTCATCTGCTCATGCTATAATCGTCCAGATACACATGTAAGTAACTTGCATGGTGTCCAACTCATTAATCCGAACTTTGCGTATACAAAACTTGTAATAACCCAGAGAAATTTCGTAAATTAAACACATGCTTTAGTCACGATTATACTTTCTTTTGAGAATTATAAATCTACTTCCCAAATACGGTACACCTAAAAATGTCTCAAGAAACCATATCTAACTATTTCGTATGGTACGTGCGGAAAAATATTTCGGTTTGCATTTTTCGTTTGCTTGTGAAATGGACGAAATTTTGGTAATTTTGTCCAGAGTTTGATCAAATTGAGTCTTAAAATTTAAATATTTCCTTCCAAAAAAATAAAAAAGACTGAAGTAGCGAGCCTAGGATTCGAACCCAGGTCATCAAGACCAGTGATAGGGCATACCACAGGTTATCTTCATCTTTGTGGATATTCACTGCTTTTACTCTCTTGAACCCTCAAAATTCAAATAAAACAAAAAAATTGAACAAAACCATTCCTTTCGGATGGGGACGAAATGAATGAAATTTCGGAAATTTCGCCGAATTTGTGAATCCTGATGGTACATAGCCATCACATGTAGTGTTTAGAATTTCAGCCGAAAATCGGAAATTTTGGCCATACCGGGGCCGGTAGGAATACAAACTGATCCCAAGAAATTTGGTTTGGATGAATTTTGTTAAAAAAAATGAATTTGCTTGAATTTTGTTGAATTTGTTTTTTTAATTAAAAATCCGAAAAATCAAATTTTGATTTGAGAATTTCGGCTAAAATTAGCCAATTTTTTTTTTCAGCCTTACCGACCCGTTAAAAAAATATTTCCGATATCCAAAACCCTGATCGAATGTATACCACATGTTGATGGAAACAGTACGATGATTATGGACGGCATGATTGTCACGTACGTACGTGCCGATTGTGACCTGCAAAAGATCCTAAAGCTAGCTTGTAGATAATATATTGTCGTTCCAATAAATTTATCCGTGTCCATGTTCTACACAAATGCCAACCAGAAGCATCAAGGCTACTTTTGGCAAGTTAATTAACACACCTAGGACAAAATAGCAATCTTATCTGGTAGGCACGCGCACGCGTAGCTCTATACTACACGTACGGACGTGTTAAGCTGCACATTTGCATGCATGGACTGCGACCATTTGGCCAATCGAGGCAGCCTACCGGATTGAAACTTTTACCGACGTGTGAAGAGTAAAACGATGCATATACGATCTCTAAAGTTTATTTACTTTGCTGCATGGTTAACTAGTTGCATAGTTAATTACCTGCTCAGCCTCTGACTGGATCACTGAGCCCAGCATGCTGTGCAAGGAAGAATCTGCCCATAGATCAGGCTTCGCCATTTGGTGTTGCAGCGACAATCCTTCTCCACCAAACTGACCCGTGTAGTACAGGTCAGGCTGCAAGCCGCCCACCTGGAGCCCCCGGCAATCATCGCCGGCTCCTCGCCGCCTCCGTACGCTGGCTCCGGCATCGCCAGGCACTCCGACAGCGTCGGCAGCTGCGACGGAGCGGTGCCGGCAGAGGCGGCGTTCTCCCCGCCGCCGCCGCCGCCCCCGACCTTCTCCGGCAGCTGGTACCTAGGTACCCGTCCTTGTACTCCTCCAGGAAGGGGTCCATGGAAGGCAAAGGAAGGTTCTCGCCATGGACGTAGGACGAAGAGCAAGAGAGGGAGGAGGGGGCGTTGCTCTTGCTGCTGTTGCTATGGGCGTTGTTGATGTACACCTTGTGCAGTGGGCTCTGCGACTTGCCCATGCCGTGGTTAGGGAGGCTGTACTGCGTCTGCGTGCTCCCATCCATGCCGTGCCCTCCATGCGCGTAGCTCTGGTGGCTGCCATGGCTAGCGGTGTAGAGATTGGAGAAGGTTGATCTCCTTGGGGAAGAGACCATCTCTCTCCTGGGTGAGGTCACCATGTAGTCCCTCTTAGGGGAGGAGACCATGTAGTCTCTCTTTGGAGAAGAGATCATGTAGTCTCTCTTTGGAGAAGAGATCATGTAGTCTCTCTTGGGTGAGGACACCATGTACTCCCTCTTGGGGGAGGAGGCCATGAAGTCCCTCCTAGGGGAGGACATCAGGAAGTCGGCGACGCCGGAGGTGCCGATCTGGTCGGCGAAGAGCGACTCCCACATGGCGATGTCCGGCGACTGGATCTCGGCGTCGATGTCCCTGTCGAACCTGAGCGCTTGCAGGCCAGCTAGGGCGTCGTTGGCGTCCGGGTCGGTTGACGACGCGACGATGTTCGACTCCGAGAACGAGGCGATGGACGATGTCGGCGCCTGCTGCTGCTGTAGCTTCGCGCCGGCAGTCGTGTCAGCGCAGTTCAGCGTCCCCATACTTGAGCACATGAGAGATCAATGGCCGCCTCTCCCTATTACGTACAGCAGCAAGGATGCATATAACAAGAGCACACTACTGCTTTCTCCTTTGGAAGCAACAAATAAAAGAACACGACACTACCCAGGGTGACATCGAGAAAGCTCTAGGTTTCCATGAATTCTAGCTTATAAGGCGAGTTTACGAGAGAGAAGAGGAAAGTGAGAGGAAGCTTGCAATTTCCAGCTTGATTAGAGGTGTAGACGATAGGATAAGGGCTAGGAGCATGGGCTAATCCAAATGTAGTGGCTGGAGTTACATGATCCCGACGATCTTATATACAATATATGGTAACACACTATATATACATTAAGTTACTTCATAAACTAAGTTAGTGTGTGATGACCACAATGACCCCAGTAACTCATTTTTCTGGATTCGCCCCCTGGCTAGGAGCTGCGTGCCATGAATAGACGTGCTTGGAGGCACTGCGTTGGCGTTTGCACACCATGTCAAAAGAGTGTTTTGGTCGGTTGCTGATGACATTGGTGTTGGTTGTTGCAGGCCTATTGGCGGAGGGCACCTTCCAACAAAGCGATAAAATAGGTCTCACAAGAAATCAAGTCCTCCAAAGAAGAAGAGACAAGAGACTCACTTGGGAGGAAACCATAGGACACCATTGACCAAGAAATATGAGGACAGACAGTCCTCTTATATGTACCATAAAAGATCTCCTAAAGGAACCAAGACACAGCTTGTGTCATATATGGAAGTTACATTAACTCAAAAGACCTCATAACAGAAATGCTTTTGCATGGCCATAGGAGGTGCTTTAATTGATCTCCTTTCTTTTAGGAGTTGGTAACAGTAACAAGGAGAAGCATATTATTTCTAGTTATTTTCCCTCCAATTAAACTGCTGATGTAGGAATTATATTTGTGCTTACAGAAAAGGCAAATAAAATGTTGTTTTTGTTACTCGCAAGTAGTACTCCATTCTTTTAAAACACACACAAAAGTACATTTATATGTGTGTAATAAACTACTAATGCAGTGGAAAACTCTGATATGATACTTTGGACTCTTGTTTTAGATGAATATAGTATGTTGGAGTGTGGAGGAGAAACTAGCTAAGAGTAGTCGTCCGTATATGTATGGGCATTGAGAATGTCGTCCGCCAAGGCCTTGGATTTCCCAAAGGTACAGAGTGGTTGGAGCTGTCTCCATAGTTGTGTTCTCTTGGGAAGCATCCAACTAGCTTAATTCCCTTGTGTATTTCTACTATGTCCCCTTTCTACAACATGTAGCAAGGAATATTACATGCATATCTCCTTTGGACTTTCTAGCCCACAGGACAAAAATGCATAGGAATCTCTCTCTCTCTCTCTCTGCCAAAACAGACCAATGCATGATACATCTATATATGCATGAAGAGTTCTTTTTCTTATTTTTAGGCAGGACAGGGAAATGCATGTCTATACCAAATGGGACCCATGAGGGAGCCCAGTTGATGCATGCTACAAGATGGACACACGTGAGCCAGGACAGCTTCATCACATCAAAAGTTTGGATGCTCTTGCTTGGCTTATTAGGCTGCCCTTCGGGAGTCTTTCTAGTTTGTTCTTGAGATGTTTTAAATACACCTTGATGGTAGCTTCTTTAAATGTACCGTCCAAGAAAGATAACTCCTATTGCTGTTAGAATGCGATTGGATTAAAAACCATAAGAAGGCTTGTATATATTATGATAGTAATTGATGGACAGCTAAGCGTGTAAGGCAATTACGAATTGATCTTAGCTATGACAAATATCATTCAACTATTTGTATACATGCCAACAATGAGTGACTCAATGTAATGTTATAGCCAGTTAAGGAGTTAGAAATACAGTTTTTTTAGAAAGGAGTTACAATAACAGGCCGGTCTCATTGCCTCATCACTTGTGTGTTTCATCAAGCTGCATAACCATCACTTGATGTGTTTTTCACTGATTCTTTTGAATGATGCATGTTTTCTTCGCTGATTAGATCAAGAAGTTAGGGGTATTCTTATCTCAATGTATAGTCTCTTATGAAGTTTTTTTTTCCTTTTTGCTAGCAGTTTTTTTTTTTTGTCAATGCATGTTATCTGAGAAGCTTGCTATTTTAAGCCACCAAAAGCATGTAATGGTTGGGAAATAGCGCTAGAACCAGATTTTGGGAGGATCGGTGGTGTGAGGAGGTGCCTTTCGCAGTGAAGTATGCAAGACTTTACAATATTGCCATATCCAAAAACACCTCGGTAGCGAAGGTCTTTGAGCACGGGTATCAAAATATCCGTTTTCAAAGGTTGGTGTGTGGAGAAGGGCTTGTTTTGTGGAATAGGATTATAGCAGATTGCAATGGTGTGACACTAAAGGAGGGAAATGATAGGTTAGTGTGGCTGTTGTCTCCTTCGGGGACCTTTTCTGTCAAATCCTTCTATAACTTTCTGAGGACTAAGAGTGTTAAGTTCTCCCATAAGTTCATCTAGGATGTTAAACTCCCCCTAAGGCTTAAAGTGTTTATCTAGCTAATTCTGAAACAAAGCATTCTGACTAAAGATATCCTTACTCACAGGGGTTGGGTGGGAGACAAAAAATGTATGTTTTGTGAAGCCGATGAAAGCATTGACCATTTGTTCTTGCTGTGTCCTTTGTAAGGTACATTTGGAATATCATAAGTTGTACTTTTGGCCTGCCTAGCCCTCCAGCAGATACGGCTCGACTGTTCTCTGTATGGCTATGGCAGTTTGCTAGAAAAACCAGGAAACTGGTGATAGTTGGGGTAGCAGCTATTTTGCGGGGCATTTAGAAAGTACGTAATACGACGTGTTTCCATAAAAAATGGCATGTCGAACCTATCTCAGTAATTCATAATATATGTCATTGGCTTGACCTGTGGTCCAATCTACAGAAGGAGGGAGGACAGGAGGTGCTCCTCAAGGGCGCTAGAGCTATTGGAAAGGTTGCTAGTGAAGTTTTTGGAACCAGGAGTAGATGAGCGTCATGGACGAGCAGGATATCCCATGAATGATGTTGTTTCTGTTCTGTGCTTAAGGGGATGTCTGTGCCCCTTCATTTTGTTAAGCTACCCTTAGCTCTTAGTGCCTATTTTTTTAGTTTTCAGCTTTGTATATATTCTGTGTTGGCTTGGAACTTTTGTAATGGTGTTTCCTTAATAGAAATGGGGTGCAAACCTTCTATAATAATAAAATAATAAAAAATAATAAAAAAAAAAACAAACAAACATGTAGTGGCTATAATCTATGGGAGTAATGCACTTTTGTGCCGGATGTTTTGGCTAAGAAATGAGCCTACGATAGGTGAAGTCTATGGCTAAGAACTGTAGTGTTCAATGACTGTAATTGCCAACCAAACGTTCGCGAGAAAAAGTAAAACATACCTTGAATTTCGAAAATTTTGGAATCAAAACTAGAGAGTACGCTATGGATTTTAGAGGATAGGTTGAGAATTTGGGCTTCCCAAACAAGGCCTTGGGGTGCGTATTCGTCTTCGATAGGCAAGGATTCTTGAGGCCACACACATGGAATCCCTTTGTGCTACATAAAAGAACAGGTCCAGTAAACAGGCAAGAACTCATCAAGTTCTTGCTTTCTCAGGCTTTAACCGTACTTAAATGCCGGGCCTCAAGAACAGACTGAGAAAAACATAAAACAAATGAGACAAAACTTCTCAGTTTGACTTATTTTTGCTAGGACTCACTACCGGACACAGCCCCTTTGCCGAGTGCAAAAAACTTTGCCGAGTGCCAAATATCGGGCACTCGGTAAAGAGCTATTTTGCCGAGTCGCGACACTCGACAAAGAATTACACTCGGCAAAGCCCTCTTTGCGAGTGCCATCACTCGGCAAAGATTAACACTCGGTACATTCACTCTTTGCGAGTGCGGGCACTCGGCAAGCGGGGCACTCGGCAAAGCGGCTGAGGTAACGGTTCCGCCCGACGTCAAAGTTTGCGGCGCCGGCCGTTTGGCACTCGGCAAAATAAATCTTTGCGCAGTGTCGTATGAGCGACACTCGGCAAAGACCCCTTTGCAGAGTGCCATGGCACTGACGACTCGGCAAAGTTTTTTTATTTTATTTTGGCCTCCAAATTTTTTGATACCTGCTCTGATGTCGGTACTCTATGTTAGGATTTGGTACATTTTTGTGGCTTTTGTTATACTTAGTTAATTTATTTCATTTACTAGAATTATTTGAAAATGCAAATTTGAATATACGTGCATCGAATAATGGAATTTAATGATTCAAAATGATAGTCATGTTATTGGTGTAGTGTGAGGCCGTATCCGAGAGCGGACCGAAATTTGGACATCTTGTTGTGAAACATGGCCAGTGAACTTGCGGGCGAAGTGTTTTAAATTCTATAAAAGCAAACAACGTCGAAAATTATGAAACTTCGTGGAGATGTCATGATAACATATGTGGAGGCTGTGATAAAAATTTGAGAAGTTTCGTGCGTTGTCACGCACGATGCTTTCAAACTTGGCAAGACCACATGTGATACTTATATCCCGGTGGACATATCACGGTTTGAAAGCATCGTGCGTGACAACGCACGAAACCTTCTCAAATTTTTATCACAGCCTCCACATATGATATCATGACATCTCCACGAGTTTCATAATTTTGGACGTTGTTTGCTTTTATAAATTTAAAACACTTCGCCCGCAAGTTCACGATCATGTTTCATCAACAAGATGTCCAAATTTCGGTCCGTTCTGATCTGACCTCACACTCTGATCAATAACATGACTATCATTTTGAATCATTAAATTCCATTATTCGATGCGCGCGTGATTCAAATTGCATTTTAAAATAATTCTAGTAAATGAAATAAATTAACTAAGTATAACAAAAAGCCACAAAAATGTACAAAATCTAACATAAGTACGACATCAGTAGTGTAAGCTAAAAATTGGAGGCCAAAATAAATAAAATAAAATAATCTTTAGAGTCGCGTGCCATGGCACTCGGCAAAGGGTCTTTGCGAGCGCCGCACTTTATCGACACTCGGCAAAGATGGGAGAGGTCTGTTGTTTTAAAAAAATTGGAGGAAGAAAATTTTTTAAAAAAATTGAAAAAATTCCTCTTTCTTGAGTGCCATAGCTCTGGGCACTTTCGCAAAGAAATTAAAAAAATTAAAAAATAAAAACCTCTTTGCCGAGTGCCATATCAGGGCACTCGGCAAAGGTAATAAAAAATTTACAAAAAAATTAAAAAAACTCTTGCCGAGTGCCATAGATGGGCACTCGAAAGAAATTAAAAAATTAAAAAAATAAAAACCTCTTTCAGAGTGCCATATCAGGGCACTCGGCAAAATAATAAAAAATTACAAAAAAATTAAAAAAACTCTTTCCGAGTGCCATAGCTCGGGCACTCGCAAAGAAATTAAAAAAATTAAAAAATAAAAACCTCTTTTTAAAGTGCCATATCAGGGCACTCGGGTAATAAAAATTACAAAAAAATTTTAAAAAACTCTTTGCCGAGTGCGGATCTTGGGCACTCGGCAAACAAATAAAAAATTGAAAATTGTTTGCGAGTGCGGATCTCGGGCACTCGGCAAACTCAAACTCAAGTGTGGTGTCGGCACCACACACGGACTTCGGCGGCGCGCGCACCCGCGCGCGCGCGCCCGCCGCGCGCGCGCCACCCGCCGCGCCCCTGCGGCGCGCGCCCCTGCGCGCGCCTGCGCCGCCGCCGTGCCCTGCGCGCCGCGCCGCGCCGCCGCGCCCCGCCGCCCACGCCGCCTCGCCGCGCGCCCCGCGCCGCGCGCGCCCCCGCCGCCGCCGCGCCGCTGCGCCGCCGCCGCTGCGCCGCCTGCCGCCGCGCCCGGCCGCCGCGCCGCCACGCCCGCCCGCGCCGCCCCCGCCGCCGCCTCGCCGCTGGCCCGCCGCGCGCGCCCCCGCGCCGCTGCCGCCGCCGCGCGCCCGGCCCCGCCCGCCGCCCACCCGCGCCGCCGCCTTGCCCCGCCGCCGCCGCACCGCCCCGCGCCGCCCTTGCCCCGCCGCCCCCCGCCTATACCGCTGATTCCCATACGGCTGAGGTGAGTGAAGCAAATCTCCTCCGTTTCTTGATATATTTTTGTTAATCGATCTTTTTGTATGTATGCATGCATGCATTATCTGAGGATTGGCTTAATTGGTAGCGAGAATCTAATGAATTAAATCTATTGAGGTGATCTTTTGTATGTATCTTGTATCGTGCATTAGCGAGGAGGATTGACTTAATTGGTATCGAAGTTAATGACTTCATCTGCGTGATCGTCATGTTAGTTACTAGGTTCTTGACTTCAGGGCATTCTATCAATAAACCGATTACACTTTCGATAAAATTATTTGGTGGTGTGCTCTAGCAAAGTGGTTGTCGGCCATCGTCGCGTTGTTTTCTGAGTTTTGGAAACCTCACCGTGCGAGGAGGTTACGCGATTTTTAAATGCGATATTTTGTTCCATTTTGCGAGAAGAGCCCGTCGGGCCGAAGTCGGAGTTCGGCGCCGTGCGGTCTCCTCCCTCGCGTCGCTCGCCCAGCGCACCGACTCGCCACGGCCCGCTTCTTTGACTCCACCGCCACCTAGGTATAACCCCTCTTTTAGTATCATGGTCGTAGATCACGTAGATGCAATTGATGGTTACATGACTCGCCGATACATATGTTAGAAGATGGATGACCGTCCTTTGGATGTACAGGCGGAGAAGTCGAGTGATTACACCACGAATGGATGAACAAGACCGATGCTTTCTTGAACAGTGCATTTGGCAAGGCTGCTAAAGGATATTGTCTAGTTTTGTGTCCACTGCGACAAATGTGGAAACAGGAGAAGGGTAAACAAGGTGGACATGGGTAAACATCTTTTGAAGAATGGATTTCGCCGGACTACACCGGTGGGTCCACCATGGTGAAGCCCATCGTATGAGAGAAGAGGTGGTGAGACCACGCGTCGAGGCTTATGATCTCGATCCGGGTGCGGACATGTTAGATGACTTTCACCAAGGGCGATTCGATGAGGGCGTGAGAAGGAGGAGATGGAGGCGGCCGCCTGGGCGTTCTACGACATGATGGACTCGACACGAAACCCCTTCACGATCGGTCAACGGTGTCTCAAGTGGATGCCATTGGGCGCTTAATGGGGTTGAAGTCAGAGTTAAACACGAGTCGAGAAGGCCGATAAGATGTTGACCGTGATTGGCACCCGCTTAGGAGGGCCACATTACGCCAAAGAGCATGTACGAGTCACGAAACTCCTTCGTGCACTTAAGATGCCGTATGGCGGATACATGCTTGTTCGGAGGGGTGCGTCCTATTTAGGAAAGAACACAAGGATGCAAATCTTGTCCAAAGTGTAAATCCTCCGGTACGGAGGTAGACTCTGTGATGGCGGAAGAGGCGACTTACGATCCCGTGAAAATCCTACGGTACCTTAGTTCCTACCGAGGATCCAACGGCTATACATGACCGAGAATCCGGAAGCAGATGACATGGCACAAAAATGGCAAGCGGTACAATCGACAAGATGGTACATCCATCAGATGGTGAAGCATGGACCGCTTTGATGACAAACATCGTGAGAAAGCGGATGAGGCTCGCGAATATGCGTGTCGGCAGCGGATGGGTTCAATCCTTATGGGTGATGGCTGCCCCATACACATGTTGGCCGTGTTCGTTATCCCCTCAATCTCCCCGCGTCTCCTTTCAGCGACATAACGTATTCTTGTCGTTGATAATTCCTGAACACCGGGAGTAATATGGGTGTGTTCATGGAGCCCGTGTTTGATGAATTGGTCCGTGCTTGGGGCGAAGGGTATGGACATACGACCGAGCTACAAAGACAAGCTTCAAAATGCACGTTTGGTACCACTACCCCTGCATGACTTCGGCGTATGGGTTATTCTGCGCTGGTGTGTTCACGGGAAGTTCCCATGCCCGATATGCAAGGAAGGTGTGAGGTTCCATTGGTTGCATAAGGGTGGCAAGTACTCATCGTTAAACAGACATCGTCAATTCCTCCTCTTGACCATCCATTCGGACAAGACATCAAGAACTTTACGAAAGGTGTCGTAGTGATGACCGTGCACCGCCCGAGCGTGGTAGTGCGAGGTTCATGCTCACATAGATGCTCGTGCCCAATCAAGAAGGTGGTTTTGTGGGATATGGTGAGCAACATATGTGGACTCATAAGTCGGGCTTGCGAGGCTCCCTATTTCGATGACCTTCTTACGCCACATAACATTGATGTAATGCACCCGAAAAGAATGTCGCCGAGGCACTTTGGGCAACACTCATGGACCTTTGAAAAGTCTAAGGACAACCCTAAGGCTAGAGTGGACACAGCAGCGTTATGCGATAGACCAAATCAAGAGATGCGACCTCCTAGTCGCGGCAAGACATGGAGAAGGCCTAAGGCGATTTCGTCTTGAAGAAGGACCAAAGGAGGAAGTACTTGAATGGATCAGGCGCTAATGTTCCACGATGGGTATCGGCGAATCGAAGAGGAGTGAACTTAGGCACTCTGCGAATCAGCGGGATGAAGAGTCATGACTACCACATATGGATTGAGCGGCTTCTTAGGCGATGGTTGAGGCTATGTCCACGAGCATGTCCGGCAAGTCTGGCGAGTTGAGCTATTTCTTCCGCGACTTTGTGCCAAGGAGCTATCTCGGACCGTCATTGATGACTTGGAAAAAGTGGCACCGTGTTGCTCTGTAAGTTGGAGAAGATCTTTCCACCGGCTTTTTCTTGGCGATCGGCATTTGATTGTGCACCTCCGTATGAGGCACGTATGGGGGCCGTGCGAGCCGTTGGTGCTATCAATCGAGAGATGTCTCGAAGACTCTTCGCCCAAAATGTAGAAATAAAGCCAAAATTGAGGCTTCCATGGCGAGGCATACATACGGAGGAGGTGTCAAACTTCACGAGAAATACTGCGAGAACCTTCCTAAGCGTTCATAATCCACCCCTCGTTACAATCTTGGCGAAAATGAATCGAACCTCGGCCTTTTCCAAGGGCAACTTCGGGAGCGCAAGTGCATCGACCACTAAGCAATTGAAAAATGAAGAGTGGCGCGATATCATGCTATATGTGTTGACCAACCTTGTCGAGTGCGGCCGTTCATTGGGTAAGTTCTCATGTACTGTTTCAATACGCCGTCACTCCTTGTTTCTTCGTCCAACCCCTTGTTTTCGTTAGTACAGGAATTTCTTAAATCAATCTGGCATGAATCAAGGGATCCTACCCGCGAAGCGATACCCTTCTTTCACGAGTGCGGGACCGGGAGCCCGATTTCATTTCTTGGTTCAAGCAGAAGTCTTGTCCAATTTAGCTTCGTGCCGCCGACATTCCAAGTTGATCGTGCGTTCGAATAATATAACGATCAATCTGCTTGAGCTTGCGAGGCCCAAACCGATCGTCTATAAGTGACGAGTTGAGACAGGTTGCAAGCGGTTGTGTCGTTAGGGTCAAGTCATTTACGGTTATGGCGTGAATGGATATCGTTTTCACACGACAAGCTACTGACGAGTCGGCCCAATCGAAAAACCACAAGCGGCGGAGTTTTCGCGCGCGCGATGGCCTCGACTATTATGGAAGAATTGAAGAAATCTCGAACTTCCATTCTATGGTTCCAAACCTCTTAATCTGTCATATTCAAATCTTCTTTGGTTTCATCACGGAGTAACGAGGCGAACCCTAATCTTGGGCTAGTCGAGATTCGGCGGATTCCGTCTATCGAGGAAAAGATGTCTACATTGTGGCTCAACGAGGCCGTCGAGGTTTATTATCGCCATACGCGTGCCAAGACAAAGAGCATCTTAAGGGTTGGGCTATTGTGCACAAGTATCGCCACACAGTAAACTACCTGTCCCAAGCGATGAAGATTACAACTTCAACCCAAACACATATGATGGAGAGTTCTTTCAAGAAGAGGGGCTACAAGGGAGGTTTGAGATAGACTTAACGGCGATAGGAATGGAAGTAGACAATGAAAGGGTTGATGGCGAGGCCATTTGGAGGCGAGTGCGAAATGTGAAGGACTTACAAATGCTTGGCGATTAAGTTTAGGCAATGACAATGAAGACAACATTCCTCCTTCGGATAGTGTTGATGATTTGGACAATGTTGATAGTGATGGCGAGAGCTATGATCCAGCTAATCCCAATCATGAAGATTATTTCTAATACATGTATCTTGTGTTTTTGTAATTATGTTTTGTTCATTTTGCATCTATTTCTAATACATGTATTACTATGTTTTTGGAAAATATGTTATGTTCATTTGCATCTATTTCTAATTACGTCTTGCTTATTCTTTTTAATTGCGGTGAGTGAACAAAGATGGCGGGAACCGTCGTAGCGTGTCCTCGCTTTGCAGAGACCACGCCTCGCGAGAGAGGAGGCGGAGGGTCGGACGGGAGGAGGAGGAAGAGGACCGCCGGCCGCGGGAGGGCGTCTCCTCCCACGCCGCGCGAGGAGTCTTTGGAGGAGGAGGAGGAGGTGGAGGTGGCGCCCGTGGGCGAGTTGGGCGAGGAGCTGGTTGTGAGCGCAGGCGAGGAGGAGGCGGGCGGGGCGGCGGCGAGGCGGTAGGCACGGGTTCCGCTTCCTCCTCTCGCCTCTTGGTGTCTACTTGCGAGTCCCGCGAGCCTCCCTCGAGTTCGCATCCTCACGGCCTTGATGATTCGCCCGAAGGGCAAAAAGTAAGTAACTTTAGATGTTGTCACTACTACTTCATATGATATGTTGAAAAAGGAGAAACTAATAATTTTCTTAATCACTTGTGCGAGGCGGGTGGTTGTGTCGGGTGGTGGCGCGCTCCCCAATGGCATCTGGGTCTTCATGCGAGCAACACTACCCGGCATTGTCACGTCGCAGGGAAGGCGGAGCCGGCCTACTCGTTTGACCACTCGTCGTTGGCCCGATGCGGAGTACCCCAACAAGGCGCGCGGGTGAAGGCGGAGTTTTAGGTAAGTCTCCCTCGCACAACATTACTCAATACATCGCATTCATTGGACTTTTCTTGAAATAATGAATGGATACATCGCGTTTGTATGCGGACTTATTTGAGATGCGATGAGGATTTGAGGCGGAGCGGACGGTGGCTACAAAGCACGTAAAAAACTAATCACCGACATGCATCACGAGTGCGCATCGAGCCATCGTAACCTACCACGGGTGAAGCTTGGAGAGAAGGTCACCAAGAAAGACGCAAGAAACATGAATGACCGGGAGGCGGTACCTTGAGGTAGATGAAGAACATTAATATTGATTCGTTTTGAGATTAAATCGTTTAATTTGATCTTCTTACATGTCAAATACTTGATGGCGTGTAGATGATTCCCTGGTGGTGCCAATCGTATCGAGTCTTTGGCGATGATCGTGGACAAGTGGTTCCGCGGAGTATCTCGGATGCATAGTGATGCGGGACCGTCGTTTGATGATGCAGGTCGGACACCATCAAAGCGACGCGGCCTCTCGCATACAAACAAGCATGGGTACACGAATTCATTTATCTATTGTGGCGCTCAGTGCGCACGATTTCTAATTATCTTCTTTGTCTTCTCGCGATCGGCGTCACATAGTGCCCGGCCTTGCTCGGACTTCCGGGCATGGTGTATGGCCCACAAGGGCAAGCGGCGTCGGCGTCTCCTTCAACCTAGAGGACCGCGGCGTACCACGAACGGCGTCCACACCGCATCGGTGAGTACGTCGGCGGCAAGGTCGATCCATGGGCGGACCATGATCCAGAGCACCGGGACTTTGATGGAGAGATCGTCATGAGGGTGGGACAAGGCAAGAAGCATGGGCGGTTACGGCTTGGCGGCGGCCTCATCGACACGGCCTCTCTCCATCTCTCTCCCAGATCCGAGAGCACGAACACGGCGAGAGCGACCATCGCCCACGGCGACGGCTACGGACCGGTCGGCGCTTTCGAGGTTATTCTGTTTTACTCGTCGTACATTGATCTTTACACACCTTTATTAGCTTTGCATTCTTGAAACATTGGGTGAAATATTGCGAGCCGGTGGAACAAGAAATGAGGCAACGTCGGGGTGGAGGCCGAGTAGCGAGGATGTCGGCCCGGTGAGGCCGGCCGGGCCGAAGGCAGAAGGATGTCGGCCAGTGGAGGCCGAGCGGGTCGAGCGGCGGCCCAGACGCAGAGCTTAGCGGACATGATGGAGTTCCTACAAGGTCTTGGGCAACATCACGGGCCATTTGTGCGGTGGGCTGTTCGTTCAACCTCGCCTCGCGTCCTGCATTGCGGCTACTCTGTGAGTATGAAAGTTATTTGCTTTCGCTTGTGCTTTGCTTGTATGACCTCTACCTTCCTAGATTAGGTATCTAATGTAATCTTGTCTCACATGCAATCTCTTCTCCTTTGTGCGACCTCAATCGGCGGGTTCGAATAATCCACCTCATGCGCCTCGAATGATAGAGCTTTTCCTTCACCACCGATCGCGATGGCCACCTTCGAGATGAATGGTAGTTGTATTTTCATTTGTTGTTCACTTGGTGATGGACTTGTGATATACTTATGATGCACTTGTCATTGTGATGAACTTGTGGATTTGTTTGGATGGACTTGAGCACTTATTGTTATATATGTGATGGATGTGATAAATATGTGATGGATGAGATATATGTGTGATGGATGTGATATATATGTGATGGATGTGATATATATGTGATGGATGTGATATATATGTGATGGATCGATATATGTTTGGATGGATTTGTTTGTCGTGATGGAATGTAAAAACAAATAAAAATGCAGTTTTGGTCACTTTGCCGAGTGCAACACACGGCAAATAGGTCCTTGCCGAGTGCCATGGTCATGGCACTCGGCAAAGCTGAATGTGGGCACCTCAAAATCCTGTTTTCGGCTTTGCGAGTGCCATGACCATGGCACTCGCAAAGATTTTTTTAAAAAATTAACTTTCTTGAGTGCGGGACTGCGGCACTTTCGGCAAAGAATTTTATAAAAAAATTTACAACTTTGCCGAGTGCCATAAGGATTGCACTCGGCAAAGGATTTTCAAAAAAAAATTAACTTTGCCGAGTGCCATGGCCAAGGCACTCGGCAAGGATTTTCAAAAAAATTTGAAAACTTTGCGAGTGCCATCATTCGACACTCGGCAAAGATATTTCAAAAAAGTAAAAACTCTTTGCGAGTGCGCGGTTTGGCACTCGGCAAGCGGCAAATCAACGGGGCGGCGCCGTAGCGTGCCTTTTCTTTGCGAGTGCCAACCCGGCACTCGGTAAAGCCTTTGCGAGTGCCGAAAAATACACTCGGCAAGGCTACTTTGCAATTTTTTCCGAGTGCCCTTTGCGAGTGTCGCACTCGGCAAAGCCTTTACCGAGTGCAAAGGCCTTTGCGAGTGCCCGAGGCACTCGGCAAAAGTGCCGAGTCCGGTAGTGACTTCATTTTGGCTTACCACCAGTTGAAACTCGTACTCCCAATCATGCAAACATCAATTCCAAAAAATACTGCATTTTTATGCGTGGGCATGTTGACAGATTTTTTAAACAAATAAACCTTTCTACATCTTATTTTCAAGAAAAAAAATCTGTCCACAACTTATTTTTAAAAACAAACCGTGCCCGCGACGCCACAAACGATGGGATTGCTTTCCAGCATTGCTTACAACGCTAAAGGTTGGCATGACAGTGTCGAGAAATGTTTTTTTTTCTTTCAAAATAAGACTAAGAAGGGTTTTTAAATATTACTGAAAAAGAAATATTTAGTACAAAATATTGAGGTATACTGCCTACAACATTTTATCAACAGCTTAAGCTTTTAGATAAATTGATTGGTGCACAAAATTTAATTAAAAATAAATCTTGAAAAACAGCTAGCAACAGACTCGTGGCCTAGATCTATCGAACTGAACAAACGAAACAAACTTCTAATTTGTATCCAATTTGTTTGAATGGTGAATTATTGAGTTTTGGATTGCATGATTGGCAGGTACATGATGATTGCTCGATACTTTAGTGAGAAATGTTTGACTTTTAAGCAGTTACTGCTGATTGATATATATGCACTTCTCCAAATTTTACACAGGTGCCACGTTAGATACTCCATTTCATTACCAATCTTGCATGCATGTGGTTAAGACCTCCGACAAAAATCCTGCATGCATATATGTGGTTAACACCTCCGACAAAAAGAACAGCGAACTTATCTTGTGAAAGTTTGGAGCTCTATTACTGTGTGCACCGACGTGTTGTGCAGATGTCAACTGTCTAGTTGCATGTTTTGTGACCATTCCTGATTTCCTGTGCACGAGGATAAGAAGTTACTCTCTCGCATATCCGAATCTGAATTCTTTATCAGAAGCGGCAAATCTGAAAGTAACACGAGCATGGCACTGCATCCTATTTTTAGTCCAGGGAAAAAATTGTCACATCATGTTTAGGAAGATACAGACACCACATGTGTTGAGAGCCCAGAATGTCACTATATATTTTCCACTCTAAATTTAAAACATAATTACTCATAATTACAACCACATATGCATGAGTTGAATTGAGTGCCGTGGTATGGCTGAAAATAAGATAGTGATCGCAGCTTTATTTATCAAATTACTTACTCTTTTTTTTATCTATTTAACTGCTCTTCAAACTTTCGTTGCAAAATATTATGTATTGATAATGTAAATAAAATTTGCTTAATACTGAAAAACAACTTGTAGTACATAGCCTCATCCCTTGTTAGCCATGCATATATATAAATTTTGCGATACACTACAAGTCTTGCTAAGTACGCAGTGTACTCAAATCTTGCTTAAATTGTTGTTCAAAGGATGAGGACAACCATATGCTGAAAACAACTTGTAGCATATAGCCTGAGGGTTTGGATGGCCATGCCGTTGGACTTTTGAGTTTAATCTACTAAATTTCTACTGCTACTTCTGATACTTGAACTTTTATTTGGTCGATCGGCCATTGTATTGTAAACTATGTAATCGTCTAAGTTTATGTACCATATTTGTTTCATGTTGTATGTAATTATTTATGAATGTGTATGCCAATACTGTGGATGTGTGTACTAGCCACTGATTATGAAAATAGTACGGTACACATATGAGGATTTTGGGTATTCAACGCCCAGGGTCCGACAAAGCGAATGTCTCAGCTCACGCAAAAAGACATGAAATTCCAATGGACCAATGATTGTGAGCGCAGTTTATGTACTTTGAAGGAGAAGCTAGTAGCTTCCCCTGTTCTCACCCTCCCTGAGCCTAGGAAGTATTTCACAGTCTATTCGGGTACTCCTTGAGTGGGTCATGGCTGTGTTCTTATGTAAGATGGCAAAACAATTGCTTATGCGTCGAGGCAGTTGAAAACATGAGTAGAACTACTCCTCATGACTAGAGTTGGCCGTCGTGGTCTTTACGCTAAAAATTTGGAGGCACCATCTGTACGTTGTGATATTTTCACTGATCATAAGAGCATTAAGTACATTTTTACGCAACAAATCTGAATCTAAGGCAAAGGTGCCTCGAATTGATAAAAAATTATGATCTCACCATCCAATACCATCCAGGCAAGACAAATGTGGTTGCTAATGCTCTTAATCGCAAGACGACTCCCTCTACTCTGGATTGTCTCACTGTTGATTTTGATCAAGTGAGAATCTCTTATTCTCATGTTGGTATGGCACAGATTGAGACACCGTTGATTCTTGAGTCAGTAACTCCGAAACGTGTACGGGAAGCACAATAGAATGATAGGCTATTGTAATAGGTAAGGAAGCATCTTGTTGAAGGCCAAAGGGGGATTTCAGCCTTGACGAGTCCGGTGCATTGTGGTTTAGAGACCGCCTTTGGGTGTCACAAAAGGGGCAAGTCAAGAATGATATCTGAAAAGATCATCGTACGCCATACACCGTTCATCCTAGAGAGACCAAGATGTATCGGGATCTGAAAAAGAGCTTCTACTGGAAAAGGATGAAGGTGGATAATCCCAAGTATGTGGCTTCTTGCGAAGCTTGTCAGCAAATGAAAGCTGAGCATAAGTGTCTCATAGGAATGTTGCAACCTTTGGAGGTTCTGTAATGGCCTTGGGACGATATTTCAATAGACTTTGTGGTTGGGTTTCCTTGTACCCCACAAAGGAATGATGCTATTTGGGTAGTGGTTGACTGTTTTAGCAAGTCTGCACACTTTATTCCTATCCGCATGATGAGTACGACAAACAATTTGGCTCCTATTTATGTGCAGGAGATAGTGAGGTTGTATGGTGTGCTCAAAACCATTATTTCTGATAGAGATGCCAAGTTTGTCTCCAAGTTCTGGGAAAGTTTGCATGGTACTTTGGGCATTCAGCTTCGTTTTAGCACTACATTTCAACCTTTGACAGATGGGCAATCTGAACGCACTATTCATACATTGGAGGACATGTTGAGGTCCTATGTCCTATCGTGGAAGGGTAGTTGGGAGGATTAGTTGGCTCTTGCAGAGTTCGCTTATAATAACAACTGCCATTCTAGCATTCGAGTAGCGCCTTTGAGGTTCTATATGGGCGGAAGTGTAGATCACCACTTTGCTAGGATGCCATGGGCGAGAAGGCAGTTCTAGGACCAGATTGGGTCCAGAGAACCATAAAGCGAGTAGCGGAAATCTGGCAGAATCTGCTAGCAGCTCAAAGCAGGTAGAAAATCTATGCAGAGGTAATAACGAACTATTTAGATATTGGAAGACATGCTGAGGTGTTGTGTCTTGTCATGGAAGGGTAGTTGGGAGGATCAGTTGGCTCTTGTAGAGTTCGCCTATAATAACAGCTAACATTCTAGCATTCGGGTAACACATTTTGTGGTATGTATGGACGGAAGTGTAGATCACCACTTTGTTGGGATGCCATGGGCGAGAAGGCAGTTCTGGGGCTAGATTGGGTCTAGACCATAGAGCGAGTAGCGAAAATCAGGCAGAACCTTCTAGCAGCTTAGAGCATGCACAAAAGCTATGTAGATGTAAGAAGGCAAGAATTGGAGTTTGAGGTAGGTGATCAGGTGTGATGAGAGTGTCTCCCAACAAAGCCATTGTGCGGTTTGGTACCAAAGGAAACCTTAGCCCAAGGTACGTTGGACTATTTCCGATAGTTGTGCAAATTGGAACATTGGCTTATCGCTTGGACCTTCTAGAATCCATGTGTGGAGTACACAAAGTCTTTCATTTTCCTATGCTGAGAAAGTACCTTAAGCATCCGGAGCATGAGATTTCGTTAGAGTCGTTGACCATCGAGCAATACCTCATCTTCGAGTCCCATCCGGTGCGTATACTAGAGAAGTCGAAGAGAGTGTTGAGGCATAATATGTTGAAGTATGTTAAAGTGTTGTGGTAGCATCAAACCGAGTGGTTGGTGACATGGGAATTGGAGTCTCGCATACGTGAGAAGTATCCGGAGTTGTTCATGATAGGTATGTGTTAAAAGTTGATTTTGTTTAGTTTCGTTTGTTCTTCGTATAGAATGACAAGTGTAGAATTTGGGGTCAAATTCTTTTAAGAGGGTGGAATATAATATCCTATTTATTAAAAAGCCTAGAAAAGAATTAAGGAAAAGAAAAGAAAGGGGGAAAAGGGGGAAGGTGGGTCGGGTCGGGTTGACCTAAGTCCAATTCAAACTTGACGTGCGTGCCCCGCATAAAAGGGGGAGGAAACGCCACCTTGCCAAACCCTAGCTGCCCCTTGCCCTAGTCGCATGTCGTGCCCTTGTTGCGCCAGCCGCCTGTTATCCACTGCTATGTCGTGCGTTACGCTATCGCGCTTGTCGTGTTGCGCTGCTGACACTACTATGTCAGTGTTGTTGCTGCCTGCGATGTAGGTTGCAGAGGGGAGGAGGGAGCAAGGAAGGAGAGAAAGAGAAGGACAAAGAAGGAAGGAGAAGAGGAAGGAAACTAGGGCTTCGCGTTCTGGTCGTCTTTGTCATCCTATTTCGAGGGTTAACGATATGGAAACCTGTAATATCCCAAAACACTTTAGAGAGAGAATTAAAAGAAGTAGTGGGTTTTCTGAAAAAGTGAGAAAACCTGGGCCATGGGATTCCGGCCCACGTTACCAAGGCACAAGGTGGGCCGGCGCCAATAAAAGGACCGAGTGGGGTGGCAGCCTTGACCTAGCTGCCACACCCCTGCCTGTCGTCGCTTCCCCCTTCTACCCTAGGCTGTGCACCGCTGCCGCCTTGCTGTTGTCATGCCGCCTTGCTGCTGGCCAGCCGTTGCCAAAGGGGAAGAAGGGGACAACAAGGAGGAGAGGTGCAGCAAGGAGGAAAGGAGCAAGGAGAAGAGGAGGAGAAGAAGAGAAGGGGAGGAAAAGAGAAGGTTTTCGCGGGGTTCTCGTGATTCGTAGTGATCGTCAAGGGTAAACCCTATTAATCCCAAGTTTTGCCATGGATTAGTTGTTGTTAATTTTGTAATTCGTTTTGATTAGTGGAAAGTTAGTTTTCGATCTGTCCTATTTCATCAAGATTAGGCGCAGAACCTGCAGGGGCAATTTAGGGTATTTAGGCTCGGATTCATAGGTTGGTTCAATTAAAGAAAAGTTAGATAATCTCGTTAGCTCTTCAGAAAGGTCTAGATCATTAGAATCGGAGTAGCCAACAAAAATTTACGACCTCGGGAAGGTCGTTGTAAAGAATTTGAACGTAGCCAGCAGACGTTGTGAAGATGGGTCGGTTTCATCTAGTAGATGACAAAATTAAAATGTTGTGATAACTTGAATAATGTAGGAAATATTGTGTAGTTTCCAGAATAGGAATCATTCATATATTTTTCAAGTTTTAGAATTAAAGATATAAAATTGTGAAGCGGACTATCCTAACAGATTCTAGGACGGTCTTTAGGGAAAGAAATGGGACAGAAAACGGTAGAATTAGATGTTTGTCATAACTAGGAAGTTGTAGATTTTTTCGTGAGGATTATAGAAAGTCTTAGATAGTTGAATTTGGAGTTCGAATGAAAAAGTTAGAGCCACTTTACTACTGGGAGAGCGGGTAGTGCGTCCGGTAGTTTTGGGTTAATTGGGTCAGTTTGGAGTTGACGTGTGATTACGATAATTGTATAGTGTGAGTGATGTAATGTTGTGATTTTGAGTTTTGTATTACTATGTTTGTCCAGGGAGTGCGGTCTCTAGCACTTTGCCACCGCTTTGCTATCCAGCTTCACAGGTATAAAGAGGCAAGTGCATGATAGACAGTGTTCATTGGTTGATCGATGTATTCTTTACCACTCATTACCATTATATTGTTCATGCTTTTACCTTATTTAATTGCAAACAAGTGAATTGTTATGAAACTAATCGTATTGATGCATTTGAGAATATTGGATGATGATATTATTGATGAACCTATGAATAATTGTGCATTCATAAGCATCATTGCATAAGAGAAGGTGATCATAGTGATCACACACCTCTACAGGGGTGGAGGACGTCCCCAATCCTTGAGGAGGACAGGCTTGAGAGTGAACATTGTCGCGTGTGTTCACTCACGCTATACCGGTATACACGAACGAAGTGCATGTGAACATGTAGTGTAGGGATACATTGAATGAAAAGAAAATTTGACGATTGAGTATGAGAATAAAGAAAAGAGAACAGTTGATGATGATATTGTTTACAGTTGATTAATCCTTACTCATTATTTATTATTGTGCTTGCTGAGTCGTGGACTCATCCTTTCTCTATTGTTGTTTTTAGATAACCGTTGATGATGTTGCGCATGGGAAGGGCTAGCACACATGGAACCACGTCATACATTTAATTACATAAAACTGTGGTCATGAGACATTTTATTAGAGTGATGAATTATAATTAGGATTTGATATTATTGCTTGGCCTTAGTTGATTGGTTGGCGTTGATTATTCATTTAATAGACTTGATTAGATTGGTTTTGCATTTATCTTTGCTTAATACCTTAGCATAATTCCTAAGAATTAGTTATCCATGATTGACATATCGTTATGCTTGCGTTATTGTAACCCGTGGATGGGTTTTATCATTGATATGCTTACTGTAATCTAGTGTTAATTTGTAATAGCCCAAAAATACATAAAGGCAAAAATGAGGGGTTTTAAAAAAAAAATTGTACAATGTCTATTGTCGTCCTGTTTGCTTGCCTCTTTGAGATTTGCTTAAGGACAATTTGCATCTCTTGTGCTCTCATGATTTTATCTACCACTCTGTCATCCTGCCCCTACCCAAGTCTTTTTATTTTTCTTCCTTCTCCCCGTTCCTCCCCTGGGCAAATGACTGATCAGCCTATAGCTTGGTCCGACTAACCCATTCCCATGTTTACTTCCCTGTTCCTCCGACCAGCACTGGGTTCGCCCCTTGCAGCTAGACCTCCTTGACCGGGCAGGCGTGGTGCCCTCCTAACCGTCTGTTGCATGCCTTGAGTGAGGCTCAGGTGTCTTTGTGGTCGACCAGACATTTATAGCATGTCATTCCACTACCCTGTGTTGCCCATCTCATCCACAGCCTCACCCACTCTTCCTTGTTAATAGTGCCAAGGTGCATGTACATATTTTGCTCCAAGTCCCATAGTGCTTCCCCGCCATTCCAGTTCTAGCCTCACTCCCTCCTCCAAGAGAGCTTGAGCTCTAGCCTAGTCCCAGCGCTCGTCTCAATTGAGCGCCACCACCCCGCCGCCCTCGCCGATGACAACCATCGGTAAGGCCACTCCCCTACCGTGCGTGTTTGCTTACACCCATGCCCTAAAGTGGCGTACCCCTAACTTGATCCTGCTCCTTGACCTGTAGGAACTGCCTTGGATACCACTCTTCTTTCCCTTCGGCCAGGATATTCCAGGACCTACTTGAAGGACCATCAATCTGCTTCCAAGGAGCATTCTTGAAGACCGAAGATCACTTCCTCCCTCAAGCTACTTGCAGCACGAAGCTTTTCTCATGGTCGTGACCCACGTCGCTAGCCCAGCTCCGTACTGGTAAGTTCCTAGTGGCCAGATGTTCCTCCTGGGTCGAACTACCCTGTTCTTTCTTTAGTAATTCTTTGGTTCTTTCTACCACTACTTTCTCCAGGACCTCTCTTAGTCATAACGCTCACACGACCTCCCTTGGTCGTATCACTCCCACGAACTCCTCTTTTGCAAAGACCACCCTCTCGGTCTTCTTGCAAAGGACACCCTCTTGATCCAAACCTCCCATTCTACAAAGACCACCCTCTTGATCATGACCTCCCGCTTTACAAAAACCACCCTCTGGGTCATAACCTCCTATTTTACAAAGACCACCCTCTTAGTTGTGACCTCATGTTTTACAAAGACCACCCTCTTGGTGATGACCTCACGTTTTACAAAGACCACCCTCTCGGTCGTAACACTCACGTGACCTCCCCGGGTCATAGCGCCTCACGCGACCTCCCCTCGTCGTGACACTCACACGACCTCCCTTGATCCCAGTACTTCCAAGACCTCCCTCTGATCACAGTACCTCAAAGACCTCCCCCAGTGCAGTGATTCGGGACCTCCTGTGCAGTGATTCCAAGACCTCCACAGCTCACGGTGATTAAGGGACTCCCGAGTCAACGATGCCTTCACGACCTCCCCTAGTCATAGTGTACCCATGACCTCCCCTAGCTACAGTGATTCCAAGACCTCTCCAGGTCAACAGTACCTTCACGACCTCCCCTAGTCATAGTGTACCTACGACCTCCCTTGGCTACAGTGATTCCAGGACCTCCCCAGGTCAACAGTACCTTCACGACCTCCCCTGGTCATAGTGTACCCATGACCTTCCCTGGCTACAGTGATTTCAGGACCTCCCTAGGTCAATAGTACCTTCACGACCTCCCCTGGTCATAGTGTACCCACAACCTCCCCTGGCTACAATGATTACAAGACCTCCCCAGGTCAACAGTACCTTCATGACCTCCTCAAGTCACAGTACTTTCGCGCCCTCCCAGTTGTATCTTTCTACACCCACAGATCCTACGACCACTAAGTCTTCGACTATGCTGGTCTAATACTCCTAATCTACAACCTTGCATCATTTGGAGTTTATTGCATATTTGCAAACGACTTGAGATTGAATATGTGCTTATTGCCTCCTGGTTGTTTTTGCGATTATAGAAGCCGAGGCGACTGAAGAACCGTTCGTGGATCAGGATCACGACCAGCAATACTCTGAACAAGGCGGGTCAATACTTTGACCATATTGCACCTACCTTTTGAAAAGTATATTGCTTTAAACTATGAAACTGTATTGCTATGTTTTATCAAGCTAAATTGGTCTAGCTCATAGTTAATGCCTTAACTGTAATTATGTATAAACTTTCAACCCTTGAAACTCGAAAACTATCCTTTGTCACCCTAGACTTAATGGAATACATACTAGCTGATAAGTCTTTACCTAAGTGTCATGATTAGCCTTGCTTAAATACAATATCATGCGGGTATTAAATTGCCCGACCACAATCACTAAAAACTTTGGAAAATGGTTTAGGGCAGTGAGGCTAAGAGCCTGACTGGTATGTTGAGCAAAAGGTTATTTCAAAAAACAAATAAAATCTGAAAATTGTTTTCGATTTGGGCGGCTGGAAAGAGTGGCTGGTGCCGGGGGCACGAGTAATGGTTGGTATGTGGACGTACCGCCCGAGTCACTTAAGGACCGAATCTAGTGATGACCTCTTATGTAAAAACAGTGCAACCACAAGTCTATAATGGGTACGACCTGGCTAACTAATTTGCTCGCCTCGGCGTGGCTTCGCCATCGGGGGAATGTGGCGTGGGTAAAGGGGAAAGAAGCCACAGAAAACTACATGACGCAAGAGGGGGCCTCCTGGAAGTGCATGGCACCGGGCGGTGGAAACCTTAGCAGGTGAAGTTGCGTCGAGGTTGAGTATTGTAAAGGCTTTGTGGTGATCTCCCCTTGATTCACATGTCTAAGGAAACATGTGTATATATCAAGGCGATTATCTCTTGTGGGTAAAGTGTGCGAACTCTGCAGAGTAAGAAAACTATCTAGATAGTCGTGCTCACGGTAAAGAGCAGTGCTGAGAACTTGCTGGATATAGTTTTTGTTTTTATAAAACCATTTGTGATGGAAATAAAGGATGGGGTGGGACCCTAGGGGTTTTGAGAATGCCTGATCGGAGACCAGTGGTAATTACGGGATAGCCCGAGCAGTAAGTGGATAGAGCCATTCAATGGTATAGGAGGTGGGACCTCCACTAGTATTTTACAAATAAAAACTCGTTTATAAAACCTCATTTGTTAAAAGTGCTAAGTTTTAGGAATTTCTATTAAGTCTAATTCACACTTGGCTTTGTGCAAATGAAAGAAAGCTTCCCTTGAATAGCCTGGCATCTATACAAATGCATTGTGTGTTGGCTCGCGAGTACGGTTGTGTACTCAGACTCTGCCATTATACTCTTTTCAGACCCAAATAATCAAGACCCCTACCAATACTTCACAGAGGATGAACCGGATGATGATGGAAATAATGAAGCTTAGGCCGGGACCCCAGTCACTTGCCTCTGGGCAGAGTGAAAGGATCCACCACGTTTTGTTTTGCTGTTGCACTTGCCCTCCAACCCTTACTCTGGGCGTTTGTAAAACTCTCGCCCGTGTGGCGCTTTTGTAAAACAGTTGGCCGCACGGCCTGATGTTTATGTAATATATTATGGGCTTGCACTGTTCATGACAAGTACTTCGCACAATGGATAAGGTTCACGATTAGTTGGTTTACAACCGCTAAACAGACGTCTGATGACAACCCTTAGATGCTCTAGAACCACTGCTAGGCGACTTAGGACAACCCTTAGCTGGTTGGGAACCTCTACCAAGGGACCACATGACCTTCTCAGGATTTCTTATGACCACCAAGACCTCCTAGGACCTCCCTAAGACCTCCCCTTAGACCTTCTCAAAAGTGTCTCCAGGACCTCCCTATGGATCTCCTCGGAAACGTCTTCAAGATCTCCTCTAGGACCTCCACTTAGACCCCTCCAAGACCTCCCCTTGAGTCTCCCCAGGACCTCCCTTGGTTACATCTGAACCGTGCAGGATCTCCCCTGACTTCATTCGAACCGATCAGGTCCTCCCCTCAGGACCTCCCTTGACTCCCCAGGACCTCCTCCGATTACACAGGACCTCTCCAAGATCACTTTGGGACCTCCTCGGGACCACTGTAGGACCATCCCAGGACCTCTCCAAGATCTCCCTAAATTTCCATTTTCGACCGAATGCGATCGCAGTTATGAACCTAAGTCGTATGTCTGCTCAGAGTTTCCGTAGTTATATGCATACTTAAGCGATGTGACTGTGTGTGTCAACTACTGATCCAGGGAATGATACCATATACACAGTGGATCCCAAGCACCAAAAATTGGGGTCTGACATAATTGTTGTTAAAATTGATAGTTAGTAGAGTTTAGAAGCATTCTAGCTCCGTGTTGGACCAAAGTGTTACAAAACCTGTGATGCGATGTTAGATTGTCGTTTAATCAAAGTTTTGGGTATGTCGATAGTGGAAATTGATGTTTTTTATTACGCCCTGTTTCGGTTTAGTGTGTTGCGGAGCCTCGAGAGGGGTTTTGGGGTATCTACGGCCTGTTTCATAGTTTTGACATGTTATGAATATTGTAAGTTATTGCTAAGATTTCCATAGTGTGTAAGAACACTAAATTTAGTTAAGTGGTGTAAAAGTTATGGTTTCGGGAGCGCTACTATCCAAAATTCCATTACCGTTGGTAGCAATCGTGTTGTTTGCCTTATTACTTACGGTAGATAGTCAAATTAAATTATGGTATTATGGTCATTACTAGAAAAAGTTGGATAATTTTCCATAGTTTCAGACGTGGTAAAGTTTGCCCTTTATATATATATATATATATATATATATATATATATATATATATATATATATATATATATATATATATAGTATGGTACTCTTGGGAATCGTACTCCCATCTCTCATATACCTCTTAAATCGTATGATGATACCTCTTTATCAACTTGAGTATACTCCAATAATGATTATAAGATACTCCAATGTGAGTTCTATGAAAAAAAATCGTTAAAATCCACTTTTTATAGTAAAATTTGTATATATATTTCTTTTATATATGAAAAAGGGTATATAGTAAAAATAAAGGACTCCGATGAAAATTTTTTAATCAAGTCGCATTGGAGTATCTTATAATTGGCATTTAAATATATTAAAAATGATAAAGAAGTATAATATATTCGTTTAAGTAGTATATTCGAAATGAGAGTATGAATCCCAGGAGTACGAAACAGGCGTCATATATATATGTTCAGTAATATTTTATATTGACCTTCAGGGTTGGAAACGAGGGCTTAGGCAATCTAATATGGGAATTTGCATAACTAAGAAAGTGTTGCAAATTTTATGTAGATTCCAGAACTCATATAGTTTGCTATGTTTTGATTGCAAAATTAGGAGTTATGTCGGTTTTGCGCGTAGGAGCGATGTTGATTTGCTTTATTCTATTTTATTTTTGTTCCATGTTTTTGAGGTTTGTATTGCATTTGTTCAGAGAGTGTTGCTTCGGGTTTGATGCTGCCTTCGCATTGTTTCGATTTATGCGGCTAAAAGGCAAATGCACGATATAGCGGTAGACATCGATTTGTGTCACTTGTCTTTATTTATTAATTTGACATGATATCTTTATGTTTTATCCATGATTATTGCAATGTCATGATAATGATAATGGAACAAATTGCATTCTTACATCATGTGCACAATCATATCATGAATGATGTAGACCACCTCGGGTGGGCATGTGAGATTTACCATAGTGGTAAAACTCCACGGGAGTTGAGAGATCCCCGATTTCGTGGAGAATGGGCTGATGAAAGGGTGAACACTAATGCGGGTGTTCACTTATGCAATACCGGTATGAGCCATGAGGAGCAAATGTGAAAGTTGAGTTGCACTGCAGTAATAAAAAGATGATGACACATATGTTCACTTATGCTATACCGGTATGAGCATGAGATGAGCAAATAAATATGTAGAGTAGAGTTGCATTGCACTAATGAAAAAATAATGGTGTTAATTGAATACATGAATGCTAAGCTTCTTATGAGTATGTTTATTGTTTTATTATGTACTTGCAGAGTCTTGAACTCATCCTTGTTTTATTGTTATTTTTAGGTAAACGTTGAAAACAACATACATAGGATGAGAGTAGCACATATACATCACATGCTAACAATCATGAAGTTATCGTCATTTAGTTGCTACAAATATACCTCGAGACTTGGTGCATTTATCTAGAGTTTGTTAGTGGATATTGATCATGAGTTGTGTTAGATCGCGTAGTAACGATGATTTATGACTATGCTATAGTAATAGTTTATTTATTAATATTATTGCTAATCAATATTCCCAGATGCATGGTTCCAGATGTTCTTGGACACGGCCCGAGCGTTCTTGGGCACGATGTCCCAAATTGTGTGAACATTTATCCTTAATACATTTATCTTGTTATACTCGTTGTAAGGTAACTCATTGTGGGTTTCAACTCATGCATAGGTTGCTATCATTATGGTTTAAATTTAGAGTGGAAAATATATATTTGACATTCTAGACTCTTTGTTGAGCTGAGGTGTTACACCGCACAAGCGGCAAACGGGGCTAAGCTTCATCTTACAAGCCTTTCTTTGAAGTTAAAGTTTGGCCAAATAGGTAAAAAGTCTTTGAGCTTATCTTCTGACCTAAGCCTAGTTGTGCGATAAGCCCCAAGAGGATATATCCGGTGCATCTTACATCTTCGGTGCTCCTACATCACACCACAAAAACCACATTCATAAGGACATGAAAAATCCAAAAAAAGAAAGATAAGTAAGATAAGTCATCAAGTGATGATGATGAAGAATCATGCAAAACTTCGACTCAGAAACCTAATGCATATTAGAGAAAAGAATAAACTTTAGTAGTAAGCACTACTGCATCACTGCACTAACTTGGTGGCAACAAGTGCCACAAGGGTACAGATACGTGTTGCCGCATGAAACAAAAACGAAAGGTGCTTTTGTTTTTTTGCACTTCTGTCGAACAGCTGCAAACCACTACCTACCGTTGGATCTTACCATGAAATGCTGGGAGCTCAAGTTTGGGATTTTGCTGTCAAGTTGAGTGACATACACTAGTCCATTAGCTAGCTAATGGACCAATGCTGCATGGATGCTCTGCAAAAGCTCTGAACAAATGGAACAACATAAGAGGTGTATATAATTTCCTACAACTGTGATAGACAAAGGCATTTCTGAGTTGCTGATACCAGTTTGCAGTTTGAGTACACACACAACTTGTGGTTTGCATATGACAATTGTGCATCACTTCGTGTTCTAGATTTGACTACCTGCTTTCTTTCTGATCACATAACATAGCAACAACAGAGACATTCAAGGCATGAAACAAAGCCTAACCTTTTTCCCTGTAACCTTCCTACATGACAGCTCCAGGTTTACCAACATGACACCCCCTCAACAGCTTACCAAAATTGGAACCATTTAGGGCCCACACCAAAATAAGCGACATGACCATTTCAAAATCCTGGCCACTCTAACCTACACTAGCTCCTTGTGTAGGCGCCTAGTGCAAAATTGAGCTCTCCAACAGAGGCGTTTCATTGACCTCCTATAGTTGCGTTGAATTCTTGTACGATGGAAGAACATGGTACCTTTTCACATGGTCTTTCCTTGACCTACAGTATGACATGAGGCGACTCTCATCCACCTGCCCCGTGTTTGATAACCGGACACCGTATTCCAGTAATCTTCTCACATCCCTAGGAATGGGACTCTGCCAGACTGCCACTGGCCGTCCCACCAAGTGTGTGGGAGGAGCGGGGTTAAGGCGCATTGGTGCTGCTGGTGCTGACTAAATTGTAGACTAAATTGGTTGGGATTTAAGACTGAATGGACGGCAGAAGAAAGTTTTAAAAGATAGGAACCATGGTTATTAAGGCGGTAAGGTAAGGCGAGGCGAGGCAACCCACCCCCTCACACCTTTTAAGTGCTAAGGTGTGAGGCAAGGCGATGTCTTAGACATCCTAAGGCGCTAAAAGAGGAAGGAAGTGGAGATGAAAAGGATAAAAAGCAAGAAAAAAACTCGCCCCTGACCTGGGAGGCAAGAGCGACGCCTTAGACATCCTACTATGTCTACTAGTACTACTGCGTTGCGCACAAGAGGCAAGTGCAAAGCAGAGAGGGAGGCGAGGTGCAGAGAGGTCCAGAGGGAGGCGAGCAGAGAGGGCCAGGGGGAGGCGAGGGCCAGGGGGAGGTGGCTGACGAGCGACTGGACAAGGCACGGTGACTGGGAGCCGGGGAGGAGCTGCGGTTGCGCTTCCCCCTCCCTCCTACGAGGCGGCCTGGTAGGAGCCCATCGCCGGCGGCCCCACAGCAGCGGCGTGGCCAGGGGCAAGCGCAGGCGGAGTAGGGGACTCGGGCCGAGGGCGAGCGCGGGCGAAACAGCCAAGCGGTGCCTCGGTCCGGGCCAAATCTGGAGTAGGAGAGGGGAGGCGGCGCTCGCGAGCAAGCTCCGAGGCGGCGGCGACTCGGTCCAGGCCAGATCCGGAGCAGGAGATGTTGAATATATGAGCATTTTTCGAATTACTTTAATCTAGAAATGTACTGGATAAATCATGGAGAATATTGTAGCTATTTTCACAAAGCATGAAGACATGAACACTATAGATATACGAATTTCTAGAAGAACAGAAACTAACATACTTATCTCAATGTTCAAGTTAACAACAGATAATAAAGCTAAGTAAACAACAAGTGCGAGATAGGCATATCCAGATCCAGCGAAAAGAGCAGCAGAAGTAGAAGCAGAAGTCTTGATGAGGTCGTCGTTAGTCATGGCGTAGTAGACGTCGTGGTAGTAGTTCTACAGTTGATGTAGATGTAGCAGAGAACTTCGTGGATGTCATGGTAGTAGTCGCGCAAATATAGATGTAGTAGAAAATCAGATGAAGCGAGTAGTCGCGCGAACGCTCCCCAAAAACCTTATTCGTCCTCGCTCGTGCAAATCTTCGAGGACGGGGTTTGAGACTGCTCTCGGTCGGTCGGCGTATCAGACACGCCGCCTGCACGGATGGAGATCGCCGGAGACAACCACAAAAACGTAGAGTACTGTCTAAGTCTTTCGTATGGAGATCAATCACAGAACCAATGCTCTGTTCTTCTTAATAGCAAAAACGAAGAGGCCAGAATTGTGTTAACTGCAGCCATTACGTAATAGTAACAGTAGCCATTAGTCACTAGTAACATGCAGCCATTACTCAATAGTAACCGCATCCGTTATTCACGATGAATCGCATGCGAATTCTGCGGCCATTCGTTAATACCATTTCTTGTGAGTCGGTGCGTTTGATTTTGAATAGATAAAGAAAGCGCGCGCGCGCTGACGCGCACGCGACACGTCGCGCTTGGCATATGTGTGTGGCGCGTGTATTGGCTCTCTCCAATTCTACAAGGGGGCTACCACGTTCCACCTTTTAAAGTGGTGTAACTCTCATTCAACTTCCATATGGGACTAAACAGTTTTAGCACGTGCACATGGGTCTTTGGGATTTTCCAAGAATTAATTAGAATTAAAATTGGGCCTAACCCGTATTAATTCCAACAGAAGAGGCCGGATCCGGCGACGGCGGCGACAGGGACGCCTGCTTTCGAGCTAGGGGACGAAGCAGGGGAGCCCGGGGCGTCGGATCCAAGTGAGTGCTCTTTGCGCCCTCCTCTTTCCCCCTCTCTCTCTCTCTCTCTCTCTCTCTCTCTCTCTCTCTCTTTTAGTCGCATAGGATTCCAGGGCAGCCTGATTTAGTCGCGTGCTCCTCCTCTGCCAAGGCGTCGCCTTGAGCCTTCCCAACGCCATATCCGGCCGTAGAGACGCCTCCAGGACGCCTTGGTACTAAGGCGAACGCCATATGAGCGCATGGCAAGGCGAGGGGACGCCTTGACCCACGCCCACGCCTTGGCGACGCCTTAAGAACACCTTAATAACCATGATAGGAACACAAGGATATGTACCGTATCTATTAGCTGCAGCCAACGCTGAAATGAGTTGCGCGTAGGTTGTCCCCACACGGCGATGTGCTCCAGTGATAGCTGTGTATCTCACACGTGAAACCAGAAAGAAATCAACAAAAGCTGCCCACCTTGGAGCTGAACCCCAGTCTCTTGAACGAAAATCCAAAGGCTGCACGGGAAAGGACTTAATTTCAGGGAACAAAAATGTGCTGCTTTGGATGTGCTACCAAGTAGATGCAGAAGTCTCCACTGAAATATACTTAAAATAAAATAGGCTTATGAAAATTGTCACAGAATTGTGTCACAATTCATGTTATTTACTTGCTTTTACTTGCTGAGGTGTTCTTCGGTACACCTCTTTAAGAAAAGTTTATGAATCTTAAAGCAAAGTATTTAATATTAGGTGGGTTCAACTCTGCATTAACCTAAAAAAATAAATCAAATCAAAGATTTGCCCCCACTTAATATTCAAATCTATATCAATATCTAATCTTCAATTTGATTTATTTTTTGTGCTAATACTGATTTGCCCCACCTAATATTAAGAACTTTACTTTAAGATTCGTAAACTTTTCTAAAAAAAGGTGTACTGAAGCAAGGAAGTTTAGGTTAAAACAAATTTTCACCTATAACAGTCAATTGTGTAAGTCTATGGCCTGGATATTTTGAGTGGTAAGTGAAAACAGGATGCTGCTTTCTTTTGTTACACAACGAACCCTACTTCATTCATTGGGCCAAAAGGTCAATATGTACAGCTACATGAGTGGGCAAATAAGCTTCGTCTATCAACAAGATTGCATCATCGAAAGAGCTACAAGTCAAAATCAACCCTAACAATCTGCCACCACAAATAATAGACACCTCACCTTCCACTCCGTTGGTCTTGATCAGACGAAGGCCGTCGACCGGCTCATCGAGTTATAGGCCAACCCGTCGACAGGGGCCAGATGCGCATGTGGGGGCGGTGGCTTGAGTTTGGGGATTTGCAAAAGAAAATCATGTGAATGAAGAATAGACACTTCCCTTAAAGTATATGTCGCAATTTGATTTATTTGGCTTCAATCGTGAAGGCAGTGTTTGGTTATACTTATATCTTCCCCTACGGTGCAAAAATAATCCTACTCAGCATCAAAGGTCTTAAGCTGTCAGGCAAACCCGACCTGACAAGTGTAAAACGTAAGTGATGCAATAAGCAGCACGTGCAAAAATCCAACCATAGTTCGCCGAGCCTGATAATGTTTTTTTTGGGCAACAAATGGTGACTGAGAATTTGAGACTAGCTCATCCCTACTCTTGATAGGAAATGCCAGACTACAACAATTTGCTGTGCAGGGTATCGTGCAGCGACCTGATAAGGACATGGAGTTCAGAAGCTTAACAGCCGAGGAGGAGCTGGAATTCAGAAAGAGGTCCAAGTGCAGACTGCAGAGTGCCCCGTCTTGCCGTAAATGAAAAAAAAACCATCAAATTAAATGGAGACAAGGATCAAGCACAAATAGCTAGGCTAAGGAGGTGGAGATGGTAACACCTCCAAATTATGCATATACATTAGTGTGAGAAGCATATCAGCACCTTATTTGCGCTATTTGCATCCATACTTAGAGATTTGGTGGTTCCAGCTTCCAGGTCTGTGAATAATGCATGCTTGTAGTTGTAGATCAGAAAATATGGTCATAAACAAACTAGTCAGAGCAATGGAGCATAGGTGTTTCCTTCCAAATCCTGATACTGAAGTTAATGCTCATTATAATGCCTGTATTACTTCTACAGGCTAGTCAATAAAGAGCAATTTATTTAACCAACTAACATGTTTCCAGGGCTACATACCGTAAAATTTCAATTGGTATCGCTATTATTTGTGTTGTAAAACGCACAGCAACCAAATATAATACAGAATTGCTATACATCATGCACATGATTTTTTTTTTGTGAAAATCATTCGAATTTCTAACCTTGCGATCTGCATCAAGATTGGGCGCGGCGCCTGACCACCTTCGTCTCCGTCTCCGGCGATGCTCCGACGAGTTCGTCTTCTCCGGCGGCGGCGGCGGCGGCGAGTTAGGGCGGAGTTTTGATGAATTAGCGTTCGGGTTCACCGGGGGCTGGCCATAGAGGGAAGGGGCGGCGGCGGTGGTGGCCGCGGGTCGGAGGAGGGTGGCGGGGGGCGACGAGCACTAGGGGGCGGCAGGCGGTGGATCCGGCGGGAAAAAGGGCGGCGCGGGGGCCGGGGCTGGGGATGGAGGCCGGCGGTACGGCAGGAGGGGTGGAGGTGAACGGCGACAATGGCGAGGGAGGAGGAGGCGGTCCGCGGCAGCGGCGGGGGAGGAGGAGTCGTGGGAGTTCCTCGGAGGCAACGCCGGCAAGGCGGCGGGGTGGGTGGAGACGGGAAGATATGGAGGACTGTTGGCTTTGTATAGGAAGTGAGGAGGAGTGTTGACCTAGATCTGATCCAACAGTAAAAAAAAAACGATTTATTTTGTGGGATGAAATAAGTCAAAACTTTTTTTTGAATGATGAATAGACAGACCAAAGAAATATCCTCCAAAAAAGGTAAAATAAATTATGCAAAGTGTGTTGTTAGATTCGGTAGAGTGCGACGCACACTGAACTCATGAATTTTTTTAAAAAAAAAGTATTAATTTAAAAGATAATTACAAAATTAAATAGTAAAAAAAATTTATAAAAGTAAGTCTCTCGCCATTTAAAATAGCGACAGACTCCTGTCATCATTCCACTCGGTGACAGAGACCTATTTACAGCATGTTGCTAGTTCACCTTCTTGACATCAGTTAAGTGGCGATAGGAACTAACTATTTAAACCCAAAAATTGATGAAAATGTTATTTTAATTCTAGAAAAAAAAAGAAGAGAGGGAGAAGAGAGGTGGAGATGGGGAGAAGAGGCGTAGCGGAGAAGAGAGTGACGGAGCAGCAGATCTAGTCTAGCATTTTGCAGGTAAATATTTTTGCAACTTTGTACATTGATTCGAAACCTTGTCGGTTCGCAAATAAAAATAGCGACATATAATTCAATAGATTAGATAATTTTAGCTATTTTATGTAGTACATTATTTTAGTTGTGTACAGTTTAGTTCATCGTGCAAATATTATTTATGTTGTAGTACTCGAACGATTTAGAATAAATATGCAAAAATAGGAAGACACCTCGGAGAATAGCAAGGTACCGATTAAAAATCTGTAAAAATTGCTGAGTAGCTAAGTAGGGTAGGTAGAGCTTAATCAAAATAATCATAGCTTAATTTTGGTTTCCATTTGTGCGTGGTAATTATTCTGTTAATGCCAAAAATTCTTTTTAAACTAGAAAAATGGCATGACACATCTTAAAATTGTAAAAAATATCCAAAGTTGCTACATAGGTTACGTAGAGCTGAATTAAAATATTATGATCTTTTTTGTTTCTATTTGCACACGGTAAATATAAAAAAAATACCAGAGACACTTTTTAAACAACAAAAGTAGCAACATACCTATTAAAAATATCTAAAAACTGCAGGGTAGCTTAGTAAGGTTTGTAGAGCCTAATTGAAATAATCGCAACATAATTTTGATTTCCGTTTGTGCGCAGTAATTATTATGTTAGTGCTGAAAATACTTTTTAAACTAGAAAAATAACAACATACCTATAAAATATCTGTGAAAATTGCAGAGTATGTTAGTAGGGTTTGTATAGCTTAATAAAAATAATCCCAACTTAAATTTGGTTTTCATTTGTGTACGGTAATTATTTTGTTAATGTCGCTTCTTATTACTTTTTGTATATGTTTCGTAGTATTTACAATGCATGCACTGAATTTTCAGGTATGGTGGACCCAAGACATGTTGCGCATTGACTGTAAGTTGCTTGACCCAGTCATTGATGTGCATCACCGTAGCCGCCTCAGTACTATCCTCCGCCAGGAGGGCGAGGCGGCAATTGAGCTTAGCGTGTTGCGGCTGCGCACACCCATGAGGGTATGAAGGGTGAACCCACATTGGGTTCGAGTACGCGTCTTGATTCGACCCGTATACTCAATTGCATCATAACTACTTTGGGTAGACTAATGTTTGTTTTTAATCTTTTCGACGCAGTTTGAGAGAGGCAGGCCTCCTTCCACTAGCGAGGATGGTCAAGGCGACGTGGGAAGAAAACCAGGACCGCGTGGGCGGTGGTCGTATGTCCATGCGCTTTTCTTACGACCGGTTCCTCCTAACGGCATTGGTTGACCAGTGGAGCCCAGAGATGCATACATTTCACCTCCCGTGCGGGGAGATGGCACTAACGCTTCAGGACGTGACCTTCCTAATCGGGTTGCCCTACGCGGGCTTCCACGGCGGCGCATGACATCCCGACCACGTGGTGTACATAGTTCCTCGCGAGGTTCCGGAGTCTGCCGCCCAGCGGTGGCTACAAGAAGTTCAACGGCACCACGGGCGATCTTGCGGTGGATCTGTCGGTTCTACATAAGTTTTGTAACCCTTGTCCATTCGCTTCAATTGGTTTGTGCAACTTGGCGATGTGTATTTATCTTCTTGCGGCTAGAGTGTATGGCGAGGGCGCATCCAAGCACACCGTGAGAGACGCCGAGGTCTACTTGCTGTGGTGTTCGGGTGGGTCATGTTCCAAGGTCCCACAACTCTGGCGTCGACAAGCACATGATCCGACGCACACCACCGGTGTGGACTAGGAGGTAGAGGACATCAACCTATGTTTGGGGCTCGGAAGTGCTATGCGTGACATACCACAATCGTGCAATGCGTGCCACCGGGTTTGGGATAGCTCCGTCCTCTCCGGATACATTGCACCATTTGTGGTCCTTCGAGCGTTTTCAGATCAAACGACCACAACTAGACCTGAGCATACATAGTGAATATGTATGCTGAGGACGACGACGTGGACTGGCCGACCATGGGTACGGCGTGGTACCGCCGATGGGTAAGTTTCCTAAACATTTTTTCTTTTACATAATGTAATTCAATTTTATGTGCTAAGTTTATGTTATTCTATTCCGCAGGTCACCTACACGTCGACCACTACGCACAGGTCCTACCTGGACTACGTTGCAATGTTCGATCAGCTGACAGATCACCACATCATCTGGACATCGTACACTCCCGACAAGGTGTACACGTGTGCGCCCCGAGGCCTATCGAGTTTGTGCACGCGAGACCAAGTGTACTGGTACACACGGAGGTGCTTGGTGCACGACATCTTCGTGGAGGAGTACGGTGCGATGAGTCATGCGCCACTTCGATGCGATAGGAGGTCCCGGCCCCCAGAGGCGGCGAGTGGCATCGGACGTCCATGGGTAAGTTCACGTTTTACTTCTATCGTACCATTTGCCTTACGTACCTATGAAACAACTGTTTTGCCTTCCACAAGTACACCAGGAAGGGAGTACCTACTACGACATCCTGGACGGAGAGGATGTTTCCTTGGGTTCAGGGTTGGATCAACTCCTTTGGTGATGTCGTTCAAGAGGATGCTTCCTACGACCCGGGACGTACCAGAAGTACATGGAGTGGTACTCTAATAAGACGAGGGTTTGCTACGTTAGGGTCATGGATGACCCACCATGGCAGGAGGCTATGACATCCGACATGTACCCCTCCCAGCCGAACTCCACATTCCATCGTGTGGTACGTATTGAACGGTCCATACTTCTTATTTGTTTTGCAAGATTTCAGTTTCTAACTTGTTAATTATGTGTACATGTCGATCTGCACCGGGAGGTTCATGAGTTGGCAGTCTCTGTGCATCAGTTGACGCTCGGGGAGCACTTCAGAATGATGCACAGGACATCAGAGCGGTCATGGCTAAGTTCCTCAAGAAGTCGAGACGAGGGATCGAGATTGTGTCTTGTCGTACGCCGAGGGATCCGATGGACCCACCTGTGCGTGAACAGGGGTGAGCCACGGTGTGTCACACCCCAGGACTCCTCACCCAGATGTGGCGAGCAAGTCCTCATGGCACCGTGCTGGGAGTACCGTGGTATAATTCGTAGGTCAAAATGAAACACTCACATTCGGCTCTTTATTTCGAACTTCACTAGTTACTAATGGTAATTTTCTCTCTCATAGGTCCTGAGTTCCACCCGTACATGAGGTAGGTGGATGCGGAGCTATCCTCTGGCTTTGTGCGATGAGGTATGAGTATCTTGCTTGCATGCATAACGTCTATTAATTGGTTTTTGCCATGTTTACATGCATAACGTAATGTTTCACAGGCCGTACACCGCTTTGGAATGAGCCGGTGGTGTCACACGAGGAGTCACGCTCCGGGGACTTCGACTTTGACCAACGTGGTAGCCAGGTCTTCGTGGGAGCTTCACAGATGCACGATGCGCCCGGACCGAGCCAACCAACGCATGATCCCCTCGCGACGCCCCCAGGTTATTCATGTCGGTCGGGTACCTCGGCCACCTGAGCCTTTGACGTACTCATACCAGTGCCTCCAGCTTCCCTAGACGAGGCCAGGGGCCACACGTGTGGTATGCCCTAAGAGGGTCCACAAGTAGATATTTGTTCTTATAAATATCAGTAATGCCATGTAAATATTAATTTCTGTACAACTTATATTTATGCTAGTCGTGTGTTTCGATAATATATTTTTTGAGTGCACAGGTAACCATGTGAGGGAGTCAGCATTGTGACATCCCACACCACCTTGTTTCTAGTCTTTACACCCCACTTTGGCAGAGCGAGATGACCGCACACTACGACGCTACCATTTCAGATAGAAAAAAACGCACTCTACCTCGCCACCTTTTCATATCGAAAAGACCGCACCTTGTCATGCCACACGCTGGCACTTTTATAGACCAAGATAACAACACACTGCAACATTACCTTTTCAAACAGACAAGAGCACACTCCGCCACGCTACCTTTTAGACTAAAAAGACAGCACCCTGTCACGCCACACGCTGCCACTTCTGCAGATCGAAATGACAACACACTGCGATGCTACCTTTTAAGACCGAAAATACCACACTCTACCACACCACCTTTTGAGGTCGGCCCATTATAAAAGGAGGGAGAAGAGAACTACAGGAAAAGAGAGCTTGAGGAGAACACTGCATCACCACACCCAACACTTCACCAAACCTTGGTTCGCACAACTGAGAGGAAGGAGATGTCGGACTCGTCGGTGAACTTCTACGCGAGGATACTGCGGAAGCGCGAGTGGCTTACGGAGAGAGCTAAACCTTACCTAGATAATTCTATAAAGGATGTGCCGGTATCACCGGAGTTCCCACGCCTACAATATGTATGCGAACTACCGGCTAAGATCATCTAGTCCACACACTTGACGATGGCTGCTTGGGCGTACTACACAAGCGACCACCACCTCATAAGCGTATTTTGCACATAAAAAGATTTTTTCACATCTTACGTTCCATTCCATAGATCCCTGACTACATCCACGCATAATGACAGCCGGAGATGCAATGCAACTTCTTCCAATGGATCGACGAACCGGACATGTACGATAGGGTGTTTATCCAATAGAAGTACATGTTGAACTATGCAATGCGAACCGAGATCTTCAAATGCTGGAAACCTTACGCACCGACCTCTACGAAAGGCACCGAGGAGGAGCGCACGACGCACAAGGGAAGGCTCACGCTAATGAGACCGTCGGCCGTCCTCTCGCTCCCTATCACACAGTGCGTCCGGATCAAAGAGGTAAGTTATGCTCGGTTTGCATCATAATTATTAATTTGGCCTACATTGTGCTATGCTAACATCATTTAATCGTCTAGCAGTATCACGAACATGGTGACTTGAGACTAGCCACCGCCACGCGGACCAAAGACAAGGAGAATGGGCGGATGGGCCACCTGGCGATCGATTTCATTCCAATCAACCTTTTTATTCCAAAAAGGCACACATGTATTGTAGGTGTATTTCGGTTTGCTCATTCGTGCATATTGTCGTTTCTAATGTACGTGACCAAACTGAGCGCGCCATGTATTTTGCAATTAAATTATGAACTCTTTCAAACTTACATCTCTTTTTCCCAAATATTTTGACTGTTAAATATTACGTAATATTTTTCCGAAGGCCTCGGTTCCATGAACAGTACAATTGGGACAACATCACGTATGACAACCCTAAACCCAAATATTTTTTCCATTTCGCTCTGAAGAGGGTTGTTTGTGTCATTACACCGCCAAACTCACGTTCCAAATTATGCCGCCGATCTCGCATTCTCTACTTCATGTTGCATTGTATTCTCCAATTTTGCATTCCGAACTACGCTGACGCATCAAGGTATTACCATTTTTTTTTAAAAAAAAGTTACAATTTTTTAAATGAAAATTTTCTTTATACATAAATAAAAAATAATTAATGACAGACATTCTGTCGCCATTCCAAATTCCAAATGGCAATAGACACTCACTTTTGTATTTTTTTTTTACTATTTAATTTTGTAATTATTTTTTAAATTAATATTATTTTTTAAAAAAATTCCTAAACTCATGCCACCATGCTCCCGAAAAGACGGATTCAGTTAGAAAAAGGAATTCTCTAGAAGAGAAGTAAGCAGCAAAACACGCAGAAAAGCTCGAGCTAGTCTATAATTTTGCCGCCGAACGAAATGCACAAAAGGCAAGTCAGCATAGATGATTCCTTGTTTTTTTAAAAAGGAAACCCAGCTTTTTGAAAGAAAGCATATTACAAGGTTCTTACAGAGAAATACATGATTTATAACAAGGCCATTACATGGAAGTGATGGACACGCTAATTAACCAGAACAAATTAAGAACCCTTACAAACAAGCTAGGAATTAATACATGGAAGATCAAATGAAACATCAACAGTAGATCAGATTACAAGCCCCTATTTCTCTCTTCTTAATTTGCACCCTTTGATCATCATAGCTTGCATGCGTAGCATATATAGCGTGGCAGCAATGAGCAGAGCAACTCGAGCAATCGTCTTAGTTTTTTTGGCTTGACGGCCACCACCTCGATCGTGCACGTACGTACGAAGCGTGCAACCTTAATTATGACCCACGCATGCGTGCGCGCGCGCGCATGTCTACACCTGCTCGACGTGGCTCCCCTTGTCCGCCTTCTCCTGCTCGTCCTTCTCGGCGGTCTCCTTGTTCTCGCCGTCGTTGGCGCCATGCTCCTCCGTCGGCGGCGACTCGACGGGGTGCACCTCGGAGCTCTTGAGCTCGACGGCCGCCGCTGCCGCGCCGAGCTTGGCAATGTTCACGACGTGCTCGGGCACCTTGGCGCCGTCGGACACCACCGCCTCCTTGGACGCCACCTTGGGCGTCTTGTTCATGTAGACGGCGTACAGCGCCATTTGGATGACCCCAAAGGTGAACCCCAGCACGTTGGGCAGCTGTTACACAATCAAGAAGTGTGAAGTTAGTGGTAATTCATACTAATTCATAATCTAATAGTAATTCCGTAGCTTGTTCTGTTGCTTACGGCGACGTATTTGTCCTTGATGAGGAGGCCGTAGAGGAACCAGACGACGGCGCTGACGGTGAGGGAGAGGGAGAGGGAGAAGGGCATGAACTCCACGCTCTTGGTGCGCACCACCTGACGCTGCAAGCAAGCATCGCAACACACCGTCACGTACTGTCAGAGATTGTACATATGTGCGATGCGCCATAGCTACTGCCTGGCAGGCTACGTACGATGATGCTGAGGGGCGCGACGAAGACGCTGACGGCGAAGCCGACGCAGACCCAGCCGAGCATGACGACGCGCTTCTCGCCTTCCGACAGGAGCAGCGTGAGGAGGAGGATCAGCCCGAACACGCCGACGTTCAGGAGCAGCAGGATCTTCGCCGTGAACAGCTGCATTCACATATCGGAATACGCGTATGTCAGCTACTGCTATATGCATGCGTGCCTCGCGTTGCTAATCATGTGACGTATGCGCCGGTCGACCTTGGCCGCCTTGGGCGCGTAGGCGAGGTAGACGACGATGTAGATGGTCTCGATGACGCAGCCGGCGGTGTTGATGGTGACGAGGAGGCACTCGTTGGACTTGAGCAGCGCGTAGTAGATCCACAGCATCGCGCTGAACAGCGCCACCACGTAGGGAACCGACTGGAACCCCTGCGTCGACTTGTTCTTGTAGATCCGGTAGAACGTAGGGCTGCGTACGTGCATGCATGTCAGAGATGATCAATCAGACAGGTTGCAGCTGGTCCAAGTGAGAAAACAGCACAGCCCAGAGATGTGTGTGCGTGAGACTTACAGTGGGGCCAGGTAGGTCACGAAGGAGATGATGTTGCCTGCAACAAACAGCATCGCAAACAAAGTTCATGTGAGAGGAGAGCTTGCATGAGACAATTAGCCAGAGATCCATGCACAACAACGTGGCACAAGGAGATACGTTACAACAACGATCTAGGCAGCTTTTTAATAATGGCTGGTGGGCCCACTTGTGTGTGAGGTGATGTCACGCCACACCATAGGCAAGATATCCCTTTTATTTGCTCCCTTTGTTTTACTTCTTTTTAGCCTAATTGGCCCTCAATGGTCACAATGCATGCATGTGTATCTCGCCCAATGATGAATCAAATGTTTCTTCTCTTTTAGTTGACGCAAAAAAAGCAAAGTTGCAATGATAAGGAAGGGGGACAAAAGGGGAGGGATCACTATGGTGCAAAAGCTAGAGAAATCTTATTTTGGTACATGGCCCCAATGCAAACCACCCACAATTGCATCCAAAGTGCAAACCCTACTAACTAGCTAGGATGAATAATACAGGAAGTTGGTAGCCATAGGCATATTGACAGAAAAAAAATCAGTGATTTCAGCGAAAGGACATTTAAAAGTAAAGGAATAAAACGAGCACGAAGATACAAGAAAGAACCAGAATTTACGAGAATCGACCCCTTGAGATATAGCCAATATATATACCTAGGAGGCCAAAGGCGAAGGCCCAGGGATGCTGAAGAGACATGCCAGCCATTGCAAGATCTTTAGCTTTTGGATATGAGAGTTGATGAGGAGATCAATGGAATGGTTCTAGCTAGGGTAATTCTAGGCTTCAAGGTTTTCTCTCCTTAATTTCTCTAAGTAGCTGATCAAAACTTGATCCCCTCTCCTCAATGGGAAGGGAAGAGTTGATAACCACTACTTGAGTTGCTTGCCTGGAAACTTGATGGGAGCTGAAGCAGACCTTGGAAGGGTTTATATAGTAAGCACCAAGCGAAAAAGGTACACATGACAGCTACACACGCTGATGACCCTGGCAGCAATAGCTAGCACACCACAGCCATGATATTTGAATAAACTTAAGACAAGATAATCATCAGCGTGGCAGAAAGTGCCTACTGCCTTTTCACAATTCCGTCCTCAATGCATGGATTAGTAAAATGTTGTGCACTCCAAGTTGCTGTCCTAGGTAAGGATCTAGACATACATGCAAGCTAGCTGCAGCCTTAGCCGTACAGCGAATGAGAGGCGAGGGCTAGCAGCCACTGAGCGGCAAAGGAGCACATTTTCCCTTTTCCAACGGACGGTCTTCAGGCCAGCCTTCAATTCACCTGGAAAATCAAATGCAAATTGCCTATTGTTAGCACAACAGTTAGTTGAGTGATCATATATAACTTCATTTCCACGCACATTTGGTGAATTTCCATTTTTCATTGTTCCCATGTTTCCTCTTCGGAATTCGAGTCGTCGGATACCTAGATGCAAATTTCTCTCTTTGTAGATAACTTTATAGGGACTGTCTATTTATAAGGTGACTAGATTTTTTTAAGCATAAGTTACTTTTTTATCCATTAGATTAATATTCAATCATATGACACATTAATCTCTACATAAATCTAATGATCACAACAAATAATTTAAACTTAAAAAAACTTCAGACAACTTAAAAATAGCAAGACTGAACTTTATAACCTCCTGCAACCGCTGACCTATCATATGGTCCTGAACACGTAAACACGTAAGAACAGGAGTTATCAGGACGAGTGATCGACACGGTTACTTGCATGGCCCAAAGAAGCCGGTCAGGCACAAGCCAGGAACACCAGCTGTGCGGATCCGTTACTAGTACACGTCACTGCCCTTTGCTTGCTTCCATAATTTTGGAAGGCTTCAAGAACACATCAGCTTAATTCGCTTGCTTCTAAGTACTAGTAATGCTCTTGGGTTAGCTATGCCTCTCCGGCATTTAGGGATTGGGAAAAGAAATCATACGCCTTTTTCTAGAGCTTTTCCCGGGTTTAATGCTTGGTATCTAAGGGCATCTCTAATAGTGCATTTATTGTCATCTCTTAGCTATGCCACGTCAACGAAATCCTATGTGGAAGAGAGAGAGGGAGAAGAGAGAGAACAGGTCGTCTCTTCCTGAAGAGACGATCGTGCACGCGAAACAAGACACGATATATTAATTTACTCTAGTTGACATGTAGGCCCGTTTTAAAGAAAAATTATAAACTATAAGTGTTGGAGAGTGTACTAGAGACTGCCTATTGGAGATATTGTCTCTAAAGATGATGTAACATATGTTAGAAACAAGGTTGTCTCTAACTATTGGAGATGCTCTAATGAACCCAAATGATTAATCCATAATAATAATAAGAGTGCTTAACGTAACAAGAAGGCTGCATGCTATGCATGCTAGGACGACACAGGTGTTTGACGCTTTCTATGCCTTTGACCGTGGTTCCATGGATGCGATTTAAAGGGGATCATGATGATTGATTATAAATTATAGGCCATTGGGAGAATTGATTATAAATTATAGGCCATTGGGAGAAGCAAAGAACGGCGGGAGTTGTCCCGCTCGCCAGTCTAGTTTTCCTTTTGGAAAAAGATCTCCGTGCTCTCTCTTTGCTTGCGTTTACCGTTTTGTGTGTTAAGAAACTATTGCTGACGAATTTAGTCTGATCAATCATTTTATAAGCGAAGAATCACATACATAAGTACAAGAGTAAATTGATACAAGGATGAGGGGAACTTCTTCTCTTTATTTCTCTTATCAAAAGTATATACAATGATTGGAGACCCTCTCCTATAAATAGACTAGAGATGGATGATGAGTCCACCATAGGCCAGGCCTGCACGGCTCAGGCCCAGGTTTCCCAACACTCTCCCTTAGGTACTCATTCGATATGTTCATGCCTCGTTAAAACTCCACAAAAATTTAGTGGAAAAAATTTGGAGAAAGAGTACATGATACACGTTCTGCTGCGTTGCACGAATGACCTCATTAAAAACCTTAGCTGAGAAACTTCAGAAAAACTTATCAATGGAAAAAGAGTACAATCCATCCAATTTTATTTAATCTCTAGGATTTATGCTTTGGATACTCGATCTTCATGATCAAGTTTCAATAACGAGTTCATGGAGATTCTCCTCCTGAAATCTGCATTTCTCTAAATCTCATCATTTCAATTCCACATATGCACTTTTCAAAGCTAGACGCTGGAAATGATTTAGTGAATAAATCTGCAAGATTTTCACATGACTTAGTATGTAGTACTTTAATTTCATCCATGTTTTACAATTCATGAGTATAGAAGAACTTGGGGTTGATATGTTTTGTGAGATGACTCTTCACATAACCCATCTGCACTTGTACAACACAAGTTGCATTATCTTCATAGATAATAGTGAAAGTTTGCGCGATATTCAATCCACACGACTGCTAGATGTGGTGAATCATCCGTCGAAACCAAACACATTCTCGTGAGGCCTTGTATAGCGCTATGATTTCTGAGTGGTTCGTCGAAATCGATACAAGACTTTGCTTAGATGATTTTCATGAAAATACAGTTCCACCACATAGGAATACATAGCCTATTTTTGACTTAGTTGTATGCGGGTCCGACAGGTACTCGGCATCTGCATAGCCAGTCATAGTAAGGTCTTGGTTCTTTCTGTAGAACAGATCAAGGTCATTGCTTCCTTGAAGGTATCGAAAGATATCCTTTATCCCCTGCCAATGCCTTTTGGTAGGTTCTGCACTATAACTTGCTAATAGGTTTACGACAAATGCAATATCAAGCCTAGTATAATTTGCTAAATACATGACTGCTCCTATTGCACTTAAGTACAGGAATTCTGGTCCTATGGCTTCCTCCCCCTCTTCTTTAGGTATGTACGGATCCTTATCTTACTGCAAAGATCTCCCCTGACCATCGGCACTTTTGAAGGGCATGCCTTTCCAAAGCTGAACATTTCTAACACCTTTTGAGTGTAGGCTGACTGATGCACTAATATTCCTCCAAGGACATGCTCAAGCTGTAAGCCTAGGCAATATTTGGTTTTACCCAAATATTTTATTTTGAACTCTGACTCCAGGTAAGAGTTTGCTTTCTTAATATCTTCCAAGGTTCCGATGAAATTCAGATCATCTACATACACTAAGATTATACAAAATCCATTATAGAATCATCGTATAAATACATAGGGATAATTCTCATTGTTCATGTAGCCTTTCTTACGTAGAAATTCGCTCAAGCGATTATACCACATCCTACCTGATTGCTTAAGTTAGTATAGTGATTTTATGAGTTTTCACACTGTATATATTTTTATTTGCTCTGTCTTGGTTCGAGACAGAGATACCTTCATATAAGTGTTTGAATCTAAATTTCCATAAAGGTATGTAGTTACCATATTCATTAACTTTATTTCTAAATTTAAGTTCACTGTCATTGAGATTAAATATCTAAAGGTAATTCTGCCCATGACCAGGAAATAGGTTTCTTTATAATCAACTCCTGGACGTTGAGTGAAACTTTGTGCAATGAGCCTTACAAGTTCATTATTTTCATTTCTCTTTCGAACAAATACCCACTTATACTCTACGGGATGCACATGGGGAGGCGTGTGGCTTATAGGCCCAATAACATCTCTTTTATTCAGAGATAATAATTCAGTTTCTATTGCCTTCTTCCAATCTTTCCAATATGATCTTTTCTTACATTCAGCGAGCGATGCAGGCTCTAAATCAAGATCGATGATTGTGGCAATTTTTTTCAAAATAAATATCAACATTGGATGTTGTCCTATTCATAGATTCTCCTGTGGTCACATAGTTTATAACTAATTCTTCATGGAGTGATTCTTCTAATGCTTCTACTTGCTCACCGCTACTTCCAATTATGGGGGCAAGTCCCTTTAGTTTTTCAGCTCCGATGTGTGCGCACACATTCGTGCTGGTTTCTCCTTTTATGGGGATGTTCAAATCCGGTATGCCTCTTCCTAAAGGTGCCATACTAGTTCCAGGTCTCAACTGGTTTCTCTTCTAGTTTTAGGGAAGTTCGGTGATCGGCTACGTCAAGTCCTTCTTATCCTTTTTCACCAGGCGTCCCTGGCCAGCCGGGATTCGAGGGACCGGAGTTCTCGTACTTTTATTCTGGGGCCTCTGGACGGGATTAGGGATACCTTCAACTTTCTTTGGTATTTTAACCCTCTCCAATGCATTGCGTGCAGGCACATGCCATGTTATTTCCCAATATTACTAAAATGGTTAGGCGGTTGATTCACCAAACCTTGCAAATCAATGATCTTCTGGACTTCTCTATTTGCTTCACTAGTGCGTGGGTCATGTGCATGGATTCTTGTGGTTTACCACGTTATTTCCTGATATTTTTCATTAAGGGGTTGATTTTCTCCCATACTGACGGGAAACTATTATCATCAAATATACTATCAACGAATCGGGTAGTATGCAAATCTCTCGTCATAGGGTCTAAATATCTGATTATGGATGCTATCTCATAACCAACGTATATCCCAGATTTTTTGAAAGGACCTATTGCAGTTCGCTATGGTTGTGGTATAGGTACATAAACCTTGCACCCAAATTTGCAAAGATGAGAAATCTTCGTTGCTGACCCTTGCGCTAGTTGCATAGGTGAATGAATGTTATATGCCGACGGTCTAAAATTGATGAGAGTTGCTGCGTGTAGGACTGATTGTCCCCAACATGTAGTTGATAAATTACAATTCTTCAAAAGTGGTCGGGCAATAAATTTAATTATTTTAATTAATGCCTCTGCTAGTCCATTCTGGGTGTGGACATATGGTACGGAATGCTCAACTTTAATTCCCATTGCCATGCAATAATCATGAAATCCATTCGAAGTAAATTCTCCAGCATTGTTCATTCTGATGGACTTAACATGATGACCAGGGAAATTATTTTCAATTTTAATTATCTGCAGAATTAGTTTTGCGAAAGCTTGGTTTCTCGTAGACAATAAACATACGTGTGACTATTTCGAGGAAGCATCGGTGAGCACCATAAAATAACTAAATGGCCCTGACAGGGGCTGTATAGGATCGCAAATGTCTCCTTGGATACGTTCGAGGAATGGAGGGATTTCATCCTTCACTTTTAGAGCAGAAGGTCTAGTAATTAATTTTTCGGTGGCACATGCGGGACATACAAAATCTTCCCGATTCGGGAAATTCTTTATATCGATATTATGTCCCTGTGAATTGTTAATTATATTTCTCATCATCCTAAGACTGGGGTGGCCTAATCTATCATGCTAGAGACAGAAAAGTTCAGAGTTTCTAAATATGGTTTTCAGGACAGTATAGACTGCGGATGCCTTAATATTAGTGTAGTATAGCCTAGTCTCATATGAAGGAAGTCGTTCTAATACCCCCTTTTCACTTTCTTTACGCTTTGTAATGAGCAGGTGTTTCTTACCATACTCTTCTTCAGTCTCTACGTAAAACTCGTTAGCGCGGATATCCTTGAAACTTAGGAGAGTTCTAGTCGATTCTAGGTACAACAAGGCTTCTTTATTGACCAAAATTGTGCCCACCGGGAGTATAATTGTGGCCCTTCCTGAGCCTATTATACAAGCATCGCTGCCCGCGATTGTCGTAAGACTATCAAGATGGTATTTGTTATATCGCTATCAGCTAAGCACACTTCCTCCATAGGGCGTCACACACGTTCTAATATAAAGTACTTTATTAATATATATAGGAAGAAATCAACACATAAATAAAATACTTTAAATATAAAGTACTTTATTAATATGTAGTAGAAAGCAATCAACACATAAATAAAATACTTCAAATATCAGAACATATCATGCTATTATTAACTGAATAAATGAATGAATTAAATAATCTCATCCAACCATCACAAGAAATAAATTGTTTAAGGCTCTACACGAGCATACAACCATCATCCATGTGAAAGTATAACTTATTCCACACACAAAATAAATGACATTTAAAGTCTAAGTGTATTCTATGCAATAGACTGAGTCCACTAAGAAGTTAGTGACTTCAGCTGCTATCTTCTCAGGGTTGACATGCTCTTCTTGGGAAATCATGGCGGCGACCACTGCAATATCAAGGGGCGGTGCGGCTGCAAGAGTGGAGTCCACCTCCATTGGTGCAGGCAGTTGCTGTGAGTCCTCCCCCTCAGCAAAGGCAAAGTGGGTTTCATGCTGATCTTTGCCACCCTTCTTCTGTTTGGCCTTAAAAGAGTCGATGATGTGTTGCGGTTCTGCACAGATCCGCGACCAGTGCCCCCACTTGCCACACTTATAACAGGTTTGGTCTTGTTGACCATAGAGCTTGTCGTTCCGCTTTGGCTTGTTGGACTTCTTTCCCGTGGAGCATTTGGCTTGCCTTTCTAGGCTGCGACCTTGCCCTTCCTTCCCCATTGCTTCATTATAGGCTTCCGCACCTTGAAGCTCTTAGCATTGGCCACATGGCCAACGGAGCTCCCAAGTGGTTGGTCAATGAAATTCTTACGAAGAACGTCATCTTGAGCCTATGCAACCTGCATAATATCAATTAATTCGTCATACTCCTTGTAGCCGTCTTGACGATAATTGCACGCAGATTGCACTACACTGGGGTGGAAGGTGGAGATGGTCTTCTCAATCTTCTACTCATCTGTGACTTCTCTGCCACAGAGTTGAAGATTGGTACAGATTCTGTGCAGAGCAGAATTGTACTCCCCAACTATCATGTAGTCAGCAAATCATAGGGTGCGCTTGGTTGGTGGGATGAGGTTGAATGGGATGGGATGGTACAGGTAGGATGAGATCATCCTGTATGAGATGATACAAGTATAGTGTTTGGTTGGTGGGATAGGATGATACATGATTTTGTTTGATTGGTGGGATAGGATGGTCTTAGATGGTTCAAGATGGTATTTGGTTTGATGAATAAGGTTGTATTTGGATTGCACTAAACTTTGGGATGTTATGACACATGGGGCCTGCATGATTTTTTTGCACTAAAATATGCCAAGAGTGGTCTTGTTTTGTTGATTAAATGACAAGTAACACAACGGTTCAATCGCATCGCAAATTGGATACTCGGTTTAGGAAATATGGTCATTTGAAGCTCGTAAATCAAACTATTTTTCCGTGCACGCCTTGGAATTCGGGTGAACGGTGCGGTTTGGGATTTTTTCCCGAACGGGATGATACATCATAAACATGGAATATTCCTATTTCTTGAACCATCTCATCCCGAATGGTTTGGTTCCATTCAACCAATTAAACACCTGAACGAGCTCATTTCTCGTACTGGATGGTTCAGGACCAAATGATTCAACGAACCAAACGCACCCTTAGTTAGTTCCATTCCTACTCTACATGAGGAAAAATGGTGTACTTTACCTTCTCGAACAGCTTCTTCAGTGTAGTCCACAGGGCTAGCGCGCTCTTCTCTACCATGTACTGATTCTTGAGTGTGAGGCAGAGGTGGTGCCTGAGAAAGTGAAGTGCTTGATCATTTTCCTCAGGGGTGGGTTTGGCATCCTTCGATGCACTAATCCCAATGGCAGCACGGAGCTCCTTGGCTCCAAGTACAATCTCAACGTCGGAAGCCCAAGTCAAGTAGTTTTGGCCGTGCTAGGCCAGCTCCTCGAACTCCCGGTTCATGATGCCTATCATCTACATGTGCATGCAAGAAATACATAAATTTACTACTAGTAAATGCATGAAATAAATTGGATAATGGTACTAAATATTCCCGTAATGTTCCAAAATTATTTACGCATTTTTCTACAATTTTACTGCTAATTTCAGTGATAAAAGGCAATTTAAGCAAGTACGATTAATCAAAACAGTAAATAAATACAGAAAAACATAGAAAATAATAATGATAGTGCTAAACATGCTTTCAAATGCTAAAAACGATTCAAAATTTGAATTCCCGAAGTGCTTTTATGGAGTTTCATCCTGCACTTCTCATTTATATGACCTAGACAACATTGCCAAATAAAAGTGGGATTTATTTCATTAGGTCGAAGTCTCTTAGCATTAATGTTATAGATAAGCATATCCTCAAGATTCAAAACATACAATCTATTCACCAACGGGGCTTGGCAATAAAGCATATCTTCAAAATAAATTAAACAATAATTGTTCTTTATTCTGAACTCACAACCTTCTGCTCCTGAACATGAAGTAGAAATAATGTTTTCGCTTAAGGCTGGAATATAATAACAATTATTTAATTCTATAACTAATCCTGAAGGTAAAACTAATGGTAAAGTGTCAATAGCTAATGCAACAACTCTTGCTCTATTGCCCAAGCGAAGATCAACATCTACTCTTGCCAAACTTCTACTCCTTACCAGTCCCTACATCGAATTGCAAATATGAGCAACCGATCTGGTATCAAATACCCAAAAACTGGTCTTAGAAGTGGCAATATTAATTTATATAACATTTATACTTGAACTAGAAGACTTACTTCCTTCGTTCTTTTTTATTTCCGCCAAGTACTTCTTGCAATTTCTCATCTAGTACCCAGTCTCATGACAATGGTAACATTCTGTGTCAGGTTTATAACCCAGCTTGAGTGTCTTAAGCTTAGCCTTGAGACTCTCGATCTCATCTTGAGTCTTTCCTTTGCCCTTTTCCTTTCCCGACTTACCATTCTTTTTGAAGCTAATAGCCTTTTGAACCATCATCACATGATTAGAACTTTTCGTGATGCTCTCCTCAGCACCTTTAATCATGCTTTGCAACTCGGTCATTGACTTCTCCATGCCATTCATATGAAAATTCAATATGACATGCTCAAAGCTTGTAGGGAGCGATTGGAGAATCACATCAGTAGCCAACTCTTGGCTAAGGGGAAAACCAAGCATTTCCAAACTCTCAATGGGACCAATCATCTTGATCACATGAGGACTGACCGGGTTACCTTCTGACAGCCTACAAGAAAATAATGCCTTAGAGGTATTAAACCTCTCTGCCCTTGCTTGATCCTAAAATATACTCTTTAGACTCACAATCATATTGTAAGCATCCGTGGTCTCATATTGCTTCCAAAGCTCAGAGTTCATGGTAGTAAGCATTAGGCAGTGCACATCAACCTCGTCATTGCAATGCTTCTCATAAGCATTCTTTTCAACACGAGGAGCATCGGCACTCGGTTCCTCGAGATAGGGGCCCTCTAGAATATATTCCTTCTTTTTTGTTTGAGAACAATCTTTAGATTACGAAACTAGTCAATGAAATTTGAACAATAATTCAACTTTTCCTTTTCATGAATAGATCGCAAATTAAAGGTAGGTGCAGAAGAAGTAGTAGGTGCCATGATCTACAACAGAATATGCAAAAATTCAGCACTATGTTTATGTAAGATCTTCTATTAAATAATTTAATAAAAGATACTCCCACTATATGTTCTAAACCATGTTTTCCTCTAACATCATATAGTGAGTTCAAGATCCAAAAGTCATTAAGTCCTAGTGAGCTTTGGCATCACTACTAGAAACTTAGTAATTTAAGGTAGGAAACCTCTTGCCAATCATATCACATATGACTCTTGTCTGTTGGATGGCATCTTTATACCCTGGCAACCAACACCATATCCCAAGGCCCAAAACTGTTTTGATATCTTTGTCAAGTTAAACCAATACTATGCATGTGGGTGTCCAACATCCGCCCCATCTTATTAAGATAGTTAATGGCACCCTACTTTGGTAGACGTACCAATTAACGATCAAAATCGTGATAGACGCAGCAATTGGAATGGCATCAACTTTACTTATTTTTTTTCTTGAGGGGTACTACTCTATCACGTTAAAACATCCTATGATAAAACATGATCAAATAGCATAACAGAAATAAACATAAACATTCACAAATAATCAAAATAAATTGTGAAATAGTATGGCCCTTAACATGTCGATCTCCATCAGCATGCTTCCTGTTCTCCAACCACCATGCTCGAAATCTCCAACCACATTCATCTACTTGGTAATTACTCCTAAAATCTAGTAATGAATTGCAGAGAATAATTTCAAGCATCACATGTCGGCATGCAGGCTGTCATACAATAATATGTAGCTCGAATGCTATCCCACAGCATGACTCGCAGGCCATGAAAATCCATTCATGCATCACATACACAATGGATCATACTATTCATATCAATCCCTATAAAAATAAGTTATGCATAGAATCCAATTCTATCGGACGACATGAACACATACTACCTATAACGCGGGGTAACGACCACGTGGTTACAGGACGTGGGGTGCCGCATGCAGGGGCAGAGCCGAGTACATCTAATATGGCAGCGAAGGAGTGGACATGTGCTAGGGTGAAGCTCGGCCGAGTGCCATGGCAAAACTGAGGGCTTACACAAAGTACAATGACACTCGACGTGTTAAGTCAAATATGATTTTTTTTATTTGTCTGTAGCAAAGTACAGGCATTGAACTAGTGTAAATATATATATGGAAAAAGTCTATTTTCCAACCTTGAACTATTAAAAAAGTCCGAAAAACAACCTTGAAGTCGAAAATCAGAGAGCATAGGACCTCGAAGTTTGCAAACTGGACAAAAATCCCCCTGCACCGATTCCACCCTGGTTTGGGGCCGACCTGGAGGTCCACCTAGACCCGGTGTTGATGAGGCCAAGTTTATAACACGTGGGCGGCCTTGTTTTTTTTCCTCTGCTTTGCGCAAGGCTATCATGGAAGGGGAATTCCCCTTCGTCCTGAGAAGCCCTAGATACAAAAATTGCGTCAGCGTGGTAAATGGCAACCTCCAGGAGCTCAAGCACATCGCATCAGTCGGTTGCTTCCTTAATGGTCGGTGGCAGCGATGGGAAGTTTTCCTCACCGATACGGTACAGGGAGGGCCCACTTGATGATGAGTCGTCCGTCTATTGCAATGCGGGCAGAAGACAGCTAGATAGGTCTCCTGGAGTGACGCAAACCCTGGGAGGAGGTACTTGAACTAAGCAAAGGCTCAGGTGAGTGGAATTCATCCTGTTTTGTGGTCGGCGAAGTGTGTTCTTGTGTAGGCTATTTGCTTTCTTCTCAGTTTGGGGCACATGCTTGTGTTTGTGTAGGTTGTGGATTGCAATTTTTGGAGATGGTATGATCTGAAAGCAAGTGATTTTGTTAACCAGAATTTGTTGGATTTGCGCAACTATCTAGGGTTTTCAGGAAGGAGAATAAGGAACTGATTGAAGGTCTCAGCTAGTGATGAACAGGTCATGCTCGATGTGTTTGTTGAGGAATATGGGTAGGCTACGCTAGCAGGCAATTCATAAAATTTCTACCATGTAAACCAGGAAGCCATGCAAGCAAGAGATCATAGATCGTTATCACCAGACGCACAATGCAGCAGAAGAGAAGTTGGAACAAACCGATCCAACGTAGAGCGCATCGATGAAATGGTCGTAGTCGATCGTCCAACGTCGAGCACGTTGATGCAGTGGTCGTAGTCGATCATCTCCTCCAGCAACCTCTGCAGTTTCTTGTGAAGATCGCGAATCATCCTCAAGCGTAATAGCAACCATTGTATGTCTCAATAGTGTCTCAAGGTGCGTCCATGATCTCTAATATGTGTTCACATTATCGATTCGATATCCCTATATCCATGGCCGGTGAAACATGGTCATCAATCAATACATGTGCTGGTCGATAAGTCACTAGTGTTTCGACCAGTGACTTTCGACCAGGGATACATATAGACTGACATCATCAAAAGTTAAAAGAGCTTCACCAACAAGTCACATACTTATTAATCTTTATAACCAATTATTCATTCAAGGAACAGAATAATATTTATTCAATAACTTATGAACATAGATGTGTTACAATCATCTCTATGATTGCCACTAGGGCATATCACCAACATTTGTAGCTGCTAAAGAAGAGGTGTGTGCTGAGTTGAGGAGAATTCTAGTTGCAAATTCAGAGGAGTGTGCTAATTTGAGGGGAATTGTGGTCGAAAATGAGGTCGTAGTTGTTCATCTTAGTGATAGGGTCAAAATGGTAGAAAAGGATAGAATGTTGATCATCTTAGTGCTTGCATGTAGTGTTCTTGTTGTAATTGGCTTGATGTTTTGGTAGTAACGTTCACTGGAATGGTAAAAAAGGATAGTGATGTTCTGCTAGTAGTGTTGTAAGTTTGTTAATGTAAGTTGTGAAACTGAATGTTCACTAGAATGGAAATGTCTTTTTGAATTGCTTATTAGCATCATCTTACAAAACTTCACTAGAATGGGAATGTGCTTTTGAATTGCTTGCTAGCATCATCTTACAAAAGTTGAACAAGTAACATACTAAAATAGAACATGGCATAACTGAGTGCAACAAGTGCACTACATAAGCTAGAAGTAACAGACAAGTTCACATACTACATAAGTTTAGCCGGTTACAGACAAGTTGAAACATGCATAAGTTTACGAAATCCTAAGCTTAACAAGTTCACATACTGCAAAAGTTTGACCAGTTATAGACAAGTTGAGAACAAGCGTAAGTTTATGAAATCCTAAGCTTAAAAGTTCACATACACTTGCCAATATCTGCAAGAGCATGCTTTGTTTTGAAGGTTTATTGTAAATCTATGATCACGATGCTTGACTTCAAATGAATCCTTTCCATAGAATATTGCATGGCAATACCACGATTCATTTATATATGCATTGAGTTTCTTCAAAATGGCAATACCTTGACAATCCTTTATCTGCATGGCAATCCTGACAATTGCCAATATCTACAAGAGCATGCTTTGTTTTGAAGGTTTATTGTAAATCTGTGATCATGATGCTTGACTTCAAATGAATCCTTTCATTGAATATTGCATGGCAATACCCTGATTCATTTATATATGCATTGAGTTTCTTCAAAATGTTGGGGCATATGATGCCTTGCCATCTGTCTGTCTTTGTTCTTTTCAATTGTATTCTAACCATGACCTTACACCTAATGGCCTCTAGCATACTAATTATTGGCAGAAACCTTGCAACAACGATCCATTTGTTGAAAGATTCGCATATGTTGTTATCTACAGAATCATAGTTAGAACCTAACCTGAATCAAGCCCTGCTCCAATGGTGTGGGTCAGTGTTCATCAACACCTGACCCCTTCACACGTGCTTTAGGCCAATTTGGTCCTAGCCAGTTTGAAGAGGCTTATGCAAGGTGCCTTGGCACATCTCTAGAACTTTTTCTACCACTCTCTATCCTTGAACATCTTCCTCTAGTTGGCATAGATATGTCTAGCACAATTCATGTGCTCGGCACCAGGGGCCTAGATTTCAACAGCATTTAAAAGTCCCTGTATTTTGCCCGTAGGTAGTTAGCACCACATTATATAGTACATAAGTATTGAACATGCAATTAGTTTGACAATTTCACTCACCTTTTGCTTATCAGAGATGACCACCCATCCCTCACCATCCATAACCCTTAGATCTTTGAAAAGCAGATAACAAAACCAGCCCCAACTATCATTTGTCTCCTTTTCCACAACTGCCTAGGCTATGGAGTACATTTGGTTGTTTGTATGCCTTCCTAGAGAACAAAGGAGTTCACCATTGGTAGCTCCTTAATTTGAAGAAGCAACCATCTAACCCAATGACCTTCCTACACCCAGCTATAAAGCCCTTCTTGCATGCTTCAAGATAGATGTACATTCTTAAGAAGGTGGGGATCTCAAAATCATTGCCAAGCTTCACCACTATTGTGCTACCTTGATTGCTCCATAGCAGTTCTAGCTGGTAGTCAAACACTCTATAGTATTCACCTTTGGTTGCATCTAGGATCCTTTGCATCGCTATGTACTTGGCTATCTTGCATTTTGGGATGTAGACATCTACAAATAATTCCTCCTGTACTGTGACTTTCAGGCTCTGCACACTCCATGTAGGGTTCGCTCTTATCAAATTCTCATATTTATCAGCAATTCTTCCTACATGCTTTCAAATGCTAAAAACGATTCAAAATTTGAACTGTAGGAAGAATTGCTGATAAATATGAGAATTTGATAAGAGCGAACCCTACATGGAGTGTGCGTCTGGTGATAACGATCTATGATCTCTTGCTTGCATGGCTTCCTGGTTTACATGGTAGAAATTTTATGAATTGCCTGCTAGCGTAGCCTACCCATATTCCTCAACAAACACATCGAGCATGACCTGTTCATCACTAGCTGAGGCCTTCAATCAGTTCCTTATTCTCCTTCCTGAAAACCCTAGATAGTTGCGCAAATCCAACAAATTCTGGTTAACAAAATCACTTGCTTTCAGATCATACCATCTCCAAAAATTGCAATCCACAACCTACACAAACACAAGCATGTGCCCCAAATTGAGAAGAAAGCAAATAGCCTACACAAGAACACACTTCGCCGACCACAAAACAGGATGAATTCCACTCACCTGAGCCTTTGCTTAGTTCAAGTACCTCCTCCCAGGGTTTGCGTCACTCCAGGAGACCTATCTAGCTGTCTTCTGCCCGCATTGCAATAGACGAACGACTCATCATCAAGTGGGCCCTCCCTGTACCGTATCGGTGAGGAAAACTTCCCATCGCTGCCACCGACCATTAAGGAAGCAACCGACTGATGCGATGTGCTTGAGCTCCTGGAGGTTGCCATTTACCACGCTGACGCAATTTTTGTATCTAGGGCTTCTCAGGACGAAGGGGAATTCCCCTTCCATGATAGCCTTGCGCAAAGCAGAGGAAAAAAAACAAGGCCGCCCACGTGTTATAAACTTGGCCTCATCAACACCGGGTCTAGGTGGACCTCCAGGTCGGCCCCAAACCAGGGTGGAATCGGTGCAGGGGGATTTTTGTCCAGTTTGCAAATGTCGAGGTCCTATGCTCTCTGATTTTCGACTTCAAGGTTGTTTTTCGGACTTTTTTAATAGTTCAAGGTTGGAAAATAGACTTTTTCCATATATATATTTACACTAGTTCAATGCCTGTACTTTGCTACTGAGACAAATAAAAAAATCATATTTGACTTAACACGTCGAGTGTCATTGTACTTTGTGTAAGCCCTCGTTTGCCATGGCACTCGACGAGCTTCACCCTAGCACATGTCCACTCCTTCGCTGCCATATTAGATGTACTCGGCTCTGCCCCTGCATGCGGCACCCCACGTCCTGTAACCACGTGGTCGTTACCCCGCGTTATAGGTAGTATGTGTTCATGTCGTCCGATAGAATTGGATTCTATGCATAACTCATTTTTATAGGGATTGATATGAATAGTATGATCCATTGTGTATGTGATGCATGAATGGATTTTCATGGCCTGCGAGTCATGCTGTGGGATAGCATTCGAGCTACATATTATTGTATGACAGCCTGCATGCCGACATGTGATGCTTGAAATTATTCTCTGCAATTCATTACTAGATTTTAGGAGTAATTACCAAGTAGATGAATGTGGTTGGAGATTTCGAGCATGGTGGTTGGAGAACAGGAAGCATGCTGATGGAGATCGACATGTTAAGGGCCATACTATTTCACAATTTATTTTGATTATTTGTGAATGTTTATGTTTATTTCTGTTATGCTATATGATCATGTTTTATCATAAGATGTTTTAACGTGATAGAGTAGTACCCCTCAAGAAAAAAAATAAGTAAAGTTGATGCCATTCCAATTGCTGCGTCTATCACGATTTTGATCGTTAATTGGTACGTCTACCAAAGTAGGGTGCCATTAACTATCTTAATAAGATGGGGCGGATGTTGGACACCCACATGCATAGTATTGGTTTAACTTGACAAAGATATCAAAACAGTTTTGGGCCTTGGGATATGGTGTTGGTTGCCAGGGTATAAAGATGTCATCCAACAGACAAGAGTCATATGTGATATGATTGGCAAGAGGTTTCCTACCTTAAATTACTAAGTTTCTAGTAGTGATGCCAAAGCTCACTAGGACTTAATGACTTTTGGATCTTGAACTCACTATATGATGTTAGAGGAAAACATGGTTTAGAACATATAGTGGGAGTATCTTTTATTAAATTATTTAATAGAAGATCTTACATAAACATAGTGCTGAATTTTTGCATATTCTGTTGTAGATCATGGCACCTACTACTTCTTCTGCACCTACCTTTAATTTGCGATCTATTCATGAAAAGGAAAAGTTGAATTATTGTTCAAATTTCATTGACTAGTTTCGTAATCTAAGGATTGTTCTCAAACAAAAAAGAAGGAATATATTCTAGAGGGCCCCTATCTCGAGGAACCGAGTGCCGATGCTCCTCGTGTTGAAAAGAATGCTTATGAGAAGCATTGCAATGACGAGGTTGATGTGCACTGCCTAATGCTTACTACCATGAACTCTGAGCTTTGGAAGCAATATGAGACCACGGATGCTTACAATATGATTGTGAGTCTAAAGAGTATATTTTAGGATCAAGCAAGGGCAGAGAGGTTTAATACCTCTAAGGCATTATTTTCTTGTACGCTGTCAGAAGGTAACCCGGTCAGTCCTCATGTGATCAAGATGATTGGTCCCATTGAGAGTTTGGAAATGCTTGGTTTTCCCCTTAGCCAAGAGTTGGCTACTGTTGTGATTCTCCAATCGCTCCCTACAAGCTTTGAGCATGTCATATTGAATTTTCATATGAATGGCATGGAGAAGTCAATGACCGAAGGCAAAGCATGATTAAAGGTCTTTGAGGAGAGCATCACGAAAAGTTCTAATCATGTGATGATGGTTCAAAAGGCTATTAGCTTCAAAAAGAAGGGTAAGTCGGGAAAGGAAAAGGGCAAAGGAAAGACTCAAGATGAGATCGAGAGTCTCAAGGCTAAGCTTAAGACACTCAAGTTGGGTTATAAACTGACACGAATGTTACCATTGTCATGAGACTGGGTACTAGATGAGAAATTGCAAGAAGTACTTGGCGGAAATAAAAAGAACGAAGGAAGTAAGTCTTCTAGTTCAAGTATAAATGTTATATAAATTAATATTGCCACTTCTAAGACCGTTTTTGGGTATTTGATACCGATCGGTTGCTCATATTTGCAATTCGATGTAGGACCGTAAGGAGTAGAAGTTTGGCAAGAGTAGATGTTGATCTTCGCTTGGGCAATAGAGCAAGAGTTGTTGCATTAGCTATTGACACTTTACCATTAGCTTTACCTTCAGGATTAGTTATAGAATTAAATAATTGTTATTATATTCCAGCCTTAAGCAAAAACATTATTTCTACTTCATGTTCAGGAGCAGAAGGTTGTGAGTTCAGAATAAAGAACAATTATTGTTTAATTTATTTTGAAGATATGCTTTATTGCCAAGCCCCGTTGGTGAATAGATTGTATGTTTTGAATCTTGAGGATATGCTTATCTATAACATTAATGCTAAGAGACTTCGACCTAATGAAATAAATCCCACTTTTATTTGGCAATGTTGTCTAGGTCATATAAATGAGAAGCGCTGGATGAAACTCCATAAAGATGGTTTTCTAAACTCATTTGATTTTGAATCATTTAAAACATGTGAATCTTGTTTACTTGGCAAGATGACAAAAGAACATTTCACGACCAGAGGTGGGAGGGCAAGTGACTTATTGGCCCTTATACATACGGATGTATGTGGACCAATGAGCACTTCATCCAGAGGTGGTTTTCAGTACTTCATAACTTTTACTGATGACTTTAGTAGATATGACTATATCTACTTAATGAGGCATAAGTCTGAATCATTTGAAAAGTTCAAAGAATTTCAAAATGAGGTACAGAATCAACTTGGCAAGATAATGAAATGCCTACGATCTGATCGTGAAGGTGAATATTTGAGCCTTGAGTTTGGTGATCATCTAAAAAAACGTGAAATTGTTCCACAACTTACTCCGCTGGAAACTCCTCAATGGAATTGGGTGTCTGAACGACGGAACCGAACATTATTGGATATGGTTCGATCAATGATGAGCCAATCTGATATTCCATTGCAATTCTAGGGATATGCTATACAAACAGCGGCTTTCACTTTGAAGAGGGTTCCATCAAAAACTATAGAGAAGACACAATATGAGATTTGGACCGAGAAGTGTCTCAGATTGTCTTTTCTCAAGGTATGGGGTTGTGAGGCATATGTCAAACATTTGACGTCTGATAAACTCACGCCTAAGTCTGATAAGTGTTTCTTTGTAGGGTGTCTTAAGGTGACTAAATGATATTACTTTTATAAGCGGGAAGACAACAAAGTGTTTGCTGCCCGAAATAGTGTCTTCTTGGAGAAGGAGTTTCTTTCCAAAGAAATCAGCGGGAGCAAGGTGCAACTCGAAGAAATTCAGGAAACATATGAAATTGTTTCAACTCCTACTAAGCCTCTACAGGATGAACAAAATGTTGTTGAACCTGCAGATGAGGCATCAACCCCACGAAGATCTAAAAGGCCACGTCAATTGCCTATAAGTTATGGGCATGATATTTTATTATTGAATAATAACGAGCCTAAAATTTATTCGGAAGTGATGGTGGACCCAGACTCTGAGTCATGGCTTGAAGCCATGAGATCCGAAATAAAGTTCATGTATGACAATCAAGTTTGGAACTTGGTTGATGCACCTGATGGTGTTAAAACTATTGAGTGCAAATGGATTTTTTTAAAAAAGATAGATATGGATGAAAATATTCACATTCATAAGGCACGGCTGGTTGCAAAAGGTTTCAAACAAATTCAAGGTGTTGATTATGATGAAACCTTCTCACATGTTGTTATGTTTAAGTGAAACCTTCTCACATGTTGCTATGTTTAAAGTCTATCCGAGTATTTCTAGCTAGTGCTGCATATTTTGATTATGAGATATAGCAAATGGATGTCAAAACGGCTTTCCTAAATGGAAACCTAAGTGAGGATGTGTACATGATACAACCTGAGGATTTTGTTGATCCAAAGGAAGCTAGAAAGGTATGCAAGCTCTAGAAATCCATTTATGCATTAAAGAAAGCATCTCGGAGTTAGAACATTTGTTTTGATGTAGTAGTCAAAGGGTTTGACTTCATCAAGAACGAAGAAGAACCTTGTGTTTACAAGAAGGTTAGTTGGAGAAAACTTGTGTTTCTAATATTGTATGTGGATGACATACTACTGATCAAAAATGATATTCCAATGCTTGAATCTGTTAAAACTTCCTTAAGAAATAGTTTCTCAATGAAAGATTTAGGAGATGCAGTATATATTTTTGGTATAAGGATCTATAGAGATGGATCTAAAAGGCAAATTGGATTAAGCCAGGATATGTACATAGACAAAGTGTTGAAACGGTTCAATATGCAAGAATCCAAGAAAGGTTTCTTGCCCATGTCACATAGTATTAATCTTAGCAAGACTCAGTGTCCTACGACCACTGATGAGCGAGATAAAATAAGTAGAATTTCATATACTTCGACTATCAGATCTATCATGTATACCATGATGTGTACACGACCAGATGTATCGTATGGTCTAAGTGTTACGAGCATATATCAGTTGGATCTAGGTGAAGGTCACTAGATAGCAGTCAAGAATATCCTTAACTACTTGAGAAGGACTAAGGATGTATTTCATGTGTATGGTGGTGAGGAAGAGCTGATCGTAAATGGTTACACCGATGCTAGCTTGCAAACCGACAAGGATGATTTTAGATCACAATCGAGGTTTGTGTTTTGTTTGAATGGAGGAGCAGTGAGCTAGAAAAGTTCCAAGCAAGGAACGACTACTGATTCTACAACAGAGGCTGAGTACATTACCGCTTCGAAAGCTGCAAAAGAAGTCGTATGGATTAGAAAGTTCATTAATGAACTGGGTGTGATTTCGAGTACTTCTAGTTCAATAGATCTCTATTGTGATAATAGTGGAGCCATTGCATAAGCTAAGGAGCCCAGATCACATCAAAAGTCCAAACACATACTTTGACGATATCACATTATTCATGAGATCGTTGAAAGAGGTGATGTGAAGATATGCAAAGTGCACACAGATTTGAATATTGCTAATCCGTTGACAAAGCCCCTCCCGCGACCTAAGCATGAGGCACACACAAGTGCAATGGGTATAAGATACCTATATGATTGACTCTAGTGCAAGTGGGAGACTGTTGGTGATATGCCCTAGAGGCAATTATAGAGATGATTGTATCACATCTATGTTTATGAGTTATTGAATAAATGTTATTCTGTTCCTTGAATGAATAATTGGTTATGAAGATTAACAAGTATATGACTTGTTGGTGAAGATCTTTTAACTTTTGATGATGTCATTCTAAATGTATCGCTGGTCGAATGTCACTGGTCGGAACACTAGTGACTTATTGACCGACACATGTATTGATTGATGACCATGTTTCACCGATCATGGATATAGGGATATCGAATCGATATTGTGAACACACATTAGAGAACATGGTGTTGAATATGACCCACCTTGAGACACTATTGAGATTGTTACGATTCTATGTGTCATTAGTTGGTCTCAAGCAATGATCATGTATAATCCTTAGACTGAGATCAGCATGGTTCCCTATATGTGTAATAGCACTCTTAGAGGTTGCCAAATGCTACTCATAATTGAGTAGTTATAAAGGTAGCTTTCGGGTATGCTATGAAATATGTAGAGGGATGTGACTGGTTGGATATGGGATTTACCCTTCCTAACATAACAGGAGAGATATCTCTAGGCCCCTCGAAGTGGTCGGATAAATAAAAGTGCATGGCCACGCCACTAGTGGTTGAAGAGTTCGACCACATAAGGTTATCCGACACTCGATCGAGAAAGTATTGGACAGTCCATGGATGACAAATATCTCACTTAGAGTTCAACCAGATATCGTGAGGCAAAGGGAGAATACACGAGTAGGTTGTTTAGTTTGACCAGATACGAACTGGTCATGTGGAGATACGAGCTTGTCGTAGATTGGTCATACACATTCACAAACTAGTTGTATAGTGATACGAGCTGGTCGTAGACTGATCGTACACAGTAAAAAACTGGTCATATGGAGATATGTGTTGGTCGTAGACTAGACAAACATAATCACAGAGTGGTCAAAACCTGGTCGTAAGGAGTTACAACTGGCCATGACTAAATACGAACTGGTCATATAGAGATATGAATTGGTCGTAAGTGATGAGGACCTAGTCGTAGATCATATTGCATTAAGGTTCATTTGATATATTTTGTATGTATTCGGGAATCGTTATGTCCTGCTAGGAACCACTAACGACTCATGGTCGAAAAGGGTTTCCGAGTCACAACCGATTATGTATGAACCTACAGGGTCACACACTTAACGGGTTGGAACAAAACGTGTTCGGATAGGATCCGTTATGGGCACTATATAAGGATATGCTTGAGGCTATTGGGAGGCATGCGAGACACGTGAGTTGCTCCACCGAAACCCTAGCCGCCACCTTCTCGAGAGAGCCCTACTGTATGACTTGGTGCAACTACGGTTGTTGTTGTGCTTGAGGATGATCCACGATCTTCACAATTAACTATAGAGGTTGCTGGAGGAGATAATCGACTACGACCACTGCATCGACGTGCTTGACGTTGGACGATTGACTATGATCACTTCACCGACGCGCTTTATGTTGGATTGGTCTGCTCCAACTCCTCTTCCACTGCACTGTGCATCTGGTGGTAACGAACTATGATCTCTTGCTTGCACGGCTTCTTGGTTTACGTGGTAGAAATTTTTTTGAATTGCCTGCTAGCGTAGCCTACCCGTATCCCTTCAACAGACACATCGAGTGTGACCTGTTCATCACTAGCTGAGGCCTTCAGTTCTTTGTTCTCCTTCCTCAAAACCCTTAGACAGTTGCGCAAATCCAACAAATTTTGGTTAATAAAATCACTTGCTTCCGGATCATACCATCTCAAAAAATTGCAATACACAACCTACACAAACACAAGCACATGCCCCAAATTGAGAAGAAAGCAAATAGCCTGCACAAGAACACACTTTGCCGACCACAAAACACGATGAATTCCACTCACCCAAGCCTTTGCTCAGGTCAAGTACCTCCTCCCAGGGTTCGTGTCACCCCAGGAGATCTATCTAGCTGCCTTCTGCCTGCATTGCAATAGACGAACGACTCATCATCAAGTGGGCCCTCCTTGTACCATATCGGCGAGGAAAACTTCCCATCGTCGCCATCGACCATTGAGGAAGCAACCGACCGACGCGATGTGCTTGAGCTCCCAGAGGTTGCCATTTACCGCGCTGATGCAATTTCTATATCTAGGGCTTCTCGGGACAAAGGGGGTTTCCCCTTCCACGATAGCCTTGCGCGAAGTAGAGGAAAAAAACAAGGCCACCCACTTGTTATAAACTTGGCCTTGTCAACACCGGGTCTAGGTGGACCTCCACGTCGGCCCCAAACCAGGGTGGAATCGGTGCGAGGGGGATTTTTGTTTGGTTTGCAAACTTCGAGGTCCTATGCTCTCTGGTTTTCGACTTCAAGGTTTGTTTTCCAAACTTTGTTAAAAGTTCAAGGTTGGAAAATAGACTTTTTCCATATATATATACACTAGTTCAATGCCCGTACTTTGCTACATGTAAATAAAAAATCATATTTAACTCAACACGTTGTGTGTCATTGTAATTTGTGTAAGCCCTTGGTTCTGCCATGGCACTCGGCCGAGCTCCACCCTAGCACATGTCCACTCCTTCGCTGCCATATTAGATGCACTCGGCTTTGCCCCTGCATGCGGTACCCCATGTCCCGTCTCTACCCCATGCCCAATCTTCTTGGACACCCTCAGCTCCGCCGCTGTGGCACCACACGTCCTACCACCACCCCATGCTCAATCTGCTTCGCTCCTTGGGCCGCGCCGCGATGCCCGTCCCGCAATGCTGTCATCGGTTCAGCTCTGCCAAGACTAGAAGACGTAGCTTCGCTCGACGAATTAAAATCGTAATTTGTTGCGGAATTGTTAGGAGAGCTTATAAAGAGAAAAGAAAATTGTTGGGCTAAGATTGTAGTTTGTTCGGATAAGATCATAGTTTGTTACAAGTTTGTTAGAGAAGCTAATAAATAGAAGAGAAAATTATGTGAGAGGTCCGCACAATACGCCTTGATATATACCATAGAAAAAGACCTTGTTGCCGATATAGCAGAGCTAAGGGCATAGCTTGGTTGTGATATTTCCCATGTTGGAGCTACCAAACATGAAGAACAGTAGCACACATCTGGGACCAGATTGTAGATAAAAAATCTCAAAGCACAAAAGAACAAAGAAGAAAAAAAAATCAAATTACAATATATTTATTCCATCTACTAACACACCAATTTAGAGAACAAAAGAATTCATATTTAGACAACAAAAAAAATATGAGAAGGTCTAGGGTAGAAGGGAAACAAGCAGCAACGGCCTCATTGCTACATGCGAGGCCATGTTACACTTGGATCTTCGCGGCCGCCTGTCGGAGGCGCTTATCTAGATTGTCAACTCATTGGTGGGTGGCATCCAGTTCTATGTTCTTGTCTGACAGACACCATACCGCCGTTGCTGACGACGCCATGTCCATTGGCAGCAGCAGGGTTGGGACTCGGGACACGCGGCAAGCATGGTGGGTGGCACCAATGGCGAGCACAATAGTGTGTGTGTAGAAGATGGACGCGAAATCAGCTGGGGGACGTGAGGTCGCAAGAGGGCAGGCGCAGTAGTGCAAGTCGGAGGAAGAAGGCCTTAGGGAGTCATGGAGGTGCGTGATGAAGGGAGCGCCGATGTTTGGGCGTAGAGGGCATGTGATTCGAGGGAGGCGGGCGACACTAGGAAGGTGTTGCGCTGCGAAGAGGATACGAAGGGCATGTTTGTTAGGCCCACAGCCAGGCCCACATGGTGGCACCAAAATATTGGTGATGGGAGAGAAGTGGAGAACGCATCACTCACCACTAGTACTGTCTTTTAAATGAGTATATATATATAATACTCCAATACGATTTGACTAAAAAAAATTCATTCGAGTATTTTATTTTTACTATATATCCTTTTCATATAAAAAAGTATATACAAAAATTTCGCTATAAAAGTGGACTTTAATGAATTTTTTTGTGGAACTCACTTTAGGGTATCTTATAATCATTATGAAGTATGTTCAAATTGATAAAGAGGTATCACCATACAATTTGAGTGGTATATGAAAAGTGGGAGTACGTACTCTCAGGAGTATCATATCATTTTCCTATACATTCATACATACATACATACATACATACATACATACATACATACATATAGGAAGCCTTTTTTCTACTCCCTGGAGTAGTTGCTCCCTATTTTGTACACCTTTTCAGAGGTGGTATGTATAATTTTTTAGATATACTCATTTTTATGTGCAAATATAAAGATATTTACAAAATATGCTAAAAATTATGGACTCTTTTGTAAATTTTTCGTGTGGTTCACGTTGGAGCATCTTATAATTAGTATATGTGTATATTCAAAGTGATAAAGGAGTATGTCAAGTTCTTTTATGCGTGGGAGTAGCTACACCCAAGAGTAGAAAGTGTGTATATATATATTGTGTCAAAATTAATTAACAGAACTAAAAAGTGCGAACTTATGCAGAAATTCGTTAGGAAACAGTTCATTTCCTATTGGTATCGGAAATTTTTCGTGGTGTAAACAGGGGCCTAAAATCGGAGATATCTAGATAAGATTGCACCTAGATCCTCAGGCTTATCCGGATGCCTCTGATGAGGCCCTGCTACTTTCATACCGAGCACTATCTACTATCTAAACAAGCTCAACAACGTGCACGTAATTTTGTACATGCATCTGTATATCTTTGGTCGTCGTGACGACATGTACAACCTAGGTAGCTAGGTCTTACAAGCTGTACCATGCCTGCCTGCCTGTGTGCAGATGTTTGGATACGTCGTTGGGCTAACGACGTCGGCTAGCACAGTTCGTATCCTAACAGTTGACGCAAACTAGCTGTAGCCACTAGCCTCAAATGTGTACGGTACTTCCCGTATAGTTAACGACTTTCGCCACGCGTTTTTTTTTCTGGGAACAATATGCATAGTAACACTGAAAAGAACACACGACTTGAAACATAACATAGACGGCATATCAGGTGCACATGGGTGCATCCGTGGACATATGCATATAGTGCATATCCTAGCCATCCAAAACGAGATTCGTGGCCGAGATCGAGGGAGCTAGATCCCACCTCCCACTTAACGCATTTTTTACGAAAAACCCTCGCCCGAACGAACTCCCTCTCATTTCGGCCCCCACGCTCACCTCCTCCAGCCTCGACTCGCGCATTCACCTCGCCCCCTCCCCCTCCCCCTAGTTCATGGGCAGCCCGGCTCGAGCCTGACCATGTCTAGGCCGGGTTTGGGACTGGAAGTCTGGCCCAAAAGAAGCCTGGCCTGGCCCGAAATCCCAAAAAACAATTAAAAAATAGAAATTTATTATTTTAATCTCGCAAAAAGAATTTAGAGGTGAGTGGTTATTTAGTCTGTACGAAATTCCCAAGAATTATTTTCTTTTCTTCAGAGTTGTAATTCCCTTCAGATGGCTTCTAGTTGTAACTGTGAAGGAAATATAGGAATGGATTATAGATTTATTGCTAATTTGCATGGTCTTTTTTGTTCACATCTTCACGTAGAACCTTCTATTTTGGTTGTATATCACTATGTCTTCTGCAGCCGTGTTTCCCCATAGTCCTATGGGTACTTGCTTAGCATAATTGACTAATAATTAGTATATTGCTGGAGCTAGGACCAGTTTGAAACAAATGCAGCTTTGTTTGGAGTAAATAGTACTTTTAGTGAAGAAATTTATACTGCAAAGCTTTGAGAGAGGTCCTCACATGAGATAGCATGAAAAGCAAGCTACAAGAAATAGAAAATGAAGTAACAGAAGATACTCATCTTGCTGAGGTGAGTTTCTGCTCATGGGTTTGTTTGTCCTTTCTTCTCTCAAACACCTGTAATTTTGAGATTCATTCTACGAAAGAGGCTTAGATTTGGATGAAGATCTGGACCAAGATGAGGAGATAAAATACTCTGCTGTGCGTAGAGATGTTGATAGCAACAGTTTTAACTTACAATCGAATGCTTCAAGCACCACACATGCTTTTGATTCATTTATTAGGATAGACAATAATGAACAAGAGGAGTTCCCAGCCTGTTCATGTGCGGTCAGGAACCAACCACTATATTCTTATTGTTTTTTGAAATTTTATACTACCTCTGTCACTAAATTTAGGTTGTATCATAGAATGTGTGCAGTCAAACATTCTTAGTTTTCGCCATCAATATGTAAAAAAAGTATCTACATACTGCACTTTGGTATGACAGTTTATTTCAAGTTTGCAATGATCACCAAGCACCACAACCCTGCTTTTACAAATTCAGTTTTCGAGCCATGTTTGTTTCACATAATGCCACACATCTTGATTCGTTAAATATATGTAATGCTATTATATGACTTTATTCTAAAAAATATGGTTATAGATTTTGCAGGTGCCAAACAAGTTTTGCCCTAATCAACAAAAGGATCTTGCAGGTGCAAGGTCTGTTCCTGTTACCTTCTTTCTTTTGGTTGCCTAACTGTGTCGTTTTTCTCCCTTTTTAATGAATTGTTGATGTTGTATGTGAGCATAGACCTAAATTTTGGCTGGCGATGAATGTCTCAGTTAGGGAGTACATATATCATTTCTAGCAATTTCCCTGCCATTTTTCGCTTGGGGATTCCCATCAATATATATACCCATAGCAAAGGTTTAGCATTTGTGTCTGTCAAATTATTCCGTGGAATTCTTATTTTCCTTGACGATATGGCGTTGGTGATTTGCAATGTGCTCGCAATTCGTTCTTGCACCCACATTGTTGCTTGAGGGTTTCTTTCATCTGCGCTCCTGGCTCCCCCATGTCCAATTGTCTTTGCTTGAGGTACATCACCCTATATTTTTTGCACATATTGTTTAAGGTTTCTTACATTCTTTTGTTTTCCACTGGATAAAAAGAATTTTCCTTCAAACCATCACACATTTACACCTCAGGAGATATTAGTTACCAAGATGCAAAAAAAAAAAAAAACATAACTAAATGTAACATTCCAAAAATCCATAAATGCAAAAATATGGGACTTTTAAAACTTTTTATGTGATAACTGCTGTCGTTCTTCTTGGTTGCATTTGCGAGACATATTTGGACTGTATCTTCTTTTCTTGCTAGCATAAATGGTACAAGAATCAGAGCACCCTAAGATATGGAAACCTTAGAAACTTAAATGGCCAAAGCAACCAAACTTAAAAGCTTTTCTCTTCTCAATATTACATGTAAACCTTCAGAATTAAAGGAGTAGGATTTAACACATAATCCTGTAAGTTATCACGAAGCCCAATTAGAAAGGTCCAATAAATAGCAAACTATGTTTGTCGCGGCAGGAGAATCACCAAATGAAAATAACAGTATCTTGTGCAACTCTAAAATCCTATCCCATTTCTTTTGCCATTCACCCGAGCCTTCCTTTTTCCAGACTCCTTGTCTGTAGACCGGGGCAATTGCGTCTCTCTTTCTTTCGCTTGGGCACCATGTGCACTGTGCTCAAAGTGCGTTGTCGAACGTCATCATTTCAGCCATTAATAGCTGTCGCTCAATCGTCACGTCGTCTGCACTATGCTGCTGACCTAGTTGAAATTACTAGCTACTCCCCCATATTTTCGAGCCATGCTGAATGCATCGCAGCTCTCGACATTTCGCCCACGCCGTATAACAACCTCGAGCACTCGCATTGCCTTTCCTCACCACACCAGTGCTAGCCCCACCTCCTCCCTCTCGCAACAAGTGAGAGCTTCAGGTTTGGCTTGAGCACTCGTCTCGGTCGAGCGCCACAACATCGCCGCCTTCACCGTTGACACCCATTAGAGCCGCCATTGACCTCGCTCTTCCTCCCCTCCGACCAGAATAAACCTAGCAATCGAATCGACCCTATCGGTGTGGAATACTCCAAGGCATCCCTTCAGGACCATCTACCTGCTTCCCTGGAGCTATCCTGAAGATCGAAGACCACTCCCCTTCCTTAGGCCACTACAGGAGCATGGAGCTTCTCTTGCTATCACTATCTATAGTCGCTAGCCCAGCTCCGGCTAACTCGTTCCCTCCGTGTCATACCGGTAAGTTCTTAGTGGTCACCAAATACTCATGCTCACCCTAGTTGCGTGCAAGCATAGTCGAACCTCCTACGACCATGTAGTCGAAACTCCTTCGACTACGCACATCCGAACCTTCTACAATCACGTAGTCAAAACTCCTTCAACTACGCACAGTCGAACCTTCTTACGACCACATTGAGTAGTCGTATTCTTCTTGAATCCTCCTAAGGACCACATTGAGTAGTCATATCCTTCCTACGTTCGCATTGAGCAGACGTATCCTTTCTACGACCACGTGGTCAGTCGTAGCCTTCCTAAGACCACATCGAGTAGTCGTACCCTTTCCACGACCACATTTAGTAGTCATAGCTTTCATACGACCACGTTGAGTAGTCGTATCCTTCTTTGGACCTGGTAGTCCCCTTTTCGACTAGTTGGTCGTACCCCCCTCCGACTGCAGATAGTCGTACCTCCTCCAACTATAGGTAGTCGTACCTCCTCCAACTACAAGTAGTCGTACCTTCTCTGACTGCACCTTGTTGCACCTCATTCGACTACACATAGTCGTATCACCTTTCGACTAGGTAGTCAAACTTCCTTCGACTACGTATAGTCACACCTCATTCGACTACACGTAGTTGTACCTCCTTCTGACCATGTAATCATACATCCCTTGACTATGCATAGTCGAACTTCTCTCTAACCAGGTAGTCAACCCTCCTTCCGCTTGGAATGTAGTCAAAAACCCTTTTTGACTAGATGGTTGAAACCTTTTCGACCAGGGTGTCAAAACCCCTTCCGCCCAGATGGTCGAAACCTTTCCGACCGGTTAGTCGAAACCCTTTCCGACCAGATGGTCAAAACCTTTCCGACCAGTTAGTCGAAAACCCCTTCCGACTAGGTACTCGAAGCAATGTATAGAACTCGAAATTAGTTCGACCATTGTGTTTCGACCATTCAATTCGACCACTAAGTTTCGATCACTCATTTGACCACCTAGTTTCGACCATTGAGTTTTGATCACTCAGTTTTGACCATTGAGTTCCGATCACTAAGTTTCGACTGCTCATTTGACCACTAAGTTTCGACCACTAAGTTTTGATCACTTAGTTTCAATCACTGAGTTCCGATCACTGAGTTTCTACCACTAAGTTTTGACCGCTCATTTGACCACTCAGTTTCAACCACTGAATCTCGACCACTCAGTTTCAACCACTCAGCATCGACCACTGAGCTTTGACCACAATGGTCTATGGCTTCGACTAGATTATTTTGACCACACTGGTCTATGCCTTTGACCACACTGGACTATGGCTTCGGCCAGATTAGTTCGACTACACTGGTCTATGGCTTCGACCAGATTGCTTCGATCGTACTAGTCTATGCCTTCGACCACCCTGGTCTAAGACCCCGACCATACTAGTTGAAGGCTTTTGGTCTAAGACCTTGCTCGAATGTGTAAAGACACATACGTGCTCGAGTCCAACAATAAAGGCAGACTTTAAGGACCTATTCTCATGCCACGACCTTCTGGAATCTCATCACGATCCAAAAGACTCGACCAACTCATTGACTCAGACTATCGCTTCATTCGGGCGTTCTGACTGCTACAATTGCTGCTACGACTACTGTAGCTTTTACGACTTCTATAGCTTCCACGACCACTGTAGCTTCTACAACCACTACAACTTTTCTACGACCATCTCCTAGTCGTAAGTTCCTCTACGATTAGTTCCTAGTCGTAAGCCTTTCTACAACCAACCCCTGGTCGTAAATTCTTCTAGGACCAGTCTTTAGTCGATGAGGCTTACAGACATGTAGGCCTTGTTGACTAGGGAGTCTTCTGTGCCATATTTAAAGATATGGTCTGGTCATTCTGTCGAGTTATCGTTAGATATGTTTGCCCTCATTTGAAGTGTATTTGTTTGTTTGAATGTATTTTGATTTATTGGATTTCATTTGGTTGTTTTCAGTCGTTCTGGGTTCAATCGTATTATGGGTAATTAGAATATGAAGATATAATAGAACAACAACCCCAATAAGGACAAGATTGCTAGAACATTGAACATGATGATTATTAGCACGTTGAGTGAGATTATTACCAAAATATCGAGAAGGGCGAATATCAGAATATAGAGCTTTATCAGAACATTGAGCAAGGCGAGTCAATACTTTGATCATATTGCATCTATTTTTGGCAAATTATGTTGATTTAAATTATGAAATTGCATTGCTATGAATTATACAACTATATTGGTCTAGCTCATAGTTAATATCTTAATAATAATTGTGTATAAACTTCCAATCCTTGAACTTGAACACTATCCTTTGTCACCCTAGACTTAATGGATTTCCTACCAATTAATAATTCTGTATCTAAGTGTCATGCTTAGCCTTGCTTAGATACATTGTCATGCAGACATTAAATTGCTTGACAATACTCATTCAAAACATGAAAACTGGATTTAGGCAGTCGAGGCTAGGAGCTTGGCTGGTAGGTTGGACTAAAAGATTATTTTCAAAATAAATAAAACCCAAAAAATAGATTTCGACTTAGGCGGATGGAAAGAGTGGCTGGTGCTGGAGGCACGAGATGATGTTGGTATGTGAATGTACCGCCCAAGTCAATAAAGGACTGAGTTCTTGTGATGACCTCTCGTGTAAAAATAGTATGACCACAAGTCTATAATAGGTACGACCTGGCTAACTAATTTATTCACCTCGGTGTGGCTTCACCACTGGTGGGTGTGTGGTGTGGGTCAGGGTAGAAGCCACAGGGAAACCACCCGCAAGAGGGGGCCTCCTGGGAGCGTGGCTCCAGGCGGTGGAAATCTTAGCGAGTGGGGTTGCGTCGAGGTGGAGCATTGTAAAGGCCTTGTGGTAATCTTCTCTTGATTCATATGTCTAAGAAAACGTGTGTATATCAAGACGATTATCTCTTGTGGGTAAAGTGTATGAACTCTGCAGAGTAAGAAAACTATCTAGATAGTCGTGCTCACGGTCAAGAGCGGTGCTAAGAACTCACTTGAACTAGCTTTCATTTTCATAAAACAATTTGTGGATGGAATGAAAAGATGAAATGGGACCCCACGGATTTGGAATGGCCTAGCCGAGGACCAGTGGTAAATACGGGATAGCCCGAGCATTGAGTGGTCGGAGCACTCAATGGTATAAGAGGTGGGACGTCCACTAGTACTTTACAACAAAAACTCAGTTTATAAAATCTGTGTTAGTTAAAATGCTAAGTCTCCGGATTTGCTACCACTTATTCTATTTCAATAAATGGCTTTGTGCAAAATAAAAGAACCACAAACCTTCTTTGATTAGTCATGCATATATAATAATTGCATTGTTTGTTAGCTCACGAGTACGGTTGTATACTCATACTCGCTATTTACATTCTTTTAGCCATTAAGCATGGAAGAAGGCTGCGGGGATAATTATGAGTATTGTTCATCCTAAGCACTGTTCACTCCGAGTACCATTCATCCAAGTACTGTTCATGCCTTGGGTTGCTTGGACTTCCCCCCTTTGGCGCAGCATGGTGGCATCTGGTCAAAGACTCCAACCGGCGCTCCATACACTACACGACTAAAACCTTCGGCTAGGACCTAGTCGTGACAGCGGACCTGGTCGTAGGCCTGTCCTGGGATAATTGTGGGCGTTGATCAAGACTGAGGACCAAGAAGGCCAAGAACTAGGTCGCGAGCCTACAGTCGATTGCCGATAGGCATATTGTGAGGGTTTCACGTGTTATACTTTGATTCTTCTTCCGCTGCTATTCTTTAGAGATATTTGGCCTATCCAACCATTCTGCAAGTCAAAAGCCGTAGGTATATTTATGCTTTATTTAATATTATGTAATAGCTTTTTATTTTTTGTGATATGTGTTTGAATCAACAATGTAACTATTTACAAATATAGGAAATAACACAAATATACACAGTAGGTCCCAAGTTGCAAAATTTGTGGTCTGACACTAAAATGGCTTGAAAGATGATATGATAACATTGACAAAAAGGAATTTTCCTTCAAACCATCACATATTTACTCCTCAGGAGATACTAGTCTGTCAGGCATCATATATTTAACGGACGAGCGCAGCGTAGCACGCTTGACCATCTAGTAAGTCTTAAAATGCCAAGCTCAGCTGGCCTCTAATAAATCCACCCCATGAATTTTCCTGTTGGTGCTACAGTATTTGGCTATGGTACTACGGTAGAGGCCTGTTCACTCGCTTGTGAAATACTGTTCATATAGTGGATGTCCAAAGTACTACAGAGGATCCAGATCAACAAATTTAAAAGTTCTTAAGTGGTATACATCCTAGATCAAAATTAAGAAGAAAGTGCAAGACATTTCAGTATCTAACTAAATGGATGCACAATTTGCCACGCGCATGATGTCTGAAAACTCAAATTTGGGCTTTTCTTTTGCCTAGTTGCCTGACAGGGAGAAGCTGCTGCAGTGCTGCTCGACCATCGGTTGTGCTAGCTCGTTGCTTCGAGTCAGAATGGGTTGAAGGGATCAATTAGCGGTTCTGATGGCTCCGAAGTGCGTCGAAAAGACCAAAGTGTCAAGCACAAGCAGGTTCCTCTGCTGCTTCTGCTAGCAGAGTTGTACTAGAACTGTATTTGTCTGAACCAATAGCTGTGCATTGTGTGTGTGTGTTTTTTTTTTAAAGAACCGTGGAAAATAAATTGACCCGTATCACTTTCCAACAATTATGTGTGATTTGGCATCAGCTAGTACGTGTGCAGTGGTATAATCCAATATTTTTGTTGTTATTTGACCCCGAACATTTGCTAGCGCCTAACGACAGTATGAACTACGTCATATCATCAGATTGTCGCAACTATAACTACTCCTATGTCTTAATTTTATCTAGAACCTATTTTGAATATAAGATTTCCCTGAACCAGGGACTGCTCTGGTCTCTACAGGATTCATATAAAGTTGAGTGCCTATATCCAGAGAAAGTTTTTGAGGACCAAGAGTGTTTTCTGTAATTTTTTTCGATGAGAATTATATATTTTTTCTATGAAATTTCTGTGTTGCAAACAGGCACTGTGCAGTATTTCGCGAATGAACATAAAACTATAGCTCCCTTCATCATCCTTTTCCTGTGTACAGTAGTATCTACTAGTCGTGCATTATCAGAACAGTGAAAAGTATGTTAAAGTGATATATACGGATCTTATTTTTCCAATGTCCCCCCCCACACACACCCAAAAGTGATACTACTAGTATTGCATTTTTCAAGTAAACTAATTACATAATTGCAACTTTTTAGGTTGTGTTTGGTTGGGTGAAATAGAGTGAATAGGATAAGATGGTACAGGATGAATGAGATGATACAAGTATGGTGTTTGGTTAGTAGAATAAGATGATATATGATTTTGTTTGGTTCCTTGGATAGAATAGTCCTGGATGGTGTTTAGTTTGATAAATGAGATTGTATTTGGATGGCCATAATTTTTTTCTTTTTCTTCCTTTCTCTTTTCCCCTTGATTTCCTTCCTTTTTCCCCTCTTTTTCTTTTTCTCCCTTATCTTTTCTCCCGTCAACACTCTTTCTTCCCCTATCCCTTTCTTGTTCCTCTCCCCGTTCTTTCTTCCAGCCGAATCTCCCTCCTCCTTCTCTCTCCGGCTCCTCTTTTCCCTCTTCCTCCAGTCGGCCAGATCCGGCTAAGCCGCTGCCTCGCCGCTCGTCGCGGCCGCAGGCTGGCTCATTGCCGCCGCTTGCACCACCGACAACCGCTCCAACCTCGCCCACCGTCGCTCGGGCCGTTGCCGCAGCACCGCCTCCGCCGCCGCCGCTCGCGCCGGTGACCGACCGCCCAACCCCGCAGATCCCGTTGTTCGGCCGCCGCTGCCGCTGCCGCCACCGTCACGCGCTAGGTGGCTAAAGCTCACCGTGCTTTTGCGCCGGAGACGCCAACGGAAGAGGAGGGGAATGGTGGGGAAGATGAGCGCCGCGAGGAAACGGTGGACCGTTTGGGATTTTTCGTCGAACGCACTGGAACAACATCTACGTGAAATATTCCTTCCGATGGAATGAGTTAGTGCTGAACCATTCGGTTCCATTTCCTAAAACAAATACGTGAACCACTCTATTTTCCGAACAAAACCATCCCATCTAACCTTATTCCAGCAACCAAACGGACCTTAATCATCCACCGATTCACTAGTAGTAAAAAAGGCAGTACCTATAGACCTCTACAAACCGAGACGATTGTACGACCGGGATCTTGTGTGATGATGGTCAAACAATTCCTCCAGCTTGCAATGTGCACGTCCAGGTTCACCGCATTGAAACCACGCATTAGCTAGAGCTTAAAAATAATACTGTCTCAACTCTCAGGAAAGCAGGAACCGCAGAGCTCTCCGATTCGCCATTGCTGGAATTATTCCGAGGCAATACTAGTACGCCGACGTACAGGCGTACAGCGTCATGAAGAAGAAGAAGATCCTGCCGACTAGGACGTCGGAACGGCCGTGCGAGTATTCGTGTGGCAGATAGATATTTGCTCTGGCAGCCGTCAGCTGGAAGCGCACAAGGGAGAAAAAAGGAGGAACCTTTTCTCCTCAGTTGATTGAAAAAAAAAGAGGAACCTTTTCTCCTCCTCAGTTGATTGCCGCTCCTTTCTTGGGTGCTGTTTTACCGCTGAATAGTCTTGCCTCTTTGTGGCTTTTTCATGTGCAAATACGTGCGCGCGGCAATCTGTTGCTTTCTTGCTCTGTCAATATATATGTATAACAAAAATAATTGTATAGCATTCTACGACGACAATTTTTGCTCATTGGAGTGTTTCGATTCAGGGAAAAATTGCTTAGTAACAAAGTGTGAAATGATGTACAAGTTGAAAAATTAGCATCCAATGTGAGGATGGCAGCGGAGTTTTGGACTAGTTGTTAATGAGTCACTCATGTTACTTCATTTCGCAACTTGCATACCTCTATGGTGTTGTTGAGCAAGTTGCCCCTGTTGGATTCACCTGCTTTTGCTGATGCATACAAAATTGGGCAATCGAAAGCTCAAACCAGAATTGGGGTTAAAGTTGACACATCTATCTTCCTACCGTCATCGATCACCAACCAATTATTGTATGTAAAGGTGCAAAGAACTATAACCGGCCAATGCCCTCCAATGCTCATAAAAATAGCGTACATATGTAAAATTGAACATATACATTGCTACATCAATATGTAACTAAAATACACCAATAAGGACACAATACTATCAATGAAATGCTAGTCACATATATACCAACATACATCGGTCTTAATCAGGATGTACAATCATTTCGTTAAAGTTGTTTTATAATGATTCTATGCACTTGAAAGAAAGGGATGCCTATTGACACTGATGACGTCATGAAAATAGGCTTTTTGCTCTCTCTTCCCTTTTGGAAGTCACTATCAAAGGTTTATACTTTTGAAAAATTACAAAAGACTAGTGGTTGTCCTGCAAAGATTCATTAAAGGAGGGCCTCATGGCTTCATAGTGCCATTCATTAAGTTTTTATCAAAAAGGAGTGGAAGATATTCCAGGGAAACAAAGTGTAGAGTTGCCTTCGGGATGTACAATAGTTTGTCTCTTAGGTTATCTCTAAAACCTCCAACTCATTTACAAACAATCTTAGAGACAACATGTCCGAGAAGTTATTTATAAAATTATTTATTTTCAACACAACTTCTCTCCTTATAAACTCATAATTTATAATGGTTTGCGTGCACAGCTTGTCTCTTATATAAAAGATAACACATTCTCTCTCTTCACATCCTCTCTCCTCCAACTAGACTTTTGAGTGATATGGCAGCCAAGAGACAGCTGAGGTGGCCACTATTGAAGATGCCCTTAACATATTCAAAAAAGATAGGAGATTGTTAGAATGTAACGTCATCATCTCTACATGTGAAGGTGATGAAAAGAGCAACAAGAGGTGGCAGCTAATGCATGGCCTAAGCATTGTTTCAAGAATTTTCAAAAATCTCAAATATCCATTATAAATATTACAAAGCATAAATCTAAAAATGTTTTCTCATATATGTATTTCCTTTTTTCCAAGGGGTGTAGTTGGCTATCATACTCATACTTTAAGGTCAGCAACAACCCAGAGGTCACAGAATGAATGCCGGAAAAATAAAGGGATACAGTTAGGCTATGCTAGCTGATAATTCAAAAATTCTACCACGTAAACCTGGAAGCCAAGCAAGAAGATGATCACAGATCGTTACCACCAGACGCGCAGTGCAGCGGAAGAAGAGTTGAAACAACTTGATCCAACGTAGAGCGCGCCGATGAAGTGGTTGTAGTCGATCATCCACCGTAGTCGATCGCCCAGTGAAGTCCAACGTCCAACGTAGTCGATCGTCCTCGATACCGATCGTCCCTTCCAGCAACCAATCGTGATCCTTGCGAAGTCGTGGATTGTCCTTAAGCGCAACAACAACCGCAGTAGCGCCTCTACGGTATCTACACGTCTAGGTAAGGAACACCGTACGTCAGTGTGCTAGAACCAAGTCGCACGGCGGGGCTCTCTCGAGAAGATGACGGCTAGGGTTTGGAGCAATTCACGTCAACTCGTATATCTCCAATAGCCTCAAGAATCTCCTTATATAGTGATGAGGACATCAACTCTAAGGATGCATCTACTGCTTCGACTCGCTGCACTGCATCCACATCTTCTCCGATCGGACTTTCGGCGACTGCATTGCCATATTTCCCATTTGGACCGAGCTGCCTCTACACATATATGCCGGGCTACATCTACTACTTCTACTCATACGTGTCGGGCTACGTCTACATGCCATGGTGCTGTGTCACTAATTGTTGGCCCATAGGTTATGTAACGAATGGGCTGATTTGGCCACATTGGTCCATATGGCCCATATAGCTGCCCCTAAGGTTTTGGGGGCACTGTTCACATGTCACTATTCATGTATGAACAGTACCACCGCCCCCTCCCTCTTCCTCCTATAGATAATGGCCGCTGCCCCTTTAGTTCCTCGGGTTTTGTTGATTGAAGTTTAGCTTTGCTACTTTATTCTTTGTCCTCTTGGTCGACGAGATTAACAACGACATTGTTCTTCGGAACCCCACCTATCAATACATTCAATTTCATATTCGCAATTTCAGATTGCTTATTTATCTTGTTTTTGCGTGCTTCTTTGGTGTATGCAGGAATCGATCTTCGTGATCAGGTCAACCGGGTATTCGTACACGGTTGATAATGATTTGTCGAGCAGTTCAGCGATTGCGTGGTTTCGAGCCTTGCGAGTTCGTAGCCAGCATCGTGAGAGTTGAGCTACTACTACCGAACGTATCCTTCTCATCGAAAGATCGGTCAAAATCAGACCTTCGTGGTTCATCATATAGTGCCCATGACGGATCCTATTCGAACATGTTTTTGTTCTAACCCGTTAATGTGTGACCCGTTAGGTTTATGCATAATCGGTTATGACTCGTAAATTCCTTTTCGATCACGAGTAAATCAACGGCTCCTAGCGAACATAACGATTATCAAATACACATGAATTATATCGGACAAACCTTAACACAACATGATCTACGACCGGTCCATATCACTAACGACTAGCTCGTATCTCTATACGACTAGTTCATATTTAGTAATGACCAGCTTGTAATTCCTTAAGACTAGGTTTCACTACTCGTGATTATATTCGATCATCTACGACCAGCTTGTATCTCTATACGACTAGTCCGTATCTAGTCGAACTGAACGACCTTCTCATGTATTCTTCCTTAGCCTCACGATATCTGGTTTAAACTCTAGGTGAGATATATGTCATCCATGGACTGTTCAATACTTTCTCAATCAAGTGTTGGATATCCTTATGTGGTCGAACTCTTCAACCATCAGTGGCATGGCCATGTACTTTCTTTATCCGACCACTTTGAGGGGCCCAGAGATATCTCTCCTGTTATGTTAGGAGAGGCAAATCCTATATCCGATCAGTCACATCCTCCGCATGTTTCATAGCATACCCGAAAGCTACTTTTATAACTACCCAGTTACAAGTAGCGTTTGGCAACCCTTAAGAGTGCTATTATACATGTAGGGAACCATGCTGATCTCAGGTCTAAGGATTATACATCGATCATTGCTTGAGACTAACTAATGATACATAGAATCATAACAATCTCAATAGTGTCTCAAGGTGGGTCTATCCAACCCCACGTTCTCTAACATGTGTTCACATTATTAATTTGATATTCCTATATCCGTGACCGGTGAAACATAGTCATCAATCAATACATGTGCTAGTCATAGAGTCACTGGTGTTTCACCAAAGGACATCCAACCAGGATACCATTTAGAACAATATCATATAAGTTAAAGAGCTTCACCAACAAGTCACATACTTATTAATCTTTATAACCAATGATTCATTCAAGAAACAGAGTTACATTTATTCAATAACTCATAAACATAGACGTGATACAATCATCTCTATGATTGCCTCTAGGCATACCACCAATGATCTCCCACTTGCGCTAGAGTGAAATGCAGTATCGAATACCCATAGCTATTGTGTGCACCTCATGCTTAGGTGATTTTTTAAATAATATTATTTTAAAATATAATTACAAAATAAATAGCCACCCTAAAAAATTACACAAATAGCTCCCTATCGCCAGTTGAACTTGCAATAGGGACCGTGTTGACCCCCTGTCGCTGGTCTAGCTACCTGTCACCAGTTCAACTAGCGATAGAAATTGAACAATCTTCCTGTCGCTAGATGAACTGGTGATAGCTTCCTGTCACCAGTTCAACTAGCGATAGGATGCCATTTATAAAAACACGAAAAATTCATGCAAAACTCATTTTAATTCCAGAAAAAAACCAAAAGAGAGGAGGAGGGGGGAGACAAGAAAGGTACACTACTACAAAAAGGCTAATACTGGACGCTTCATCACGGACGGTTGACCAAAATCGTCTGTAATACATGCAATCACAAACGGTTTTGGTTTAGAGACCTTATGTGTTACTAGCTATGCTAAAAACCGTATGTGAAGAGGTAATATCACAGACGGTTCATGATGAAAACCATCTGTGAAGTATCACAGACGGTTCGTAAAAATAACCGTCTGTGATATTTAGAACTATTACAGACGATTTTCAACAAACAGCCATCTGTGATACTTCCCAGACTGTTCTTAACATGAGCCGTCTGTGATAATTTAATGTTTCAGCTCCCGCGCAATGGGTCTCTTTGTCTCCTGCGTCGACGAGCGATGCATCTCTTCGTCTCGCACGCCGACATTACGTACGATGCGTCTCTTCAATGTTTTATAAGAATGATCATCGCGCGCCATGGTGATCACGCATAGTATTAAATACGTACGCCATGGTGAGCATGCGGAGCATGACTGCTAGGACCAAGCTGGCGAGGAGGTCGGCAATCGCCGTCCTTCTTCCTGACGATGTTGTCGTCCACATCATCGGCCGCGTGGCTGTGAGCTCTCCTCAGCCCATGGCTGACTTCTGCAGCCTATGAGCCGCGCGATATGATGATTTCGTTTGTGTCCAATATCTAGTTCGAATCGTGAATTTGACTATAAGCAACAACGATCTTAATTTGACCTTTAATTTTCTCTTATGGAGTAATTAATTCTTGTATTAAGATTGAGTCGTCTTGCATTTTAGTTGCAAGGTCATGTACAAGGCATCCAAGAAGCGATCGTGGGGAGGCGCGTGGCGCTAGAGCGGGAGAAGTTTATGAAGTGGAAGGACAACGAGCACTACCTCACCGTCGCCAACCACTGCCGATGCCAAGAACCCAAAGGCTTGCTTCATCGTCGGCCTCGCTTGTCTTCGCGCCCCAAGACATGCAGCGTGACCTCGTGTTCCTTGAACGGGCGGCCATCACCGGCCATAAGGCCGCGGCCTCCTCCTCTATACGACCGGTGAGATGCGTGACGTTGGGAAGCACTACATCAGGCAGGTTGAGGGTGAGCTAGTTGGCGACGGGTGTGAGACGGCCAAGAGGACCAACCGGGAGTGCAGGCAATGCCAGAGGCTCACCACGGACATGGTCCAGGCGGCGGTGTGGAAGAAGATGGCTGGGCCTCTTGGCCAGGTGTGGGCGCTATCGGAGGATTCACCGCGGTGCACGAGCACCACTGCGGCGTGGAAGGGTGGGACGACTACACCGTCTTCTATAGCGATGACTATAGGATTAGGTATGAGTATGCTAATTTCTTTGCAGAGGTGTTGGACTACTTGCCATAAAATTAATTAAAATTAATTAGCTGTTTTAGATATAGTTTTTGCTAGCAAATCCGTAATTGGGAGTGTCTATATGCTTCAGGTGACTAAATTTTTTTATCCATCAGTCACATTTTCTCACCATTAGATCAACATTCTATGGCCCAGATTGTCTCTTTCTAAAATAGACAAAAGTATTACAAGAAAAATGCAAAAAAAAAGTCACAGATGGTTCTATTATGGAACCGTCTGTGATATTAGACCATATCATGGACAGTTCTTTTATGGAACTGTCTGTGATAAGTTTCCCTGACGGTTCCATAATAGAACTGTTTGTGATATCCCTTTATTAATAATAGCCTGTGAGCTAGGGTTTGTGCCCTAACTCGTCACTCCCGCCGCCTGCTCCCCTCCCCATCACGTGCTAGGGTTCGAGACTTTGGGCTCCCGCATCGCACATCCCCACCGCCGATCGACTCGCCCGCCATCCTCGCCGATCGACCTCGCCGCCATCTCCTCGCCATCTCCTCGCTAAATCGAGCTCGCCCCACCATCTACGCCGTAAAATAGAGGTACACCACTCTCCTCTGCTCCCACGCCGCAGCCCCCCTCCTCTGCTGCTCTGCCTCCAAGCACTGCTGCGTGCTGTGAGCTGTGATGTGCTCTGCCCGGGCGCATCGCTGGCTTTGTGAGTCCGACTAATTTGTGATTTTTAAACTAATGAATCGAATCGTGGAGGCTTGCCAATCGCTTTGTACTTTGTGATTAATCGATGAATCGAATTGATTTGCTTGTTGATCTCGCTGTGCCTAATGCCTACATTTGGCTCAACTCCATATACTACTTGCTAAATCACGAATCTTGAATAAGTGAATATTAAATATACTCCTCGACGACACCACGGTTCCATCGCCCGCGTTGTTGCACACACGGAGGTAAACCACTCCTATTTATTCTCTATCTCGTTCCCTTCCCTTTGCTCTGTGATGGTGTTGGTGATGATATGGATGATATTGCTAGTGTGGCATGAGTCCTTGAGTAGCATTGAGTGGTGTTTTGATATACTTGTATTGTTTCGAGCATGCAATTTTTACATTCTGATATACTTGTTGTCCTACATCACCGATGATAGTATCTTGATAGATTTTGTTCTATGTAATAAGTTAATTTTGGTTGATTTGCTTGAACTAGTCCGAATATATTAGAAATTTTAATCTTGTGCAATTAGCCTTCTGAGAGCAATAATCAATCTTCTTAATCTTACCTTTGTCTGTGTAATCAACTAGCCTCTTGCCATTCAGCTAGCCTCTCGCCATTTATTTCACCTTTGCCAAGTACGTCCTACCATTCTATTCCTGATCTCTTCATCTAAGTTCTATGGTGACTTGACATCAAGAAATGGTTGGTTGTCGATACATGAAGCCACTTCCCGGTCGGATTACCTACGCATTCACGTCACTTTCTAAACATAGCAACGCCCAATTACCTATCGACGACATCCGTAATTGCATGTCCTAACGCTCTTGGTAGCCATGCTTTTGAATCTGCAGGGCTCGATGAAGTTGCCGTGTCTGCTGTCCCTTCCCTCTTTGCGTGGACGGCCCCCTCCGAAAGTGGCATGGTATATATATATATATATATATATATATATATATATATATATATATATATATATATATATATATATATATATATATATATATATATATAAAATATGATACCGCTCTAAAGGCACAAACAACCACCGCTTGGAGACTTTATAGAGAAAATCATCACGACGGTTTCAGCTACAAACCATCTATAGAGAAAAGTCATCACAGACGGTTTTAGCTACAAACAGTCTGTGATATATGAATCATCACAGACGGTTTCATCTACAAACCGTTTGTGATAGATACCTATCACAAATGGTTCTGAGTTAATAACCGTCGGATAAGATGTATCACGACGGTTTGAAAACCATCTCGTGATGACCTCATGTCATCATTGACCCATAAACTCAGATGGTTCACGAAACCATCTGTGATGACATTTTTGAACTGTTTGTGAAGACCTTTTCTGTAGTAGTGGTAACGAAGCTCTGCTAGTTCGTCGTGGAGTAGAGAGATTGATAGAGCATCGGTCCAGTCAGTCGACCATCTTGCAGGTACATATTTTTTGCAACTTCGTACATTACGTAGAATTAAGTAGATCATGTGAGCTGTAGCGAGTAGAATTAAGTACATATAATTCAGTAGAATAGCGACTTATAATTTAGTAGATTAGCGAGTAGAACTTTGTAGATTAGATAGTTGTAGTCCAATTATGTACTACATTATTTGAGTTGTGTATAGTGTAGTTAGTCGTACCCATGTTATGAACGTTACAACAGTCGAACGATCTAGTATTAATAAGTAGAAATAGGAAGGTTATTTATTACAAATATGTAAAAAATAATCATAGGTTTATTTAGCTTCCCATTTGTGCGTGGTAATTATATTGTTAATGTTGAAAATTATTTGGAAACTACGAAATTAGGAAAATAGGAAGAACTTTCTTTATTGTTTATATTTGCACTTGAGAAATATTTCAAAATATCTTGTAAATTGGAAGACCCTATTACAAATTTGTTAAAATTGCTGAGTAGGCTAATTTTGGTTTTTGTACATGTTTTGTAGTCCTTACCATGCATGCACTTAATTTTTAGGTATGGCGGGCATAGGCCACTACGAGTTGCTTGACCCAGTGATTGACGCGCATCACCATAGTCGCCTCAGTACCGTCCTCCCCCGAAGGGCGAGGCGCCGATTGAGCTTGGCGCGTTGCGGCTGCGCACGCCCATCAGGGCATGGAAACTGCACCCAGACTGGATTCTGAGGTACGTGTAGTTTTTTCCTTCATGCACTCAATCGTGGTCTGACTACTTTGTGTGGACTCACGTTTGTTCTTAATCATTTCAACGCAGGTTGAGAGCAATAGGCCTCCTTCCACAGTAAGGATGGTGGAGGCGACGTGGGAGGACGAAGTCCTGGTCGTATGTATAGGCATTTTCTATATGATCGGGCCCTACTGACGGCCCTAGTTGATCGCTGGAGGCTAGAGACGCACACGTTCCAACTTTCGTGTGGGGAGATGGCGCCGATCCTTCAAGACGTCTGCTTCCTGACCGGGTTGCCCTGCATAGGCTCCCCTCTGGCGGCGTACGACATCCCGGACACATGGCGCACAGACCTCCTTGTGAGGTTCCACGATGTGCTGTCGCCAGCTAGCGGGTACACGGAGTTCAACAGCTTGTATGGGCCAACGTTGAGGTAGATTTGCCAGTTCTACGTAAGTCTTCGTAACTATTGTCCTCTCGCATCAATTCATATGTGAACCTTGCTGATGTGTACATGTCTTCTTGCTGCCCGAGTGTATGGCAGAGAATGCTGGGGACGTCATTGTTAGGAGGTACTTTGAGGCCTACCTACTGTGGCTGTTTGGGTGGGTCATATTCTTGGGGTTCCACGGTGACAACATCGACGAGCATTACGCTCGGTATGCACATGAGTGGCAAACTTGCCGATGGATGAGATCTCGGATTATGCCCGGTCCGCCATGCGTGCGTGACGCATCGCGCGACCGCGGCGACGCGTGTGCCACCAGGCCCAAGATAGCTCCATCCTCTCCGGATGCTCGCTACTTCTGTAGTTGTGGTCGTTTGAGTGCTTCCAAATTGGACGATCACAGCTGGACTTGGGAGCGTATGTGGTCGGCTTGTACACCGTGGATGATGATGTGGATCAGCCAACCATAGCACGGTGTGGTGCCACCGACGGGTTAGTTTCATGATCATTTATTATTTTTCATATCGTAATCACAATTTCGTGTGCTAACTTTTTGGTGTTCTATTCCACAGGTCATCTACGAGCTGATCACTTCGTAGGGGTCCTAATCGGAGTACATTACGATGTTCAATCAGCTGATAGATGACCGTGTCATCTGGACGCCGTACACTCAGGAGTGGGTGGACGCACATGCGCCCGAAGGACTATCGAGGCGGAGTGCATTGGTGAATGATGTCTTTGTGGAGGAGTACCAGGTGCAGCGGGTCATGCGCCAGTTTTGTCTGCGACAGGAGGTCCCAGCCCCGTGGCGGGGGGACGTGGGTGTCGGCGCATGTCCATGCGTAGGTTTACGCTTTAGTTCTTTCGCACAATGTGCGCACGTGTCGACCAAATAATTGTCTTGCCGTCCACAGGTACACTAGGAAGGGAGTACGTGGCATGGTCTCCTAGTTGGATAGGATGTCCTCTTGGGTTACGGCTTGGGCCAGTGCGTACGGGGACCTCATCCAGTGTACGGATGCTCCCTACGACCCTGAGATGTACGATGACTACATTGAGTGGTACGCCAGTCGGACGAGGCTTCGCTGCGTCCGGCTCGTGATCGACCCACCACGACACGAGGCTACGACGTCTGACACGTACCCCACCCAGCCAGACTCCGCTTTCCACCACTCCATACGTGTTGAACTATCCTTAGTTCATATTTAATTTGCCAGATTGAGGCTTCCCACTTGTTCATTACTTGTGTAGACGGATCTACAACGAGAGGTTCTTGAGTTGGTACACTCCGCACAGCAGATGATGCTAGGGGACACTAGAGGGGTCCTACGGTGGATTAGGGAGGCAACGAGATGAGGCATCCAGATCGTGACTTGTCGTATGCTAAGGGACCGACCAGTGCAAGGACGAGGGGTCAGCCAGGGTGGTTCACAGCCATGGGCTCTGGCCTCGACGTGGTGGGCGTGTCATCGTGGCACCGTGGTGGGAGCACCGTGGGACATGTGGGGCAGGAGTACGCGAAGTCGTCGGGGCACGCCTTCGTGCCAGCAGGTATGACCAACTTGCTAGCTTGCGTAACATTCTTTTTTGTGGTTTTCGCCATGATTACATGCGTAATGTAATGCTTCTTTATTTCGAACCCCACTACTTACTAACGGCAATCTTGTCTTGTAGGTCCTAAGCTCCACCCGTACATGGGGTGTGACTACACTGAGTCGTCGGGGCACGCCTTCAGGGCACTAGGTTTTACCACCTTGCTTGTTTGCGTAATGTCCTTTTCGTGGTTTTCCATGATTACATGCGTAACGTAATGCTTGATAGATCAACCACCGCCTTGGGAGGACAATTACTTGTCACACGACAAGGCACACCTTGGGGACTTCTTCTTGGACCAGCATGGCACCCAGTCCTCCGTGGGGCTTTCACCGACGGTGTGTCGGGACCGACCCAACCGACGCAGACCTCCCCTCGCGACACCACCTCGTGCTACTCGCCTGGCCGTAGTGAGAGGCACTGATCCTCCGATGTACTCGGACCATTGTCGGGCTAGGCCAGCAGCGATATGCGGGGTGTGCCCCAAGAGGGGCCACCAGTAGATATTTGTTCCTCGTAATATTAGTGATGTCATGTAAATATTAATTTATGTACAACTATTATTATGCTGACCTTGTATTTCGATATCTCTCTTTTGTGTGCAAACCGTGACCATGTGTACGATTCTACATCAGTACACCCTACACCACCCTCTTTCTATGCCTTCACTCCCCCACGTGAGCTTTACAGTCCGATTTGACAACATAATGCGACGCTTACGTTTCAGAGGGAGAGAGCTTTGCTCAGCGACGTGACCAATCTCTGCAAAGCAGGACATGACAACTCTTTGCAAAGCAGGATGTGATGGATGGACGCGAAACACAACTGTGCCTCATCGCAATGGAGCTGCTACAGCCCGCTCCCAATATAAATATAGCACTACTCAGCCAGCAACTCCACACCAATAGCACTACCTAGAAAACATGGACAAGAAGAGAGAATGCGAGAAAATCCAGAAGCTTTTGAAGGACCGGGTGTCTCCCATGAGACCGCCGCCGCCATCATGCGGCTAGTCACATGTGACCTTTCACACACCAAACTTTTTGAGCTCGTGGATCTGAGAAGGCTGCCTCACAGTATGCTCAACGATTCTAGGTTGAGCCGTGCCCCCCTATGCCCACCGAATGCCCTTTGGAAGGGCCCCCGATGGGGGTGGTGCCACCCCTTTGCTGGTGTTGGGACGCCCGCAAGTGCGTCAAATCAACCGACGAGTGGACCATTGGGCAGTGCTATTAGTGCTACCTAAACTATGGCGTGGACTACCCTGACCATAGGTTTGACGCGCAGAGCCACAGGCAGCTGGTAATGAAATCTCATTTCAGTGCACACTACCATTTTTCTTCCCATTACCCCGTAACCATGTCTCTCTTCCCACTGTAGTCTCCGCTATGCCTCTGCGACTTCAGCCAGTGGATCGACAACAAGATCTACCCCTACAACATGTGGATGCTGCTAACACGAAAGAGCTGGGTTAGGGAGGACATCGCGGCCTGTGAAAGGCGCCTCGAAGAGCTATAGGCTGAGAAGGATGAGAAGGATAGGCAGGACAAGCTATGCGAGGAGCAGGAGCGCGAGCATGCCAGGCGACGCGAGGCCGAGAGGGAGCAGAAGAGGGCCATCGCGGCGAGAGCTAAGGCGCAAGGCGATGAGTACAACGCCGAGCTAGGCCGCAAGGGCAAATGGCCATGTTCCATGCAGTAGTTCGACCCTCTTCGTTCATATGTCCCATGTATATCTATTTCCGTAAAGGCATGCGTGTATCGTCCTTGGTTAGTTAGCCTGCGTTCCATGTAACCCCCTTGTCCAATCAACCGTCGTCTCCATAAAGCTATCCATTGTCGTTGTTTAATACAACATAAGTACAGAAAAGTATAGCATATTTGGAATATCCCACATCCTCCTCTAGACCGCTAATATACTTGGCGCATCGCAATATAACTTACCTTTCTAATTACAAATCATTGATACCTCAATCGTCCTCATAAAATTCTTCAGAAATTCACTGCACTAGAACAACATACGACGATCACAAAATGTTATTACGAGTTTAGCAGATTTCGTACCATTGAAAATCTACAAAAATCACAAACAGAGCAAATAATTTAGGGTTTCAGCTCCCTATCGCCAGTTCAACTGGAGACAGTAGCTGAACCGACGCCAGGGGGCAATAGGGTCCCTATCGCTAGTTGAACTGCCGAGAGGGAGCCATTTGTGTAATTTTTTGGGGCGGCTATTTATTTTTTGTAATTATCTTTTAAAATAATATTATTTTTTTTAAAAAAATTCATGCTTAGGTTGCGAGAGAGGCTTTGTCAACGGATCAACAATATTCAAATCCGTGTGCACTTTGCATATCTTCACATCACCTCTTTCAACGATCTCACGAATAATGTGATATTGTCGAAGTATGTGTTTGGACTTTTGATGTGATCTAGGCTCCTTAGCTTGTGCAATGGCTCCACTATTATCACAACAGAGATCCATTGGACTTGAAGAACTCGAAGCCACACCCAATTCATTAATAAACTTTCTTATCTATACGACTTCTTTTGTAGCTTCTGAAGTGGTAATGTATTCAGCCTCTATTGTAGACTTAGCAATTGTTCCATGATTAGAACTTTTTTAGCTCACTGCTCCTCCATTAAGACAAAACACAAACTTATACTACGATCGGAAATCATCCTTGTCAGTATGAAAGCTAGCATCGGTGTAACTATTTACGACCAGCTCTTCATCACCCCCATAAACAAGGAATGCATCCTTAGTCCTTCTCAAGTACTTAAGGATATTCTTGACTGCAATCGATTGACCTTCACCTGGATCTAACTGATATCTCCTCGTAACACTTAGAGCATACGATACATTTTGTCGTGTGCATAGCATGGCATACATGATAGATCCTATAGCTGAAGTATGTGGGATTCTACTCATTTTGTCTCACTCATCAGTGGTCGTAAGGCACTGACTCTTGCTAAGATTAATACTATGTAACATGAGTAAGAAACCTTTCTTGCAATCTCTCAAGTTGAACCATTTTAATACTTTGTCAATGTACACATCTTGACTTAATCCAATTAGCCTCTCAGATCTATCTCTATAGATTTTTATACCAAGAATATATGTTGCATCTCCTACATCTTTCATAGAGAAACTATTTCTCAATGAAGTTTTAACAGATTCAAGCATAGGAATATCGTTTTCGACCAATAGTATGTCATCCACATACAATATCAGATACACAAATTTGCTCCCACTAACCTTCTTGTAAACACAAGGTTTTTTCTTCGTTCTTGATGAAGTCAAACCCTTTGGCCACTTCATCAAAATGAATGTTCCAACTCCGTGATGCTTGCTTTAATCCATAGATTGATATCTTAAGCTTGCATACCTTTCTAGCTTCCTTTGGATCGACAAAACCCTCAGGCTATCTCATGTACACATCCTCACTTAGGTTTTCATTTAGGAAAGCTGTTTTGACATCTATTTGCCATATCTCATACTTGAAATATGCAACAATAGCCGAATGATCGGATAGAATTAAGCATAGCGACGCTAAAACGTTTCGTCATAATCAAGCATCTTGAATTTGTTTGAAACCCTTTGCGACATGTCGTGCCTTATAAATGTGAACATTTTTATCCATATATATCTTTTTCTTAAAAATCCATTTGCACTTAATAGTCGTAACACCATCAGGTGCATCAACCAAGTTCCAAACTTGATTGTCATGCATGGATTTTTATGTCGGATCTCATGGCCTCAAGCCATGACTCAGAGTCTAGGTCCACCATCGCTTCTGAATAAGTTTTAGACTCATCATTATTCAATAATAAAACATCATGCCCATACTTTATAGGCAATTGGCGTGGCCTTTTCGATCTACGTGGGGCTGATGCTTCATCTACAGGTTCAATAACATTTGGTTCATCCTGTAGAGGTTCAGTAGGAGTTGAAACATTTTTAGATGGTTCCTGAATTTTTGAGTAGCACCTTGCTCCCACTAACTCCTTTGGAAATAATCTCTTTCTCAAGAAGACACCATTAAGGGTACCAAACACTTTGTTATCATCTCACTTATAAAAGTAATATCCTTTAGTTTCCTTAGGATACACCATAAAGAAACACTTATCCAACTTGGGCGTGAGTTTATCAGACGTCAAACGTTTGACATATGCCTCACAACCCCATACCTTGAGAAAAGAGAATCCAGAACACTTCTCGGTCCATATTTCATATGGTGTTTTCTACATTGTTTCTAGAGCGTGTCCCTAGAATTACAAATAGAAGATTAGATTGGCTCATTATTGACCGAACTATGTCCAATAATGTTTGGTTCCATCGTTCAGACACCCCATTCCATTGAGGCGTTCTCAGTAGAGTGAGTTGTGGAACAATTCCACACTTCTTTAGATGATCACCAAACTCATGGCTCAAATATTCACCTCCACGATTAGATCGTAGACATTTAATTATCTTGCCAAGTTGATTTTGTACCTCATTCTAAAATTCTTTGAACTTTTCGAAGGATTCAGACTTATGCCTCATTAAGTAGATATAGCCATATCTACTAAAGTCATCATTAAAGTTATAAAGTACTGAAAACCACCTTTGGCTGAAGTGCTCATTGGTCCACATACATCCGTATGTACAAGGGCCAAGAGGTCACTCGCCCTCTCACCTCTTGTCGTAAAAGGTGCTTTTGTCATCTTGCCAAGTAAACAAGATTCACATGTTTCAAATGATTCAAAATCAAATGAATTTAGAAGACCATCTTTATGGAGCTTCATCATGCGCTTCTTATTTATATGACCTAGACAACAATGCCAAATAAAAGTGAGATTCACATCATTACGTCGAAGTCTCTTAGCATTAATGTTATAGATAGGCTCATCCTCACGATTCAAAACATACAATCCATTCACCAATAGAGCATGGCCATAAATCATATCTTCAAAATAAATTGAACAACAATTGTTCTTTATTCGAACTCATAACCTTCTACTCCTAAACATGAAGCGAAATAATGTTTTTGCTTAGGGTCGAACATAATAACAATTATTTAATTCCATAACTAATCTCGAGGGTAAAACTAATGGTAAAGTGTCGAGAGCTAATGCAAAGAACTCTTGCTCCATTGCCCACGCGAAGATCAACATCTCCTCTTGCCAAATTTCTACTCCTTACCAAATCCAGTACATCGAATTGCAAATATGAGCAACCAATCTAGTATCAAATACCCAAGAACTGGTTGGAGAAGTGGCAATATTAATTTCTATAACATTTATACTGAATTGGAAGTCTTACTTCCTTTGTTCTTTTCATTTCGCCAAGTACTTCTCACAATTTCTCTTCCAATGCCGCCTCATGACAATGGTTATATTCGTGTTAGGCTTAGGACCCACTTGAGCTTTTAAGCTTAGCCTTGAGACTCTCGATCTCATCTTGAGTCTTTCCTTTGTCTTTTTCTTTCCTTTGACTTACCATTCTTCTTGAAGCTAGTAGTCTTTGGATCATCATCACATGATTAGAACTTTTATTGATGCTCTCCTTAGCACCCTAAGGAACAGAATAACATTTATTCAATAGCTCATAAACATAGATGTGATACAATCATCTCTATGATTGCCTCTAAGGCATATCACCAACAGTAGCCAGATGGGTAGCCCAGCCCGGCATGGCACGGCACAAGCATGATGCGGCTGGCCCATCTCAGCATGACCCATCGTGGCCTGGCTAATAGATGGGTCACGCGTGCGCGGCCACATGCCGGGAGGCGCCTGCACGCCCCGATGACCTATCATGCTGTGGTGGGCTGGCCTAAGCCCATTTAGCTAGACAAGCCGGTTTTGGCCCACTTGGCCCATTAGGCCCGAAAAATTCAAAAAAAAATCAAAAAAAATAAAAAAATCATAAAAATATGTAGAATTTAGAAATATATATGACAATTGTAAAAAATGAGACAAGCATGTTGAAAATGTAATAAATAGCTTAATTAATATTCAAATGTATGCCTCGTTAAAACCTTTGCCAAGTAAAACTCAACATAAGAAAATCTTAGCAAAGAAAAAAGAGTACAGCCTATGGCTCTACATACATCCTTGTTCTATGTGTCATTGTGTAGGTACAAATTTTCGAAGACCTTCGACAACTCTGGATTTTTCACAGAGTGTTGTGTTCATGAATCAGCTTGTTCCCAGCCCTTAATGGTTAGAAGTGTCTCCACCATTTCACTCGTCAGACATGTTCTTCTTTTCTCCAATATTCTTCCAGAAAGACTGAAAGTAGAATCGAAGGAAACCTTCGAGACAAGAACACTTAACACATCACGCAAGTATGGATAGCACGGGATATGCTAACTTATGCTCATGCCACTAATGCAAAATTTCAAAGTTTTCTCGAGTTGAAATCTACCGTATCGCTGTCCGATAGGCCCATTGTTCCCCACTCCTTTGGTAAGAGGATGCTCTTGGACTTTGTTGAGAAGGCTGTAGAAGAAGAAGACTTGGATCTGGAGGAAGAGCCACTAAAGATATTTCCCACATATTTGTCTTGCTATTTAAGGTGGGAGCTACTAGAGGTCATTGCAGCGAACTCCTCAGAACTTATTTTCGTACCTTTGTAAACCTCGTTTAGCGAGAATGAACTTATGCAAAATAGTTAATATAGTTTAGCCTCAGAGCATCACTAAGAAGATCAAGAACATTAGCAAATGCTTAAATTTTACCTCTAGGGTCTAAAACAAATGCAAATGCATATAAAAAGCGATTTATCTTCAATATTTAAGGTATTTACTTTTCATAGTAACAATAGTATCATGTAAAACTGAATCATTTTCATATATTTTCAATTGAGTAGCAATCTGTAAAATACTATGCATAATAATCGAAGATGTTGAATAGTAGGCAGCGAAGAAAGCAACAGTGGCCTCATAAAAAATTTCTAAAAACTATAGTATCTTATCTGCAACAAACCAATGTTGCTCGGTCAGTAGTATCATACCGTCATAGCTCTGATAGTGCGTTTGAATAAAAATAGAAAAAGTGCTCTTATATGGTAAAAGACTCTAAAGCACCAGGTAAGTAGAGTTTCGTCTTATCGGCATGTCCAAATTGAACTTCTTGGATGTACATACGTCGCCCTACAGAAGTTCGTATATGCTACTATTCTTACGTTATAATTATTCAAGAAAGAAATAGCATCACGAAAAGCTTTAATATGCGGATTCAACCTCTTCAAACCACATTTGACTATAAGGTTAGTAATATGACAAGCGCATTGCTGATTTAGCAAGAAGGAATTCGCATATGTACTCAACACTAGAGTAAGAATATCCATAGCTCTAGAGTTCGAAGTAGCATTGTCTAATGTAATTGAGAATATTTTGTCTGTAAGACCAAAGTCTTCCACGACTTTGATAATACAGTCCGCAATATTCTCATCCGTGTATGCTACATCAATTAATTTCAAACCTATAATTCTTTTCTCTATTACCGAGTTGCCTTAACATAATGAGCAACTACACTAAGATAATCCTCTCTAGCCTGACCACTCCATATGTCCGAGGTCAAGGCCACCGAAAATGTGCACGTACTAAATAGTTCTTTTATTTTATTACGACATTCATTATAGTATTTTATTAGATCCCTAGTTGTTGTCTGTCTAGAAACAGCAGAAAATCTAGTATTATGCGCAGTCCTAATGTAATTTTGGAAACCAGTAGACTCCCTAAAGCATAATGGTAAATCCTCAAAAGCAATTAAACAACAGAGAGATTAACGGGCTACCTCAGGATCATAGTCCCAGTTATATATCGTACTGTCGGGGTTGTACTACAGCTGTGTCTGCCTAATCACCAATCCTTGCTTGGCCTTGCATCTTATAGCATGTCTAAGCAAGTGCCCTGTTCCACCTGTAGGCCTTGCAGACAATTTATTGCGATAAATTTTGCAAATAACATATGATACCTAATTTCTCTGTACGTTTGGCTAGGTTGTCCTGTCGAAATTCTCCTACACTCCCGATGTAGACGACCTTGACCTCTTTGCTCCGGTGGTTGCCGACGAAGATGCTGCCGTGGAGCCTAATGATAGAACTCCACCTTGCCCTTCCGGTTGGTTTGAAGCAGCCATAGTAGCCTCCATGGATGCAACTTCCTCTCACAAAGTGCGTAATCACCAAGAGAAAAGTCGTGAATCGTCCATAATAAAAGAGCAAAATCGAAACCAACACTATTATTACTTTCATCTTAGCATAACAAGTACTAACAATAAAAGTATGTAAAAATAGAATTGTACCTCTTTGTCGACTTGCTATCGAAAATTGAATTTTGCAAAATTTGGCAAAGTTTTTTGAATTTTGCCAAATTATCTCACAACAAATTTGAATTTGCACACCAGAATTTGAAAGAGAGATTGAGGAATGGATGGGTGCTGAATGAGAGGGGTATGGTGGCTATCTATGTGAAAAATTCATGATTTTTTGATTTTTTGCTATTTTTAAAGGGCTAAACGGTCAAAAAGATAAAAGGGCAAAACGCCCAATGGGCGATTCTCGTCGGGCGTGCCATGCCGTGCATGGCCCATGATCCCGCTAGGCCCACCTCCGCCTACCTACCTACCGAGCTGCTCGCCCACCGCCTTCGTGACATTGCCCTTTCCTCTCCCCACTTGCCCCCCGCCGCAGTGTGGCGGTCTTGGCTGGCTCGCGCTAAGTGCGAGATGCCGCACCCACATCACCCGAGCTACTTCAACCCGAAGCTCATTGACCACTCACCCAACCAAATTCACCACCGAATCGTTGTCGCCGCCTCCTGCTTTAGATCCGCCGAGGCCGCCGCACCTCGCCGCCATCTATGACTTCATCGCCAAACGACCACCAAAAATGGGTCCGCTCGCCATGTTGTAACCCGTGCTCACCTCCTCCAGTCAAAATCATCGCTAAGGCTCAACACCGGTGTGAGTAGCGCGACCCTCTGTTCCCTGCCCTCGGCGCCGACCACCACTGTCATCTTCTTGCTAAAACCTTGCATGCATATCATGGTGTGTGAGGTGGGGTCGGGTTGGGGTGGGGTTGCTAGAGGCCATGGGGATTGGGAGTTATAGATTGGTTGTTTGGGAGGTAGGAAGGAGCTCCATTGACACAGGGAATCAGGGGCAATTTGGGCAATGAGAAAAATTTATCAACCTTTTAGGAGTTAAGGTTGATGGGGCTTAACGGTAGTAACGGGAGTGACAAATTAGCAATGAAAGTTGAGATCGAATGACAATGGCGGGAGGAGCAATTTTCCGATAGCATATCGGGGAACTTGCCAACTTCCAATGGCAAATAAGGAATTTTCAAAATCTTTGCTTCTTTCATGCATGGGCAAATTGACAAGTTATTTGTATACTGAGCTTGTTGATTTGTCGGGGGGCCAGAGTTTGTTTGTCCACCGCAGACGATGCATGGAAGAAGCAGTTCATTTGGGAGAAGAAAGTGTGGGCAAACATGTCTTTTCTCACTAAACTTAATGTCTGACTAGCTACTATTGGTCAACAATGGAGGTATCACTTTCGCAAACCAATGGCATTGTAAGGAGTTATTTGCGGCAAATCGTGGATTTCAGCGTTATTCATGGCATATAAGGAATTTTGTCTTATTGCTACACATTTTTTTCAGGTGCAGTTTTCGTTTTTTAGGGACGCATATGCGAAACCGACAGGCCTCTCATTCTAGTGGGATCACATATAATTAGGTTCTTTTAGAAGGTCTTATATACAACACACCAGCTTTTGTATCACTATAGTAGCAATTTTACTGTCGAAGAAAATTAAACCAGCACAAACTTTTTCTATGTGCTCGACGCATTCTTTTGGCCACTCAAAAATAATTGAAGTAAGTTTGTTTTCTTTTGTAGGAGACAAGAAAAAGGATGTTCATGATTTAAAGCGCTCTCCTATGTTGACAGAATATCAGTGCTGATTTGATCACCCCTGACAAGCAATTTCCATATTATGATCCGTTGACAGTGCGGATGACGTACGTACAAAAGCGCAAAATGTCAATACGATCGTATGAAATATAAATCTTCTATTGCTTCCATGAATAAAAAAAAAGACTTATCTATTTGACGAAATGCGTGAGTGCTTGCTCTTCTAGCTCGCTTTTGCTGACAAGATGGGGAAACGAACCGTTCGCATATACTGTATTTATGCTTCTTTTTTTCTTAGGGCATCACACTATTGAAGCTATGTTTGGCATTGCTGGATTAATTATATGATAATCTAATTTGGTGGAAGCGGTGTTTCGTTAGTTGTTTTTTTTTTTCTTTCTAAATCACGTTGCAAACTAGCCCTCGTTCCTTCGTGTCTACACTCATCGAACTTAACCATTGATGTAAGGATATTTTCATTATTTTTGTAAGAAAAAAACTGAACCGTACAGGGTGTTTCGATAATTTTGTACAAAATTCATTGTAGAAAAATTACAGAAAGTCTCATTCAAGTATGAAGGCGTTGTAAAAAGCTTGTCCAGTAGTTGATTTTCAAATTCTTGGCGGAAATGGCACCTTTTCGTCTCGTATTAGCAAGAATGACCGCCGTGGTTTTTTTGAAAAAAAAAAAACCCTGCTGCATGGCCACCATACAATAGGCTCTCTTCGCCCGCCACGTACCCCGTTGCCGCACGGCCACCATGCGGCAACCATTGTAGCAACAATGCGGGCATTCCAGGATGGCAGGCGGACGCAGGCGCCACCACAGCAACCACTGTAGCAAGTCACTCAATGGTTGAGCGACTCCGTTGAGCGGCACATAGACTAGTGCTAGTGAATGTGTCGCTCACCTTAACACAGCTAACATCGTGCTGATTCCAAAAAAGGAGGGTGCCACACAAGTGCAAGATTATCGACCTATTAGTCTCATTCACGTCATTGGGAAGTGGATTGCAAAAACGCTAGCGCGGCGGCTGGCACCGTTCATGCAAAGCCTGATCTCACAGGCCCAAAGCGCCTTCATCAAGACAAGAAGCATCCATGACAACTTCCTTTATGTTCGCAACCGGATAAGAAGACTCCACCGTTCAAAAACCCATTCGCTCTTCCTTAAACTTGACATTGCAAAGGCGTTTGATACGGTATGATGGGACTACCTCCTCGAACTCCTCCTTAAAAGAGGGTTCCCCCACAGATGGACAAGCTGGATTGCGGCCCTTTTAAGTTCCGCCACGTCTAAAGTCCTCCTAAATGGCATTCCTGGAAAGACGATCTTCCATGGGAGGGGGCTGCTGCAAGGAGACCCCCTCTCACGCTTCCTCTTTATACTGGCCATCGACCCCATCCAACGACTTCTAGAAGTGGCAACAGGCTTGGGTTATCTTGACCAAATGCGAGACCGATGTGCCAGACTCAGAACCTCCATCTACGCAGACGATGCAACCATTTTCATCAAGCCTAGCGCAAGCGAAATCCACATTACCACCCAGATCCTCCTCAATTATGGAAACGCAACTGGCCTACACACCAACTTCCAAAAAAGCACGGTGCTCCCAATAAGCTGTAACCACTTCGACCTAAGCACAGTCCTTCAAGGCTGCCCTGCAATCCTTTCGATCTTTTCGATCAAATACCTTGGCTTACCACTCACCTTCGGAAGACTGCGTCGAATGGATTACCAGCCGCTCCTCGCAAAGTGGCGGGGAGGCTGGCAGGGGTGCCTCCTATCTCCAGCAGGGAGGGCCACATTGGTGAAATCCGTTCTAACCTCGATCCCCATTTACTACCTCACGATTTTCAAGACCCCCAAGGAGATCCTTCGTGCCATTGACAAAATCAGGCGTCGCTTCCTCTGGGCTGGGCACGAAAACTTCTTGGGCGCTAAGTGCAAAATTAGCTGGGACAGAGTGTGTCGTCCAACCCACCTTGGCGGCCTCGGTATCCTTAGTCTTCCGCAATTCTCCTCGGCAATCAGACTACGTTGGCTCTGGCAAGAGTGGAAGGGTCGATCCAAACCTTGGGTTGGCACGGAAATCCCCTGCGACGACTCGGACCGACATCTCTTTGCGGCGGCAACTAGGATAACCTTGGGGGACGGCATGATGGCTAAATTCTGGTACTCGGCTTGGCTACATGGAGAGGCACCTAAAGACTTAGCACCCAAGATTTTCGAAATCTCAAAACACAAAAACCAGACCGTGGCCTCGGCTCTTCACAACGGCCAATGGGTGCAGGACATAAATTCGACAAGGGGGTGGTCAATCCACCACATCCAACAATTTGTAGGGCTTTGGACCAAAACCAACCAAATCCAGTTGTCGCAAGGCATCCAAGACGAGATTTATTGGAAACAAAACACTAACGGCGCCTACTCGACAAGATCCGCCTACACCCTACACTTCCTGGGTCCATCCAGACAAAATACAAAGCTTTAATTTGGAAAACAAAAGCCCCTCCAAAGTGTAAAATTTTCGCCTGGCTAGTATTACAAAACAAACTCTGGACCTCAGACAGATTGCAAGCTAGGGGATGGCCAAACCAGACCTTTTGTCCCCTATGCAGACACACCCCGGAATCGGCCATACACCTCTTCGCCTAGTGTCGCTTCTCCAGAAGAATCTTGAGGCTTATGGCGGACTGGCTGGGTACTGATAGCCTACAACCATCTCTCTGGCCTCCTAGCTCAAACATTTTTGAATGGTGGTCAAACATAGCGGAGAAGAAAGGTTCCCCGAGGAAAGCTACGAGAACGATCCTGATCCTTGTTATTTGGGAAATCTGGAAGGAACGAAACGCTAGAATCTTCAACAACAGAGCCGCCGCGCCCTTAGATCTCCTAGCTACGATCAAAGAGGAAGGCAGAGCTTGGTTTCTCGCGGGGCCCAAGTGTCTGGATCCTTTTATTTTCTAGTAATTAAGGCCTGTCTTTAATTCTTTTGTACCTTGCGGCCTTCGCGCCGTCCCTTCTCTATTAATATAACAGGCAGCCCTCCTGCTGGTTTTCATTCAAAAAAAAATGTGTCGCTCACGTGTCAGCGACTTAAAGTCCCTTACGTCGAATAAGAACAACGTTGCACACCTAGCTCGCTATAGAAGCTTCTGGAACCTTCGCATGCATGCATGCCACCCTGGCTCTTATCTTCATCAACATGCATATCTCTGATCGACAAAAGTCAGCACCACGGTGAAATCACACGGCCCATCTTGTCCCCTCGGCGCACGTGGCAGCTGCTTAATTGCACCCATATGGAGGAGATAAGCGTTATCACAATTGCCTTACCAAAGCGGCCAAGTGTGTTAACCCTGTACCACCACCGTATCTTTGTTCCTATCGTCTTCGTCTGGGCCAATACATTAAAGCACTTATTTGTTAGCCATCCTGGCTAAGATCATAATGGTGACGCACCAATGTTGCCTAAAGTGTGCACTCCATTACCTGAAAACATTTTGCCAAAAGAGTGCATGAGAGGTACTTATGGGGTCCTAACGTTGTGTCAAGGAGATTTCAGGTGAACTTTCCGACCTCAATTATGTTGTGTGCGCTAGCAATGGCTACTTTGGTTGCTTCTTGCATCATTGGGATATCCATGCACCTTTTGTGATGCCAAATTATTTTTGCATATCTTGCCAACACACTGCCTTATCTTCCCTAGTTAGTGTCTTGTGATGCATGCTTGCAGTTCACTGGGCACCCTCAGAATAAGTATCATGTTCTAGCACGGAGACCAAATGTTGAAAGTATGAGTATTTTTCGAATTACTTTAATTCAGAAATATGGTAGATAAATTATGAGAATTACTCTAGTCATTTTTACAAAGTAAATGAACAAGAACACTATAAACATACTAAGATCCAGAAGGACATAAACTAGTATACCTATCTCAGTGTTCAAGTTAACAACAGATAAGAAAACTAACCAAAAAATATGTGTAAGATAGACATACCTGCATCCGAGAGAAGGTGTAGCAGCAGAGGAGTTCCGATCCAAAGAGTGGCAGCAGGAGTCTTGTCGTTCGTCATGGCGTAGTGGTAGTAGTCGTGCAGTTGATGTAGACGTAGCAGAGAATCGAATGAAGAAGAAGAAACGAGCAGTCGTGCGAACGCTCCCAAAAAACCTTATTCGTCGTCGCTCTGCAAGCCTTCGATGACGAGGGTTACGGAGGCCTGCTCTCCTGGTGCGACAGTACACGCGCCTCGCCGGGATGGAGATCGCCAGAGACAGCAACAAAACCAAGTGGTGTTCTGTAGTCTTTCGTGGAGAGTATTTCGTATGGAGTGATTAGTTTCAAAACAAGTGCTCTGTTCTTCTAAATAGCAAAACCGAAGAGGCCAGAATGGTGTTAACTGCAACCATTAGTCACTAGTAACCTACAGCCATTAGTCACTAGTAACCGCAGCCATTAGTCACTAGTAACCTGCAGCCATGCCATTACTAAAAAATAACGGCAGCCGTTATATACTAGTAACTGCACTGTTACTGCCAGCCATTCGTTAATACCATTTACTGCGAGTCGGTGCGTTTCGATTTTGAATAGATAAAGAAAAACGCGCACGCACCCGCACGGCACGGCACGGCACGGCTCGGCGAGGCGTGGCGAGGCGAGTGAGCGAGCGAGCGCGCGCGTGTATTGGCTCTCTCTAATTCCACAAGGGGGCTACCACGTTTCACCTTTTAAAGTGGTGTAACTCCCATTCAACTCTCCATATGAGACTAAATAGTTTTAGCACGTGCACATGGGCCTTTGGGATTTTCCAGGAATTAATTAGAATTAAAGATGGGCCCAGCCCATATTAATTCCAACAATCCCCCACCAGATCCCAAGGGCACATGTCAAATGCCTTGATTCACAGTATTGTTTTGATATACCAGTGTTTTGATGGAGACCGGTTAAGGTTGAACATCCACCTAGAACAGAAGCTACACTTATCCACAACTGCACAATGGACTAAGCCTTGAATTGACAGTTTTGTGTGAATAAGTTTTACTTAAGTCCTTAATCGATACCAGTGCCGAGCATCCCCGCGGGTTGGAGCATATGAGTCATACTCCTGACCTATTCATGAGCTTCTTAGAGATTACCCTATCTCATAGACTGTGACTAGCAGTCGGGCTCTTATAGGTGTGTTCTTTCAAGACTGCTCTGTAGGACAGCATCTTTACTTAAACAAGCCACAGAACATATTAAGATAAAAATCAACCTGCCATATAGATTTAGGAGAGAATTGCATCTCCAATGGAGTGGGTCTATAAAAGTACTCTCCTCCCAGTTAACCAAAAGCTTATTTCGCCAATCCTACTTCACGGGATCTCCGATCATATAGGATGGGTTACCACTATGGTATAACTCACGTGGGTCTCAAACCCATCTCCCTCGATGCATTGTCTATCACATTCCGTGATAAACCCTTCGTGAAGGGATCGCGATTCTTAGTCGCTTGGATATAATCCAAAGCTATTACTCGAGTTTCTCATTTTTCCGGATGATTTGATCTTCTCTTCACATGTCTTGATGCCTTCATATTATCCTTAGAGCTGTTCACTTTGACGATCACAGTCTGATTGTCACAGTTCATCAGAATAGCTGGTACCGGTTTTTCAACCACCGGCAAATCCATCAAGAGCTCACGAAGCCATTCGGCTTCAACAGTGGCAGTATATAATGCTGTGAGTTCTGCTTCCATTGTTAACCTCGTTAAGATGGTCTGCTTTCAAGACTTCCATGAAACAGCGCCACCTCCAAGTGTGAAGACATATCCACTTGTGGTCTTAATCTCATCAAGATCGATATCCGTTTGAATTCTATAACCTCTAGTACCCTAGGTACCCAGATAGTGAATGCCATAGCTCATAGTACCCTTTAGATAGCGCATTACCCTCTCAAGAGCATGCCAATGATCATCTCCCGGATTGGAAACAAAACGGCTTAGTTTGCTCACAGCAAACGAGATGTCATGCCTAGTACCGCTAGCTAAATACATCAGTGAACCAATTATCTGAGAATATCTCAATTGGTCTCTGGCTATTTTTTTATTCTTCCTAAGCAGCATGCTAGGATCATAAGGTGTTGCAGAGGATTTGCAGTTGCTATAACCAAAATGACTCAAAACCTTTTCCACATAATGGAATTGCAACAATGTAATCCCACCATCATCACCTCTCAACAGCTTGATGTTCAAGATAACATCAGCTACTCCCAGATCTTTCATCTCAAAATTCTGAGATAAGAAATTCTTGAGTTCCTTAATCACATTAAGGTTGGTCCCAAAGATCAGTATGTCATCAACATACAGACATAGAATGACTCCCTCGCCCCCACCATGGCGATAATACACACATCTGTCAGCTTCATTCACAATGAAGCCTGCAGATATTAAAGTTCTGTCGAACTTTTCATGCCACTGCTTAGGTGCTTGTTTAAAACCATATAAAGATTTCAACAACTTGCACACCTTTCCTTCTTGACCATCTACTACAAATCCATCCGTCGTTCCATGTAAATTTCCTCGCCCAACTCTCCATTTAGAAAGCCGCCTTAACGCCCATCCGATGAACGAGAAGACCGTGTGAGGCACAGAGATAGTAGTACTCGAATAGTGGTCAATCTAGCCACAGTGAGTAAGTATCAAAGAAATCTTCGCCTTCCTTTGGGTATAACCCTTGGCCACAAGCCGTGCCTTGTACTTCTCGATAGTACCATCGTGCCTAAACTTCTTTTGAACACCCACTTACATCCTACTGTGTTTACAACCATAAGGACGCTCATGATCTCCCAAATTCCATTAGAGATAATGGAATCCATTTCACTACGGACTGCTTCCTTCCAGTATTCAGCGTCTGGAGAAGCATATGCTTCAGAAATGGTACTTGGAGTATCATCCACAAGGTACACAATGAAATCAGGACCAAAAGACTTTGCAGTCCTTTGTCTTTTTCTCTTCCTCGGAATTTCATTGTCTTCCTTCTCAGGAATTTGCTCATGGGTTTGCTCAAAATATTCCATTGGAATGGCAGGTTCAGGAGTTGTATCAGGCTCCTGACTTGATGAAACAGGCATATCTTTCATCGGAAAAATATCCTCAAAGAATGTAGCATCTCTGGATTCCATAATTGTACCGACATGCACGTCAGGTACTCCAGATTTCACCACTAGAAATTTATATCCAACGCTATGATGAGCATAGCCTAGAAAAATGCAATCTACGGTTTTTGGTCCAAGCTTACACTTTTTGGAAATTGGCACATTGACTTTCGCCAAACAACCCCAAGTGCGCAAGTATAAAAGTGATAGTCTTTTCTTCTCCCATTGTTCATATGGGGTTATATCTTTATTCTTTGTGGGAACCCTGTTTAGGACATGACATGAAGTCAATATAGCTTCCCCCCACCATGCTTTGGAAAGACTCGCTGTTTCTAACATGGCATTAACCAAATCAGTTAGAGTGCGGTTCTTTCTTTCAGCAACCCCGTTTGACTGGAGTGAATAGGGAGACGACCTCTCATGGATTATACCATGTTCCTCACAGAATAAATTTAACTCATTAGAAAAGTACTCGCCGTCACGATCAGACCTAACCCTTTTGATTTTCTTTTCAAGTTGGTTCTCAGCTTCTGCTTTATAGATTTTAAAGTAGTGAAGAGCTTCATCTTTAGTTTTCAAAAGATACACATAACAGAACCTAGTGGAGTCATCAATCAAAGTTATGAAATATCTATTACCACCTTTTGTCAACACACCATTTATCTCACATAGATCTGAATGTATGAGTTCTAATGATGCCAAGTTTCTTACCTCCGCAGCTTTATGAGGCTTACGAGGCTGCTTTGATTGCACACAAACTTGACATTTAGAAGCTTTGGCAAGGGTGATTTTTGGGATTAACTCTAAACTGGCTAACCGTGTCATGCAACCAAAATTTATGTGACAAAGTCGTAAATGCCAAATAGTAGTCTCATTACCACTGCAAACATGGTTCACAACATTATTACACAAATCTGAAAGAGATAGGCGGAACAAGCCTCCGCACACATAGCCTTTACCAACAAATTGTCCACACTTGGACATTACAAATTTATTGGACTCAAATACCAGTCTAAAGCCATCTCTACACAAAAGAGATCCGCTCACGAGATTCTTATTTATAGATGGCACATGATGCACGTTCTTCAGTTGCACAATCTTTCCCGAAGTAAACTTCAGATCGACCGTGCCAACACCATGAACAGTGGCATGTGACCCGTTCCCTATTAGAACGGCTGAATCCCGAGTGACCTGGAAAGAAGAGAACAATGAAATATCAACACACACATGTATATTAGCACCAGTGTCTATCCACCAATCGATAGATTGACATACGGAAATAACAGTAGGTAAATTACCATACCCTGATGTTCCCGTCTCAGTAGTACCAACAACAACATTAGCAGACTTAGAATTCTGCCCTTGCTGATTCTTCCCACCCTTGCGTTGACTGCAATCCTTGGCCCAATGACCAGGTTCGCCACACACAAAGCAAAGGCTATCCTTTGTGTTCTTTTTTTTTTTTGAAGCTAGTTGTTTGTGCGGTCTTGTTCTTGCCTTTGAACTTTTGAGCTTGGCCATTCTTCTTCTGTACCACATTGGCACTTGAATGTCCCTCATTATCTCTAATGTGTGTATCTTTTGCCCTCGCCTTCTCTTCAACATCAAGAGACCCAATGAGATTTTCAACAGAAAACTCTTGTCTCTTGTATTTCAGGGAAGTAGCAAAATTCCTCCAAGAAGGAGGAAGCTTGGCAATAATGCCTCCTGCGACAACTTGTCCGGTAACACACATTAATTTGAAGTGCTCTAGTTCTTTGGCCATGGATTGTATCTCATGAGCCTACTCAACTACAGAACGGCTGTCAACCATTCTATAGTCATGGTATTGCTCCATGAGATACAATTCACTGCCTGCATCCGAAACCCCAAACTTGGCCTCGAGTGCATCCCACATCTCTTTCCCAGTTTTGATCACCATGTATGCATCAACTAACTTCTCACCAAGAACGCTAATCACGGCACCTTTAAAAAGGTTATCAGTAGCTTCGAACGCTTGCTCCTGTTCAGGAGTAAGTGTTCCTTTAGGCTTGCCACTTGCCACATGAAAAACTTTCATGGCAGTTAGCCAAAGCACCATTTTGGTGCGCCACCTCTTGTAATTCGCACCGTCGAATTCAGAGGGTTTTAGCGCAGCGGCAAAACCAGTTGACGAAAAATGCCTATTATAAGGTTTTTGGATTGTTGAAAGTATGAGCATTTTTTGAATTACTTTAATCTAGAAATATGGTAGATAAATCATGAGAATTACTCTAGTCATTTTCACAAAGTAAATGAACAAGAACACTATAGACATACTAAGATCCAGAAGGACATAAACTAGTATACCTATCTAAGTGTTCAAGTTAACAACAGATAAGAAAACTAACCAACAAATATGTGTAAGATAGACATACCCGGATCTAGTAGAAGGAGTAGCAGCAGTAGGAGTTCCAGATCCAGTAGCAGCAGCAGGAGTCTTGTCGTTCGTCATGGCGTAGTGGTAGTAGTCGTGCAGTTGATGTAGACGTAGCAGAGAATCGAATGAAGAAGAAGAAGCGAGCAGTCGTGCGAATGCTCCCCAAAAACCTTATTCGTTGTCGCTCGTGCAAGCCTTCGATGACGAGGGTTCCGGAGGCCTGCTCTCCCGGTACAACCGTACACGCGCCTCGCTGGGATGGAGATTGCCAGAGACAGCAACAAAACCAAGTGGTGTTCTGTAGTCTTTCGTGGAGAGTATTTCGTATGGAGCGATTAGTTTCAGAACAAGTGCTCTGTTCTTCTAAATAGCAAAAACGAAGAGGCCGGAATGGTGTTAATTGCAACCATTAGTCACTAGTAACCTACAGCCATTAGTCACTAGTAACCGCTGCCATTAGTCACTAGTAACCTGCAGCCATGCCATTACTCAAAAATAACGGCAGCCGTTATTCACTAGTAACTGCATCGTTACTGCCAACCATTCGTTAATACCATTTACTGCGAGTCGGTGCGTTTCGATTTTCGAATAGATAAAGAAAACGCGCACGCACGACACGCCGCAGACACGCCAAGACGCCCACGCACCAAGACTCCGCACCGCGCGCGCACCGCACGGCTCGGCGAGGCGAGCGAGCGAGCGAGCACGCGCATGTATTGGCTCTCTCCAATTCCACAAGGGGGCTACCACGTTCCACCTTTTAAAGTGGTGTAACTCCCATTCAACTCTCCATATGGGACTAAACAGTTTTAGCACGTGCACATGGGCCTTTGGGATTTTCCAGGAATTAATTAGAATTAAAGATGGGCCCAGCCCATATTAATTCCAACACCAAATATCAGAATATGTTTTTTCTAGTGCTAAATCGAGCTAAATAATGTTACGTTATGCAATTTTATAGACTATGCCAATTAACAATTTTTTTCTACATTTATACGCATACCGAGAGGCGCTCTATCAGATTAAATTCATTTTGTTTCGTCTGAAGACATTTTGATAAATTGTGATATTCTTTAATTGAAGTGAATCCCACATTTTTTAGTTTTAAGAATTTAATTTCTGCATGCAGCCTCCTCTTGAAAAACACGTATCGATGCTCTTTCAAAGAGTGAAAAGCACAATTCTTGAAGCATGTTGAGCATGAATTTGCAATCACTAATGCTCCGTTATACTTATTTAAGATTCGTATAATTTAATTAGTTTTCGGAAAAAGCATAGAAGCACTACTCTTTAATTTATTATAAACAAGAATTGTTGTCTCTATTTGTCATCTTGGATTGTGATGATATCAAGGTTGCCAGAATCTCGATCAAAGTCTTAAAGTCTTAAGACTTTACGATCCTAGATTGAGTGGAACGATCCGATTATAGGTATAATCTTAATATCCTTACAATGCTAGAAAAAAAAAGTAGGAGTTCAAACATAATTTACATATGATTCTACCAATTCTAGAAATTAATAATAAAAAATTACTCATATGTGCTTTTCATCGAAAAGTTTCACCGTATATTCATTTATATATAATAATTATTTGTATAAATAAAAAAATAATCTTTCATTTACACTATAGTTTGAAAGCTTTAAATTATAACATGTACACAAAAATATGCAATATATAGCCAACTAGTGTTGATTATCATATAACGATGATAAAATAGTCAACTATAAATCTAATTAGGTGCTAAATGACTAAATAAGTGCTAAAATGGCAATTGAAAGATGTGGTAGATTGAGAAAATATACTATTTGGTAGAATCAGGTTGGATCTTAGATTCTCTACAATTTGATCTTAGAATGTGATTCTATCAAAGTAGCTCTCATCCGATTCAAGATCTCGATTATGACAATCTTGATTGTGATCATGGTCTCATGGTTGTCTGGTCCCATAAACTCTTGCCCTGCTACACTATTGTGGATATGTCAAGTCAATCCACATCTCTAATATAGAGAAAACAGAGGAGTGGGATGTGTTTACTATATATCCATTATCTCCCCTACTCTGTTTTGCCGAGAGATAATCCATGTGTGTAACTCAACATAGATTGATTTGTTTATTGTTTTGTATGCATATATATGTTGTATTGTTTCTCCTCGTGACTATAATCTGTGCATGAAATTTAACATATATTCTCTTTCTTATAGGGGAAAAGACTCTTTGAGACCTTGGAGTGTCCATATCAACACTTTTGCAAAAAAGCCCTCATGCTTTTCGCAATTCTATTGGCGTCCTCGTTGGCTAGGTCCGTCGATCTTGCGTTGGGATCGCGAGTGCACGGTCGGGATCGACCGGGTGCAAACCTGTCCGATCGTAGGTCTGCAGCGAACGGTCCAGATTCATTTGTCCTACTTCCTCACCCCCCCAAAAAGCCCTAGCCCTTCCCCGTCCGTGCGTCGTGCCCTGCTCGCCTTCTTCCTGTTCCCCTTGTAACCCCGCTCTCCACAATCTATGCACTGCCACCGTCACCGGCCAGGGCATCGCCACCACTACTGCTCCACCTGCGGTCTTCGCCACCTCTTCCTCTCCCCGCGTTGTCGCCGCCGCCTCCAATCCCTATGCCTCCACCTCCCCTTCCCAACACCACCTTCCACGTGACATCGCCTCTCCCTCCTCGAGGAGCATCTTCAACAGCGTCACTGCCTTCTTTGCCTCCCCTGCGCCCCTCCGCGTAGCCTGCTCCATCCCTCCGGCTCCCCTGCACCCCCTTCGCCATCCCCGACCACTGTCTCTCTTAGCGTCGCCACCATCGAACAGGTAGTGATAGATGTGCTGGCCATGACTTAGATCCCGTCGGATCCAAGACTTATCATGCGCCTCCTACCCGCCATCAGCTGCCCTTGTTTCCATCATCCAAGGCCTCCCCGTCGTCCCCGCTGTTTCTTGTCTCTAACCACCATTGTTGGGAGGTATGGCTTCTTTCGATCTTCCTTGTTATCCCTCCTTATGCTACATTCCCTCCTCGTGTTTTTGAATTTTCCCCGGTCCTTTTTTTTTTTGCTATGGTGCCTAATCGATTTTGTGCCCTCTGGGATTTTTCCTCTACATGCTTCTTCCTGTGGTGGATTGATTTGGCCTCTTGGATTACCCTTGCTTTTGTATTCCAGGTTTGCCAATGCTTATGGGCCATACATGAGGTTGGAGTTGTTTAACCAATGAAAATATTGCTCCTATAATTTTGTAAATATAATAATTTCACCCTTATAGAGTTGTTGGCTAGCTGCCATCTTTGAAGATAATGAAGCACAATTTATTTGTTAATGTTTTGCTCAATTAACTAAGTGACACGTTACGAACTCACATTCTATATTTTCCATTCCAGGCCACAACTTTGCTGAGTTGTTTACTTAGATACGATGAAATTTGAAATTCTGAACATATAATTAAGCTAAATGAGATTTCACTTGTGTTTCTCTATTATGTTTAGAATAAGCATTTATTATGTACTTGTGTTACTAAAGAAACACGGTATAGAGTTTTACCCCCTGTTTCAAGGTTTTTTCGGTGCGTAAGAGATGAAACATTCTGTCTTTGTAGCGGGGCATGCTTAACTCTTGCTTGAAATTAATCATATGCATAGAGTGGCTGAGAGATGACAATAAGTTGTTTAGTTTTCGAAATTTGGTTGTAGAGATTGGTGTCAAATGGTTTGTTTGGCTACAAATTTTTGCTAACTATACTTGTAGCGTAGGACGTAAGTACACAAGCATATTCTTAGCCAGTTTCTTTTAACTTTGACCATATTGCTAATACCTCATATAACAAAACTAAAAGAAAATCATATCTTTTGTTCACTATTCAGATCAATATGGCTGACAGTTGCCTGATACATTAATCACAACTCCTAAAATATTCAACTTTGACTTGTTATTTTCTAATAAAAGTTGGATGATGAAGTTCTAGAGTGGTCTAGCTGTACAAAAATAGTGTTTTGAAGTAGTAATGCTATTAGATTTATCCACGGTTCGTGCTATGGACTATGATATTGACTACATGTGGTGGTGCTATGATATTTGATTTCGATTTGTTCTTGCAAGTGGTGGTGGTGTTAGATTTTTCTTGGTTGGTTCTTGATTCATCCATTCAGATTCTGCCGCTCAGTGCCGAATTGTCTCCGTGGTTTCCTGAGGTGGGTTGGATTGGATTTGTGCTCTCATCTTGGCTTTAGCAATTTTCTCTTCTTGTTTCGTGTGTGTGATTGTGTCTGTTCTTATTTCGCAGGTTGGATTGAGGGCATTAGGCAGGAGATGGAGGTGGAGGGCAAAAAGAATTTAGAGGTAGGTAGTAATTTAGTCTGTGAATCGAAATTCCCAAGAATTATTCCCTTTTCTTCAGAGTTGTAGTTGGAAGCCAAATGGGTGGTTTCTTGATTGAAAGTAGATTGGATCCAAGGACATGGAGGTGGAGAGCAAGAACCTAAGGCTGTAGGTGTCACAGCCCCAACAATTAAAATGGATTAATATGCATTTCATTAGCATGCATTACTGATTTCAAACTTTTCCACAATATATTGCACTTGAAAAATCAAATTCGAGGTGAACATACACATCAAAATTCACATTTCACCTCAAATCAGTAATAAAAAGTTGTGATCATCATCTGGAAATAATTTACTTAAATACTAAATTAATTATCATGAATTAATATAAATTTTCCAAAATTTTTGAGACTAGTTTGAACCTAATTAAAAATTCAAACAACCTTCATAGACATACAACATATTTGAATTTAAATATCACAAATTATATCATGAACAGTAGGGTTTCATAATTTTTCTGGGAACTATATCATCCCAGAACCCCACAAATTATTTCATAATTTTTGAAAATTTATTTCTATTTCTAAGCCTCACCAAAGTAGGAAAACATGTTAAATCTCGGTCAAATCTAAACTCGACTGAAAGCACCGTTGGAGCGACTCGAGTCCGACTTCGGTCACTTGACTCGGTGGAGTCAACTAGCTGCACCTCCGCATGCAACCCTTGGATCATGGATCAACGGCCGAGATCTCCTCGTCATTCGACTGTCGGACGCCCCCTAATCTCGTCCTTCCGATACAGATCGAACGATCCTTATTGAGCCACGTCGCCCCGTTTCGCTCCACACCGTGAGTCACTGGCAAAACGGGCCCGCCTGTCAGGCCTGTCTTCCTCCTTGGGCAGGAGCTCCTCAGAGCGCGTTTGCCACGCGGCTGTGACTCTCCGACGGGCCAGAACGGCTACTCGACGCCGTCACTCCACCGCTGCCGTTGGCCACTCCTGGAGCTCCCTCTCTTCACGCCGCCTCCACCCCCGTCATCACCCGAGCTTAATACCCCTCGGAGCCCTTCTTCTTCCCTCACTTCTCCTCTGGCCGCCGAGGAGAGGGAAGCTCACTTGAGCTCTGTTCTTCGGTAAGGTCCTCGAGACCTAGACCTTTTTATTCTATCTTGCATGCCATGTCCATTTTAGCTCATCTGAACTCTTGTCGTTGCTTATAGATCCAAAGGCACCAGCGTGTTCTCACCGGCTCTGGAGCGTGCCCGCGGCTAACCTTTGTCACCATCTTCATCTCCAAGAAGAACTTCTTCATTTCTTGCGTCACCTCATGTTCTAGACTATAAGGAGTAAAACCCCTCACCTTTTGGCACTAACGACTCACCAGGATTGTCGGAAATTGGAACTTCCCCCTTTTTGGCCGACTTTGCCCCTTTTCGTCTCCATCTCCGGCTGGGTGAGCTATTTTTCTATTCCCCTCAATATTAGCATCTTATGGACTTCCTTTACCTATTCCAATCACCCACTGTTGATTTCTTTGCTCAGGTTGCCGTGACATCGTGAGCCTCTCTTTGCCGCTTTTCGGTCGCATGTCGTCGGCGAGTTCCAGTGCCTCTCCGGTCCTTTTCCCGACTCAGGTAGCTTCCTCTTGTCCCCTAGGAGCTTGAGCATGCGCTCGCTTGCTTGATGCACTATCGAATCCCGGCGGGCGTTTATGTCGTAAAGTTTAGCTCCGCCCATCTCCGGCTAGTCGCCGTTTCAGCCCATTTCGGACCTCGCCACCACTACCAGGAGATGCGCATGGCTATTGCGGTCCCATACTAGCTTTCAGTTTGCGCCGCCTTAGACCTCAGCTCCGGCAAGCCGCCGGGCAAGCTCGGGCGATGCTACTGTTGTCGTTTTCGTCCGACACGTACTGTAGCACGGCGTTTTATTTAGCGCTAACGATCGTAGTTAATCAGTAATGAGTCTATTTGGTGGTCCCTAGTACGCTTTAAGTGGATGCGTAGTTCTTAGCGACGTTTTCACAAAAAGAGAACGTATTCTTTGAAGGCACAAAGTAGAATTGCGATGGGGAGTTGGGAAGCGTATTTTATAGAATACGTCTTCAACCTATTGCGATCGAGACCGAGTCTTGTTGACCAGTCAAAATCTTGACCCGGCCCCGCCGTCGATGAGTGCGGCTAGCGCAAGGTCCGTATGAAAGGTAGTAAATGCTTTATGAAATTCGGAATCGATTATTTTGCACACTGAAAATTGGTATTAACTTTGAAAATGCATAACTATTTCATATTAACTCCAAATCACATGGAACCACTTCTGATAATTTTCTTATTCAATCAACTTTATATTAAAATTAGTTTCAGACCTGTCTCTGTAGCAGAGAGCTTTATTTTGGAAAATGAGTAATTAATCCTATTATTTGTACAATAGAAAAATGATTGATAACTTTAAAAATTCATAAGTAATTATTGGAAACTTCAAAAACAGTGAGACCACTTTTGATATTTTTCATTTCCAGTGAACTTAATTATAAAAATGATTTCGAACTTACCTCTATCACAGAAAGTATAGTTTGAGAAAGATGATCTTAAAAGACATTATTTTTGTATTATTAATGCTGATAATTTTATAAATCAATAACTAAAACATGGAAACTCCAATTGGAGCAAACTCAACTGTTTCGAATTTGTGAAAATATTGTCCATTTACTCATGTAACCCTTGTAATCACCACTGCCCTACAAAATTTCACTTCATAATTAAAATTACTCAAATTGGACATATCGAAACCTGAAATTCAAAATAGCATAACTTCCAATTCATAACTCCGAATGGAATAATTCTTTTACCTAAACTCATCTAAAATCATGACCTAACTACTGTGGAAAAATCATGCATTTTTGAGCATTTTGGTTTTTGAGTTGTTTTCTCGATATTTATTTGATGTTATATTTATCTAGATACCGAGCTTATTGATATCGACTCCTATGGCGAGAGCGAACAACTTAGCTACCTGCAAGGCAAGCATCCTTTGAACTTTCTTTTTGCATCATATTTGATCCCAATTTTGTTAGGATAGATGCAATGATAATTGCTTGCATGCTATTTTGATAATGTCGCTATTTTTGTGATGAATAGTTAGACACATCCTATTATGTTGTCATTGTGGCTATCCATGAATTATTCCATTGCTGAAATGTTATGATAGGAGGTGTGAAGTTATATTGTTCGAGTTTGCTTAGCCATGCAAGTCTAGAATGGTAGTTGGTTGTCGGAATAACCCGACAACTATGGGATAAACACAACCCTCATTATATACTTTTGTTTCAGATCTTCGTACTGTTTTACAAGTTAAATTTTGTCATTTTAAATGAGCTTTTGGTCTGGACAAGTGTTGGTTAGTGATGGTGCTTTATGCACGAGATTTGGGTATGTGGTTGGACTTGTGCGGACAATTAAGGACCGAACTTTGGTAACGTCGTTGATTCAAGTACTTTCGTGCTACCATACGCAGTATATGGGTGCTTTGTGCGGTTAAGTAGGGGAAGGTTCTATTGTGTTAAGTCTCATGGTGGTGTAGGGGCATTTGTGTTTGATCATTTGTCCTTAGGAATCGATGTCAATGTTCTATAGTGTGCAAGGAGCACCAATTACCTTTTCATTACATCGGTATTTCCAATATAACATGTGAGCCCTTAGCAAGTGCTATATGCTACTTGTACTAAGACCGAAACATCTCACATGGGCGACTTAGCGCAATAGGGTTTTCTTCAAAACGATCGTATCTCGATTCTCCTCGCCAAAGATACCAAAGGAAGTGTGCCATTATCCGGAGGCTTACGGGCTAGTCAGTCGTGTGGGTAAGTAGTACACCTGCAGGTATAATCTATTCGAATAGCCGTGTCCACGGTTATGGACAACCGCTTGAGTTCGGAGTTACTATTGTTAGACTTGAAATTAAAATTGTGGTTATAACTCGGTAATTAGCATGAATGGGATGTTCATGCTTGTTGTTGTATCAAAGTGGGCAGCCGCTTTGTTATTTGTATGTTTTATTTGTTACTTAGATCATTACTTATTCACATGCTTTACTTCTACTTCAAATCTGATTTTGAAATGGCACTTGAAAAACTAGTATGTGTAGGTTGTACCTTTATTGCGTCTTTTCGCAAAACTAAGTCAATATGAGCCTTCCTTTGAATGACCTTATGCATAACTATTTTTATTTGTGTAAGACTTGCGAGTACTCTTTGGTACTCACCGGATGTTTCTTGGCTTTTACAGTGAGGACGATATTGAGGTTGATGAGCTCGCGGTGTCGACTTAGGTGACACCGACGAGTAGTATGCTATCTTCTAACTCCCGATCGGTTGCCGATGGGTTGTGGGCATACCACTGTTGGTCCTTTGGCTTATTTACTCGCTTCGCTATAAACTTGTTAAATTTGGCGGTCGGCCCTTATGTAATTGTACACTTAGAACCGTGTTGTAACTTTTGTACTATTTATGTATGATGGTTGTATAGATGTGACCAACGTTGTAATGAGGGTATGATTATATTGGTCACTGATCTTGGGAGCCAATATAAGTCATACTCGCTGTTCTTGGATTCCTATTTAACTCACTAAGTGTAGTGCTTGACTTGTTGGAGAACCGACAATCATGTAGTGCTAGCGAGGGGAGCAAGCGCGCATGATCGTCGGGGCTCTAGAATTGAGTTGAGTCTCTCACTTAGACCGAGTTAAGTTGGAATCCATTTATCGAGATCCTCGAGTTATGTCCCTAAGACTGGATTAGTCTCGGTCTTAAGGAGATAACCCGGGTCCCCAGCGTTACAGTATCGAGCCATACCGTCGTAGGTTAGTGATAGCATGGGCGTTAAGTTTAGCAAACCCTTGGTCAATTTATTTTCGAAATTATCAAAATTACTTTGAAAAGTTAAGTTAGGAGTATCTTTTATTCCTTACCCATCCTAGTATCATTCCTTGCCTTATTCAGGTTTTGGTTTGCAAAAACTAACTTACCTTGCCTTTTCTCATCCTTTAGATGAACCCCAATACCTTGTTCGCGAGACCCAAGCCGAGGATGTGGGAGGATACCGGAGTTACCGAGGATATGATGTGGAAGGCGAATTTCACCTACCGGCCGACATCTTGTAGGGAAGCGGGTAGGCTACACTAGCGCAAATTAAAAATTCTACCCGTAAACCAAGATCACTGCGATTATAGATCACGGTCTTACCACTAGACGCAGTGCGGAAGTTGATGCAGCGTCGTCGGGCGATGTAGTCGTACCAAGTTGATGCAAGATGCGTCGGGCGCAGTAGTCGTACTACTTCCTCGTCCTCGTCGTGGCGCCCCACGCATGCCTCCTTTCTTGCGGTTCGTCCCAACGCCACGGTGCATGCAGCGCCTTCAAAGGTATCCACACGTGCGGGAGAAGCGACGCGCGCGGACTACTAGATCGCGCGGCGACTAGGGCGTGGGAGGGTGGCAGCCGGGGTTTGGGGATGTTACGAAAAACTCAACCTCAACCGTAGCGCCGCCCTCCTTTTATAGACGTCCTTATAATGGGCTTCTACGAATAGAGGCCCATTAGGACTCAATGCCCGTCTATTCGAATCCAATCCGAATTAGGCTTCACCCTAAGTGTGTGACCTATGGTTCACATATGTTTAGACATGACGCGAGTACACATACTTGGTCAATAGTTGGTAGCGCCTCTAGCAAGGCGTGCCAACTCCTAAACATACGTAAAGATCATATCGGACGAACCATCACAACGTTATGTACATGCCAATCCCTTTGCCTCACGATATTCGGTCGAGCTCCAAGTGACCACTCTTTCTCGATCGTGATCGGAAGCCCTTACTAGGTTAACTCTTAACCTTAAGTAGCATGGCCATGCATTTCGGATCCGATCACTCGAGGGCCCAGAGATATCTCTCGGTGAGAGGGCAAATCCCATCTCGATCGACCATGCCTCGCGGCATGCTTCATGACAAACCCGAAAGCTACCTTTATAACTACGATTCACGAGTAGCGTTTGATAGCCCTAAGTAGGTCGATTCACATCTCAAGTACATGCGACAATCTCGTGTCTAAGGACAAGGCGTACACATTGTGTAGAGAACCATAAGAATAATTACTATGTCTCATGTTGGGTCGGTCCAACCCCATGTTCTAAACATGTGTCCACATTATTGGTTTGACATCTCCATGTCTATGACTCGTGAAACATGGTCATCAACCGATACATGTGCTAATCCATCATTCACGTGTGTCCTCACATGAACTCCGACTAGGGACAACTTTAGAATAACCATACAAGTAAAGAGTTTCACAAACAAGTCACATACTTGTTAATCAACACAAAGGCAATATTCAAGGAACATTTATTAAATCATGGATACAATGAAATATCATCATCAATATGATTGCCTCTAGGGCATATCTCCAATGATCTCCCACTTGCACTAGAGTCAATCTAGAATATATCTAATACCCATAGCTCTTGTGTGCGCCTCATGCTTAGGTGTGGAGAGGCTTAGTCAAAGGATCTCAAATATTCAAATCCGTGTGTATTTTGCATATCTTTAAATCTCCTCGATTAAGGATCTCTCGAATGAGATGAAACCGCCGCAGATATGTGTTTGTTCTTTTGGTGATTCCTCGGCCCGTGGCTTGCGCAATGGCCCCACTTGTTATCACAAGAAAGATCCGGAGGATCGCACGCACTAGGAACCACACCTAGTTCGATTATGAACTTCCTTATCCAAACACCTTCCTTTGCCGCCTGAAGCCGCAATGTACTCGGCCTCGTTGTAGAGTCGACAACGGTCTCCCGCTTGGAACTCTTCCAACTTACCGCACCACCGTTCAAAAGGAACACAAAACCCGATTGCGATTTGTAATCATCTTTGTCGGTTTGGAAGCTTGCATCGGTGTAACCATTTACAACGAGCTCTTCCTCACCTCCGTAGACTAGGAACACATCCTTAGTTCTTCTCAAATACTTGAGGATGTTTTTAACTGCTGTCCAGTGACTCTCACTGGATCACACAGTATCTGCCGTAACACTTAGAGCATAGGAAACATCGGCGAGTACACATCATAGCATACATGATAGATCCAATGGCCAAGCATATGGAATCTTACTCATGCGATCTCGCTCATCAGTTGTCGAAGGACACTGAGTCTTGCCAAGATTTATGCCATGAGACATGGGCAAGAACCCTTTCTTTGCCTCCTCCATGTTGAACCGTTTCAACACTTTGTCAATGTAAGTACTCTGGCTTAATCCTATTAGCCTTTTGATCTATCTCTATAGATCTTAATACCCAAAATATATGCCGCTTCCCTAAGTCCTTCATTGAGAAACTATTTTTGGTGAGGTCTTAACGGACTCGAGCATAGGAATATCATTTCCAATCAGTAATATGTCATCTACATATAAGATTAGAAATACGAGTGAGCTCCCACTTGTCTTCTTGTAAACACAAGATTCATCTTCGCTTTTGATGAAGTCAAACCCTTTGACCACTTCATCAAAACGAATGTTCCAACTCCGAGATGCTTGCTTCAATCCATAAATGGATTTTTGAAGTTTGCATACTTTTCTAGCATTGTTTGGATCGACAAAACCTCGGGTTGTATCATATACACGTCCTCGGTTAAATTTCCATTAAGGAAAGCCGTTTTGACATCCATCCGCCATATCTCATAGTCGAAATATGCAACAATAGCTAGAATGATCCGTATTGATTTAAGCATCGCTACTGGTGAGAAAGTCTCATCGTAGTCAACTCCTTGAACTTGCCGAAAACCTTTGCGACAAGTCGAGCTTTATGGATATGAACATTTCCATCCATATCAATCTTCCTTTATAGATCCATTTGCACTCTATGGTTTTAACACCATCAAAGTGGTCAACCAAATTCCAAACTTGATTGTCTCCATGGATGCTATCTCGGATCTCATGGCACTATGCCATTTCTCGTAGTCTGGGTCCATCATTGCTTCCGCATAGGTCGTAGGCTCATCATTGTCTAACAATAATATATCTCGCGCATTGCGAGCCTTCCGACCTTCGTGGTGGTGGTGCTTCCTTTGCCATGGGTTCCTCAACTTGTTACGCCACATGGGCGTCATTCGTCGAGTCTTCCCCGATTGGTTCATCTTGAACTTCTTCAAGCTGCACCGTTCTTCCACTTGTCTCCCTGTTGAGAAACTCTTTCTCTAGGAAAACACCACTTCGAGTGACAAACACTTTGCCCTCTAGTCGGTTGTAGAAGTAATATCCAAAGGTTTCCTTCGGATATCCCACGAAAATGCATTTATCCGACTTGGGTGTGAGCTTGTCCGACTGTAGTCGCTTGACAAACGCCTCACATCCCCAAATCTTTAGAAAAGACAAGCGTGACTCTTCCCGGTCCATATCTCATATGGTGTCTTAACTACTGATTTAGACGGCACCTATTAAGTGTGAAAGCTGCCGTTTCTGAGCGTAACCCCAAAAGGATAATGGTAAATCTGATCGGCTCATCATCGATCGAACCATGTCCAACAAGGTCGATTACGCCGCCGGATACCCGTTTCTTTGAGGCGTTCGGCGGTGTTAGTCGTGGAACAATTCGCAACTCTTGAGATGATTGCTAAATTCATGACTCAAATACTCGCCACCACGATCGATCGCGAGCCTTAATTTTCTTGGCACGTTGATTTTCAACTTCATTCGGAACTCTTTGAACTTTTCAAAAGTTTCGGACTTATGTTTCATTAAGTAGACATAGCCATATCTACTAAAATCATCGATGAAAGTTATGAAGTAATGAAATCCACCTCTAGCGATCGTGCTCATTGGTCCACATACATCGGTATGTATGATTTCCAACAAGTCTGATGCCCTCTCAAAAGAACCTTTAAAAGGTGATTTGGTCATCTTACCAAACAAACAAGCTTCACATGTCTCGTATGATTCAAAATCAAACGAAGTTAGAAGACCATCGACATGGAGCTTCTTCATGCGCTTTTCACTTATGTGACCCAAACGACAATGCCAAACATAGGTGGGATTCAAATCATTAGGTCAAGTCTTTTAGCATTTATGTTAAAGATAGGCGCATCATCAAGATTTAAAATAAATAACCCATTCACAATGGGCGAAAAGCCATAAACATTCCATTTTTAGAGATCAAACAACCATTGTCTTTACTTGCAAATGAATAACCATCTCTCATCAAACATGAGGGGATAAAATGTTTCGACTCATACTAGGAACATAATAACAATTATTCAATTCCATAATAAATCTTGAAGGAAGCTGAAGTTGCATGGTGTCGATAAATAACGCAAAGAACCCTTGCTTTATTTCCGACGAAAATCAACTTCACCTCTTGCGACTCCTCTCTACTTATTAGCCCTGCATCGAGTTGCAAATGTGAGCAAGCGATCAGGTATCAAATACCCAAGAGTTAATAGGAGCATCTGCAAGAAAAATGTCTAAAACATTTATGACAAGTGTACCATGGGTGGAAGTCTTACTTCCACCTTCTTCTTGCATTCATCGGAATCCATGTACTTCTTGCGTTTCTCTTCCGGTGGCGATTTCTTTACAATAGAAGCATCTGTCTCACTCAGTCCAAGATTAGGCTTAGGCGTTGGCCGAGATCATATCTTTAACCTTGCCCTTATTCTTTGGCCATGGCTTCTTACCCTTTTTCTTGAAGCTAGACTTGTTCTGCACACCATCACATGGCTAGGCCACGCACACTTCTTAATGTCACTCTCTTGTTTTGAGCATCCCACAAAGCTCATTAAGGCCCTTATCCGCCCCATGCATATGGTAGTTCAAATGAAATGCCCATAGCTAGGTGGAAGAGACGCTAAATGAAATCGATTGCCAACTCTTGGCCAATTGGAAAACCAAGTTTATCCAAAGTCCATTGTAACCAACCATTTTGATCACATGTGGGCCTCTGGGTGCACCTTTTGTTAACTTGCATTCCGAAAAGCCTTAGAGACATTGAACCGTTCGGTCTGGCACATATGCGAACATGACCTTAAGCGCTATGATCATATCATACGCTTCCGATCCTCAAACGCTTTTGAAGGTCGTTCCATGCATGCAAGCATAAGACGACTAATCTCAAGAGAGTCATCACATGCTTTCTTGTAGGCATTTTTAACAAGCAGCAGACGCATTGTTTGCGAGTTCTTCGGGATTGGGGTGTCGAACGTTTTCCTTTTATCCGCCTACGAGAACAATTCTCGTGTTACGGACCAAATCGAATAGTTTGTTCCATTTAATTTCTCTTTCTCAAGAATCGATCGCAAAGCAAAAGGGTGTGCGTGGTTGCTAGATGCCATTGATCTACAATAGGAAATGCAAAATACTAAGACAAATAAAACCATGATAGAGTAAATTGTATTAAACAAATTTAATAGAATGTACTCCCACTAAAATCAACATCCTCTGTTGATTCTTAGCGATTCAAGATCCATGATTAACGAGTCTACTAGTGAGCTTTTGCATCACCGCTAGAAGACAAGGTAATTCGATAAGCAACACCTGCTAATCATATCTCTATATGACTCTTGTTGTTGGGTGACATCTCTATGCCCCGCGCCCAACCTTTATGCCCCAAGACCCATAACCTTTATGATAACCTTGTTAAGTTCACCAATCCTTATGCATGTAAGTATCCGATACAAAACTCATCTAGTCAAGGAAAGTTGATGGTGCCCTAATTTTATAGACCCACCATCAATTTACAAGACATGGGATGGTGCAAAGTTTAATTGGGAGGGCATATGTTTAACTTAACATTTCGCGATGGATCGCTATACTTCTACCATTCAAACATGCATAGGAGTAAAACAATAGGAATAGCATTCACACAGTTGTGACTCAGTATGGCCCATTTTCTCATGGTGATCTCCATCGCCATAGAATCTGTCCACCATAATGATCTCCATCTCCATGGTTCATGTGTGCCATCCCTCCAAGTGATGTGTCCTCCGAGTACTACTATAAGCTATTACTCATAAATACTAGTAATAAAATACATGGATACTAGGAATCATCACAAGTCGCACGCATGAGCCGTTAATACAATACTTTGACAACACAATGGCTCCAGTAGTGTTGCGTACCTATGACACGCAGTCATGCAAATATTACAAACATGCATCACATACACATTAGGCCATACTGGTCACATACATCCTGCAAAAACAAGTTTATGCATAGAATCGCAATCTACCGGATAGGGGGTCGAGGGGGTTTCCCCCCGCGGGGTTCGAAGGGGCAATCTATGCAATTTTTACATAGGATTTTGATCCAATCTATGCAATTTTTACATAGGAGTTTGATCGGCAAATCATATTTACCACAAATCGACTACTGTTCCGATTCGACCAATTTGTATTGATCTTCGCATGCCGCAACCGGTTTTACGTGTCACTGTCTACCCCGATGGTGAATCCGACCGGTAGGGGTATGTTATTTCACGACCTTAGCAGCATGATCACGGTACATCGATTATTAATCTAGGTTCCGATTAGATCAATCATATTGATCTTCGCATGCCGCAACCGGTTTTACGTGTCACTGTCTACCCCGATGGCGAATCCGACCGGTAGGGGTATGTTGTTTCACGACCTTAGCAGCATGATCACGGAAACCAGATCAATCCATTACCAGAACTATACAATCGATCACATCGATCATACCGATTTACATATCGCCATATGCAAATCACCCGAACCTATAACATGACAGAACCGCTCGATACCATTGTAGGGAAATGGGTAGGCTACACTAGCGCAAATTAAAAATTCTACCCGTAAACCAAGATCAATGCGATTATAGATCACGGTCTTACCACTAGACGCGCAGTGCGGAAGTTGATGCGAGGCGTCGGGCGGTGTAGTCGTACCAAGTTGATGCGATGACGTCGGAGGCGAGTAGTCGTACTACTTCCTCGTCCTCGTTTTGGTGTCCCACGCATGCCTCCTTTCTTGCGGTTCGTCCCAACGCCACGCATGCAGCGCCTTCAAAGGTATCCACGCGTGCGGAGGAAGCGGCGCACGCCGGACTACTAGATCCGCGCGGCGACTAGGGCATGGGAGGGTGGCGGCCGTGGTTTGGGGATGTCACGAAAAACTCAACCTCAACCAGGCGCCGCTGCCCTCCTTTTATAGACGTCCTTATAATGTGCTTCTACGAATAGAGGCCCATTAGGACTCAATGCCCGATCTAATTCGAATCCAATCCGAATTAGGCTTCATTCTTAAGTGTGTGACCCTATGGTTCACATATGTTTAGACATGACGCGAGTACACATACTTGGTCAATAGTTGGTAGCGACCTCTAGCAAGACGTGCCAACTCCTAAACATACGTAAAGATCATATCGGACGAACCATCACAACGTTATGTACATGCCAATCCCTTTGCCTCACGATATTCGGTCGAGCTCCAAGTGACCACTCTTTCGATCTGTGATCCGGAATCCCTTACTAGGTTAACTCTTAACCTTAAGTAGCATGGCCAAGCATTTACGGATCCGATCACTCGAGGCCCGAGATATCTCTCGTAGAGAGGACAAATCCCATCTCGATCGACCATGCCTCGCAAACATGCTTCATGACAAACCCGAAAGCTACCTTTATAACTACCCGATTCACGAGTAGCGTTTGATAGCCCCTAAGTAGGTCGATTCACATCTCAAGTACATGCGACAATCTCGTGTCTAAGGACAAGGCGTACACATTGTGTAGAGAGAACCATAAGAATAATTACTATGTCTCATGTTGGGTCGGTCCAACCCCAAGTTCTAAACATGTGTCCACATTATTGGTTTGACATCTCCATGTCTATGACCTGTGAAACATGGTCATCAACCGATACATGTGCTAATCCATCATTCACGTGTGTCCTCACATGAACTCCGACTAGGGACAACTTTAGAATAACCATACAAGTAAAGAGTTTCACAAACAAGTCACATACTTGTTAATCAACACAAAGGCAATATTCAAGGAACATTTATTAAATCATGGATACAATGAAATATCATCATCAATATGATTGCCTCTAGGGCATATCTCCAACACATACTCCCTTTACCGTCGAGATCGAGGGCCAGGAATGGAGGAATACTTGGCTGTGGCTGATATTATTGCTAGGCGTGTTACGGGAAGTATCCCGTATCGTTTTCAGGCTTATGGCACTTCGGAGGCCATGGCGCTGCAAGAAGTGGCTAGGGTGGCCATGAGTCGCCTCCGCTATGACCTGACCGAGCTGTCCCAGCCGCCCTATGACCATTTCCCCATGCAAGCACGTGAAGGGGAAGTGAGCCGGTTTGCTAGGGTTCAGTTCGGCGAAGACCCTCAGGTTCGACAATTGGCAAGACTGGTGCACATCATGGACGGATGCATCATTGCACCATGCTTGAGTTGTGGGAGACGCGACGGCGTCTCATTGAGGCTCAGGAGCACTTGAGGCTCATGCATGATATGAGGCTCATTCATCCCAGTGTGCTATATGGCACTAATATGATCTCCCCTTATCTTTTCGCACTGCCAGATTGTCGTCTTCCTGTGGTAGGAGGTCATATGAATGCCATAGGATCACCTTTGCGTCTTCCTAACCTAGGGGACCCCGACGATACTGGATCCCCTGGGGCACATCTTTTGGATGAGTTTCCGGTGAACTTTGACCGGAATAATATCTAGGATGTTGAGGTAGTGAGCTCGCTGTCCAGGCATGTTTTCAGCGAAGCGTGTATCCTTTAATTGTTGTAACAGGCTAGTAGTCGTTGGATCTTCTTGTATTATTTTGGACTTTGACTTTGGGCAGTTGCCATTTGCCTACGGGCCAACCTGGATGTAATTGTTCCAAAGGACTATCATTTGCTGTTATGGATTTTGTACTAGCCTTAATGTTTTGTACCTTATTTGATGTTAAATTTCTGCTGTGTTTTTAAATATCATTCTTATTGCTTGCTCAAATAAGTTGTGACCTTCATGTTTATCTTCTAATCCTCCTTGTCACTCCAGGATGTCAGGTCCTAATACTCGGGCTAGAGCTCAGCGCGATGGGGGATCTCCACCCCAGGGCACTCGTTCTGCTGCTGTGGCAGAACTTTACGCCCGCGAGGAGAGGGGTGAGCCCTCTCACCAGCACCAACCGCGGGACAGTTCTTCTGAGGAAGTGCTTCCTCCGCCACCCACTATGGCGGAAGTCTTGGCTCGGTCGAGAAAGCAGATGGATCGTACCAGGATCACGGAGGCGATAGCTCGCAACACCCTCTCCTGCTCTGCGTAGCGAGGAGGGGGACAGCAGAGGCAGCGGGGAGGTCTCGCTGATTTCCAGCGAACCAATCCCTCCGCTTTCTCTGGCACCGAGAGCCCGATGGAGGCTGAGGACTGGCTGAGAGACATTGAGAAGAAGCTGGCTATTGCTCAGTGCACAGGCGTTGAGAGGGTGCTCTTTGCCAGCTATCAGCTTGAGGGCGCCGCTAGTGCGTGGTGGGACAACTATACCGCCATGCAGCCGGATGGGGAAGTTCCATCATGGGGCGAGTTCTGTGCAGCCTTCAGGGAGGCTCACATTCCTGAGGGGGTTATGTTGATCAAGCAACAGCAGTTCCTTGCCCTGAAGCAAGGAAAGAAGACCGTCTCTGAGTACCTCCAGGAGTTCAACTCCTTGGCCCGCTATGCCCGGATGATGTATCCATCGGCGCGCACGCGGCGCTTCATGGCGGCTTGAGCGAGCAGATGCGATTGGCTTTAGCGCACATGATTTCCGCAATTTCCAGCATCTAGTGAACAAGGCCATAGTTGTGGAGCATAAGAGTGTGGCAGTGGAGGAGTCCAGGAAGAGGAGGAGGGCAGCCCAGCTCTCAGCTAGTAGCAGTTTCCCTCGGCAGCGCCCCAGGCCACCCGGGCCTCGCCCTCGTGCCCCAAAGACCACCGAGGCCTCCTGTGGTACCTCCACGACCCTCTCCACCAGTGGCGCAGCGGAACAACGGGGGTAAGAACTCCCAGAACAGTGGGGCATACAAGCCCAATGTCACCTGTTTCCATTGTGGTCGTCAGGGCCATTATGCACACCATTGCCTCGCCAAGCAGCGAGGAATGCCCCAGACTTATCGAGCTCCTACTCCACCAGCTGTGGCGAGACCTTCACCACCTCCGAGGGCAGCATCTACCCCTCCTCAGATTCTAGCACGTGGCCGAGTGAACCACGTCACCGCCGAGGAGGCTAGCGACGCTCCAGACGTTGTTTTGGGTACACTTCTCGTTAATTCTTGTCCTGCATCAGTTTTATTCGATTCAGGAGCATCTCATTCATTCATCAAAGAACAATATGCTGCACTTAATCAATTTGAAACAGTCAAACTTCAGCCACCTTATCAAATTCAATCACCGGGATCGGTTTTCCAAACCGATCAAGTCTGCCGGGGCGTAAAAGTGGAAATTCAAAATATCAACTTCCTGGCCAATTTAATTGTGATAAATTCAGTAGGTATTGATGTGATATTAGGGATGGATTGGCTGTCCAAAAATCAGGGAAAGATCGATTGTGCTCAACGGTCCATTTCAGTCACTAGCGAAGATGGCGATCGGTCATTTTGCACCTTCGCGATTCTCATCTCTATGCTTTGGAAGCTAGTACCTCTCTTGAAATTGAGAAAGTGCTAGTGGTGTGTGAATATCCAGATGTATTCCCTGAAGAACTACCGGGCATGCCTCGGACCGTGAAGTTGAATTCGTCATTGAGCTTGCACGATGCTGCGCCAATTTCAAAGCGGCCGTATCGGATGCCTCCAAATGAGTTGGTAGAATTGAAAGCATAACTCCAAGAACTTCAAGATAAGGGTTTCATTCGGCCAAGCTCCTCACCTTGGGGATGCCCGGCCATCTTTGTTAAGAAGAAAGACAAGAGCTTGCGGATGTTAGTTGACTACCGTCCGTTGAATGAAGTCACTGTTAAGAACAAGTATCCGCTTCCGCGGATTGATGACCTGTTCGACCAACTTAGTGGAGCCCAAGTGTTCTCAAGATTGACTTGAGGTTGGGTTACCATCAAATCAAGGTCGGACAGAGGACATTCAGAAGCGACTTTCTCTACTCGGTATGGTCTATATGAGTACACTGTTATGTCTTTTGGATTGACTAATGCACCTGCTTATTTCATGAATCTCATGAACTCGGTTTTCATGGAGTATTTGGACCAGTTCGTCGTTGTATTTATTGATGACATCCTTATTTACTCCAAGTCCGACGAAGAACACGAGAAACATCTGAGACTTGTGTTGGAAAAGCTTCGTTAGCATCAACTCTATGCCAAATTCAGCAAATGTGAATTTTGGCTACGTGAAGTGAGTTTCTTGGGTCATGTACTCTCCAAGGGTGGTGTATTTGTTGATCCAAGTAAGGTACAGGATGTCTGAATGGAAACAACCAAAGAGCGTCACCGACATTCGCGATTTTCTTGGGCTTGCGGGCTACTACGCGAGTTCATCAAGAACTTCTCCAAGATTTATAGACCTATGACTCAACTTCGAAGAAGGAAAAGAAGTTCGAATGGTCGGTGATTGTGAACAAAGCTTTTGATTCTCAAAGAATGTTGACCACGGCTCGGTGCTCATCCTTCGGATGTTCACAAGAGCTTTGATATTTCTTGTGATGCATCTCGCCATGGGCTCGGTTGTGTGCTTATGCAAGAGGGCCGAGTAGTGGCTTATGCGTCAAGACAGTTGAGACCTCATGAGGCTAACTATCCCACTCATGACTTAGAGCTTGCAGCAGTTGTTCATGCTCTAAAGATTTGGCGACATTACCTCATCGGTAATCGTTGCGAGATCTACACCGACCACAAGAGTCTCAAATATATTTTCACCCAAGCTGATCTAAACTTGAGGCAAAGAAGATGGCTTGAGTTAATCAAAGATTATGACATGGGACTTCATTATCATCCAGGAAAAGCCAATGTGGTGGTCGATGCATTGAGCAGAAAATCTCAATGCAACTGTTTATCTGTAATCCCTTCTTCGGCAGGCTTGTGTGCCGCCATGCAACAATTGCAGCTGGAAATAATTGAAGAAGGTTCGCTCGCTGCCCTAAGTGTGAGTTGTACACTTGAGGACCAGATTAGAGAAGCCCAAAGAAGCGCGCGCAGTGGCTCAAATCCGAGAGGCAATGAAGAAACACAAAGCCAAAGGCTTTAGGGAAGATTCACAAGGCACACTGTGGTTCGGGAACCCGTTGGTGGTGCCTTTTGATCATAATTTGAGAGGGAAAATTCTCAAAGAGGCTCATGACTCCAAATTCTCTATTCACCCAGGTAGTACCAAGATGTACCAAGACTTGAAGAAGAGGCTCTGGTGGAGCCAATTGAAGCGTCAGATCGCTCAATATGTTGCCGAATGTGATGTATGCCAAAGAGTCAAAGCTGAGCATTTGAAGCCAGCTGGTACTCTAGATCCCCTGCCCATTCCCAAGTGGAAATGGGAAGAAGTTGGCATGGATTTTATCACCGGCCTTCCAGGACTCAAGTGGGTCCGATTCCATATGGGTGATTGTCGACCGTCGCGAAAGTTGCTCACTTTATTCTGTCAAGACCACTTACACTAGTGCCAAGCTAGCGAGTTGTACATCTCGAGAATTGTTTGTCTTCATGGTGTACCAAAGGTGATTGTTTGAGATATAGGTCCTCAGTTCACCTCTCATTTCTGGAAGTGCTTGCATCAAGCAATGGGGACCAACCTATCTTTCATTCGACTTATCACCCACAAACCGATGGACAAGCGAGAGGGTAAACCAAGTTTTAGAAGACCTTCTCCGAGCTTGTGTCTGTCCTATAGCAAAAGCGGGAGAAGTGCTTGCCATTTGCGGAGTTCTCCTACAACAACGACTTCCAATCCAAAGTATTCGGATGTCACCACTCGAAGCATTGTATGGGAGGGCTTGTAGGACACCCTTGAACTGGTCGAAGCGGGAGAGGCCATTCTATGGCCCAACCTTGGTGGAAGATCTTTGAAGAACAAGTTCGTGTCATTCGCGAACGACTTAGGGCGGCTCAATCACGTCGAAGTCGTATCCGACCGTCGTCGCCGCAAGTTGAGTTTCAAGGTGGGCGATCATGTTTATCTTAAAGTCTCTCCTATGAAAGGAGTTCATCGCTTCCAAATCAAAGGTAAATTAGCACCTCGCTATATTGGACCTTTCCGTATTCTAGCTAAGTTGGGATCGGTGGCCTACCGGTTGGAGTTGCCACCATCACTTTGAGGCGCACAACGTTTTCCATGTCTCCCAACTCAAGAAATGTCTTGAGTCCCAACGAAGCAACCAAGTTGGGCGAACTCGACTTGCAACCCGACCTATCTTATCGAGAGAGCCCGATTCGTATCCTTGAGGAAACCGGCGCAAGGCGAGAATCGTAACATCAAGTTCATCAAGGTTCAATGGAACAACCACACGAAGATGAAGCAACTTGGGAGCGTGAAGACCGGATCGGCGGCATATCCAGACCTTTTCTCTACATGAAGTGCCTTCGTATCAAGAAAGGAAAGGTAAAACATAGCAATATAAACAAAATTATTCTTATGGCATAATTATAACATGTCAACACTATCTTTGAAGAAAATCAAGACAACGTAAATTATAACTTCTAATGAAGACTTTCTAATTCTTCTCTACCCAGATCTCGGGTCGAGATCTTTTGTAAGGGGGGGAGGTTTGTCACAGCCCCAACAATTAAAATGGATTAATATGCATTTCATTAGCATGCATTGCTGATTTCAAACTTTTCCACAATATATTGCACTTGAAAAATCAAATTCGAGGTGAACATACACATCAAAATTCACATTTCACCTCAAATCAGTAATAAAAAGTTGTGATCATCATCTGGAAATAATTTACTTAAATACTAAATTAATTATCATGAATTAATATAAATTTTCCAAAATTTTTGAGACTAGTTTGAACCTAATTAAAAATTCAAACAACCTTCATAGACATACAACATATTTGAATTTAAATATCACAAATTATATTATGAACAGTAGGGTTTCATAATTTTTCTGGGAATTATATCATCCCAGAACCCCACAAATTATTTCATAATTTTTGGAAATTTATTTCTATTTCTAAGCATCAGTCAAAGTAGGGAAAACATGTTAAATCTCAGTCAAATCTAAACTCAGACTCGAGCACTGTTGGAGCGACTCGAGTCCGACTCGGTCACTTGACTCGGTGGAGTCAACTAGCTGCACCTCCGCATGCAACCCTTGGATCATGGATCAACGGCTCAGATCTCCTCGTCATTCGACCTGTCCGGACGTCCCCCTAATCTCGTCCTTCCGATCTGCATCGAACGATCCTTATTGAGCCACGTCGCCCGTTTCGCTCCGCACCGTGAGTCAGCGGCAAACGGGGCCGCTGTCGCCTGTCTTCCTCCTGGGCGGGAGCTCCTCAGCGCGCTTGCGCTGCCTGGTGTGACTCTCCGATGGGCCGAGCGGCTACTCGGCGCCGTACTCCACCACTTCGGTTGGCCACTCCTGGAGCTCCCTCTCTTCACGCCGCCTCCACCCCCGTCATCACCCGAGCTTAATACCCCTCGGAGCCCTTCTTCTTCCCTCACTTCTCCTCTGGCCGCCGAGGAGAGGGAAGCTCACTTGAGCTCTGTTCTTCGGTAAGGTCCTCGAGACCTAGACCTTTTTATTCTATCTTGCATGCCGTGTCCATTTTAGCTCATCTGAACTCTTGTCGTTGCTTATAGATCCAAAGGCACCAGCGTGTTCTCATCGGCTCTGAGCGTGCCGCGGCTAACCTTTGTCACCATCTTCATCTCAGAAGAACTTCTTCATTTCTTGCGTCACCTCATGTTCTAGACTATAAGGAGTAAAACCCCTCACCTTTTGGCACTAACGACTCACCAGGATTGTCGGAAATTGGAACTTCCCTTTTTGGCCGACTTTGCCCCTTTTCGTCTCCATCTCCGGCTGGGTGAGCTATTTTTCTATTCCCCTCAATATTAGCATCTTATGGACCTCCTTTACCTATTCCAATCACCCATCGTTGATTTCTTTGCTCAGTTGCCGTGACATCGTGAGCCTCTCTTTGCCACCGGATCGCACGTCGTCGGCGAGTTCGGTGCCTCTCCGGTCCCTTTCCGACTCGGTAGCTTCCTCTTGTCCCTAGGAGCTTAAGCATGCGCTCGCTTGCTTGATGCACTATCGAATCCGTGGGCGTTTATGCCGTAAAGTTTAGCTCGCCCATCTCGGCTAGTCGCCGTTTGGCCCATTTCGGACCTCGCCACCACTACCGTGAGATGCGCATGGCTATTGCGGTCCCATACTAGCTTTCGCTTGCGCCGCCTTAGACCTCGGCTCGGCCGCAAGCCGCAAGCTCGCAACGCCATCGTTGTCGTTTCGTCCGCACGCATCTTGTAGCACGGCGTTTTGTTTAGCGCTAACGATCGTAGTTAATCGAGAATGAGTCTATGACCGTGGTCCCTAGTACGCTTTAAGTGGATGCGTAGTTCTTAGCGATGCGTTTTCACAAAAGAGAACGTATTCTTTGAAGGCACAAAGTAGAATTGCGATGGGGAGTTGGGAAACGTATTTTATAGAATACGTCTTCAACCTATTGCGGTCGAGACCGAGTCTTGTTGACAGGTCAAAATCTTGACCCCGGCCCCGCTTGTCGTGAGTGCGGCTAAGCGCAAGGTCCGTATGAAAGGTAGTAAATGCTTTATGAAATTCGAATCGATTATTTTGCACACCAAAATTGGTATTAACTTTGAAAATGCATAACTATTTCATATTAACTCCAAATCGCATGGAACCACTTCGATAATTTTCTTATTCAATCAACTTTATATTAAAATTAGTTTCAGACTGCCTCTCAGTGTGTAGAGCTTTATTTTGGAAAATGAGTCATTAATCCTATTATTTGTACAATAGAAAATGATTGATAACTTTAAAATTCATAAGTAATTATTGGAAACTTCAAAAACAAGTGAGACCACTTTTGATAATTTTCATTTCAAAGTGAACTTAATTATAAAAATGATTTCGAACTTACCTCACACAGAAAGTATAGTTTGAGAAAGATGATCTTAAAAGACATTATTTTTGTATTATTAATGCTGATAATTTTATAAATCAATAACTAAAACATGGAAACTCCAATTGGAGCAAACTCAATTGTTTCGAATTTGTGAAAATATTGTCCATTTACTCATGTAACCCTTGTAATCACCACTGCCCTACAAAATTTCACTTCATAATTAAAATTACTCAAATTGGACATATCGAAACCTGAAATTCAAAATAGCATAACTTCCAATTCATAACTCCGAATGGAATAATTATTTTACCTAAACTCATCTAAAATCATGACCTAACTACTGTGGAAAAATCATGCATTTTTGAGCATTTTGGTTTTTGAGTTGTTTTCTCGATATTTATTTGATGTTATATTTATCTAGATACCGAGCTTATTGATATCGACTCCTCACATGGCGAGAGCGAACAACTTAGCTACCTGCAAGGCAAGCATCCTTTGAACTTTCTTTTTGCATCATATTTTATCCCAATTTTGTTAGGATAGATGCAATGATAATTGCTTGCATGCTATTTTGATAATGTCGCTATTTTTGTGATGAATAGTTAGACACATCCTATTATGTTGTCATTGTGGCTATCCATGAATTATTCCATTGCTGAAATGTTATGATAGGAGGTGTGAAGTTATATTATTCGAGTTTGCTTAGCCATGCAAGTCTAGAACTGGTAGTTGGTTGTCGGGAATAACCCGACAACTATGGGATAAACACAACCTCATTATATACTTTTGTTTCAGATCTTAGCACTGTTTTACAAGTTAAATTTTGTCATTTTAAATGAGCTTTTGGTCTGGACAAGTGTTGGTTAGTGATGGTGCTTTATGCACGAGATTTGGGTATGTGGTTGGACTTGTCTGGACAATTAAGGACCGAACTTTGGTAACGTCGTTGATTCAAGTACTTTCGTGCTACCATACGCAGTATATGGGTGTTGTACGGTTAAGTAGGGGGAAGGTTCTATTGTGTTAAGTCTCATGGTGGTGTAGGGGCATTTGTGTTTGATCATTTGTCCTTAGGAATCGATGTCAATGTTCTATAGTGTGTAAGGAGCACCAATTACCTTTTCATTACATCGGTATTTCCAATATAACATGTGAGCCCCTTAGCAAGTGCTATATGCTACTTGTACTAAGACCGAAACATCTCACATGGGGACTTAGCGCAATAGGGTTTTCTTCTGAAAACGATCAGTATCTCGATTCTCCCGACAAAGATACCAAAGGAAGTGTGCCATTATCAGGAGGTTTACGGGCTAGTCGAGTCGTGTGGGTAAAGTAGTACACCCCTGCAGGGTATAATCTATTCGAATAGCCGTGTCCACGGTTATGGACAACCGCTTGAGTTCGGGAGTTACTATTGTTAGACTTGAAATTAAAATTGTGGTTATAACTCGGTAATTAGCATGAATGGGATGTTCATGCTTGTTGTTGTATCAAAGTGGGCAGCCGCTTTGTTATTTGTATGTTTTATTTGTTACTTAGATCATTACTTATTCACATGCATTACTTCTACTTCAAATCTGATTTTGAAATGGCACTTGAAAAACTAGTATGTGTAGGTTGTACACTGTTGCGTCTTTTTCGCAAAACTAAGCCAATATGAGCCTTCCTTTGAATGACCTTATGCATAACTATTTTTATTTGTGTAAGACTTGCGAGTACTCTTTGGTACTCAGCCAGATGTTTGTTGGCTTTTACAGGTGAGGACGATATTGAGGTTGATGAGCTCGCCGGTGTCGACTTAGGTGACACCGACGAGTAGTATGCTATCTTCTAACTCCCGATCGGTTGTCGATGGGTTGTGGGCATACCACTGTTGGTCCTTTGGCTTATTTACTCGCTTCGCTATAAACTTGTTAAATTTGGCGGTCGGCCCTTATGTAATTGTACACTTAGAACCGTGTTGTAACTTTTGTACTATTTATGTATGATGGTTGTATGGATGTGACCAACGTTGTAATGAGGGTATGATTATATTGGTCACTGATCTTGGGAGCCAATATAAGTCATACTCGCTGTTCTTGGATTCCTATTTAACTCGCTAAGTGTAGTGCTTGACTTGTTGGAGAACCGACAATCATGTAGTGCTAGCAGGGGAGCAGCGCGCATGATCGTCGGGGCTCTAGAATTGAGTTGAGTCTCTCACTTAGACCGAGTTAAGTTGGAATCCATTTACCGGAGATCCCGAGTTATGTCCCTAAGACCTGGATTAGTCTCGGTCTTAAGGAGATAACCCCGGGGTCCCCACAGGAGGAGCCACTGGCCTCCTCCAAGATGGACATGGATGAACTGGGCGTTGCCGAGAGTGGCATGATGGATGCCAATAATGGCAGCTCCAAGGAGCGACCCTTGCCGCCCAAGGATTCTAAGATCTCAAAGGGTTGTGTGGCCAAGAAGCCAAGATCGGTGAGCTTCGACTTCCTGGAGGAACTGGATTTGGATTTTGGGAACAGGGATAGAGAGTGTGGAAGACAACATGACAGGAAGCTCTCGAAGCATGACTAGGTTGAGATGAGCCGGTCGTTCCACTGTGTAGTGAGCTCTAATGATTGAGAGAGTGCTGAGGGGCTAGTGGGAGGGCTGATGCACAGGGGCTCAATGATGTGCTTTGCGTGGCGGTTGATGCTATTTGGTTCTTGAGCAATAAGGAGGAGTTGCATGCAGTTGTGGCATTGATAAGGAGGATCATGTCGGTGGGCGTGAACGATTTTGCATGTGCTGCGCTCCGGACATCATTCCTTGCATCATGTGTGTCTGCATGCAGAGGACGGATGACTAGCCTTGTCGATGCTATGAGCTTCATGGGTCAAAAGTAAGTCTGTCCAAAACGGTTTTGGCCTTTACATATTCACATGAATTGCTTGCTTTGTAATTGCAAAAGTCCGATCGACTTCGATAATCTATTTGACTTACACTTTACATATTAGTTCATATGAACATGGTACTATTCTGACAACTATGAATAATTCTCAGGTTGCATGAAAACCTTCAAGAATCCCATGGTGATGAGGTATTGAAGGCAGAAGCAAATGCAAAGGTACACAAGTTCACAGAATGGGCTCTGAAGTGCATTGGATTACACTCGCGTGTGCGGGACATTAAGGGTAGAGGAAACCATGGAACGATCATAGAGGTCCAACTTCAGCTGGCTGCTTTTAGGACATTTCTGGATCTTGCTCATATTGACCTTACTGGGTAAGATTTCACTAAGGCCTTTGATGTTGCATGCTTTGCTCTTACATTGTTTTGAAGCACCTCTGACCCAGGATGGGTCTCAAGGATCTCAGCATTTGCAACATAAGGGCTTCTAGAGTTGTTGGTAGAGGGTATCGCAAACAATGTGAACCAATGCTTTCTTGAAGCTGCATGCTATGGAAGCACTGAACTCGTGCGCATCTTACTTCAGGTAATAATAAAGCATAGCCCCCATGTGCATCATATTACTTTTAGGCAATAGTAAACATTATCATACAATTTAGGTTAATGACTCCTATTGAGCAGACGCTATAGATGCAACACAACTAAATGGTTCTTAACTGCTTGCTACACACAATGGTCCCCAATAGTAACCAGATCACATAGACATGTATATGGAAACTTTTTTAGCTTGCCTTATTTCGTTTGTGCAAGTAATTCACACCTTTTCTTTTCTTTTCTTTTTACTGGAAATCAGTCCTTTTCTTGTCAAACTGTATAGTCATGTTTGAATTATATTTGGTGTAACATGCTTGCCTTGGCCCATGTACCCGTTCTAACCTTGCCAGCCCATCGAATATGTATTCATAGTACATCTTTACTGTATCTACTATGACAAAGAGGTAAATACCATGGCACTATGTGCTACCTGTCTAGTTCATTTCATATTATGTGTCCCTACAGATCATCTCCCTTTCTAATACAGAAATTCATCTGACACAATAACACACGGCCATCACTCCTGAGGATTACCGACATACTCGCTTTCTATGGTGGATGTCACGGAGAACAACCTCATATATAGCATTAGCCTAATCCACTTACAAATGTATAGCCTAGCCATTTGCTACAGGAAAAAAACTACATGACGATGCTATCGTAAAAAATTACAGGACGATGTACGCATGTTATTGTCCGCGTTACTGACATTCAAACCCATAACCGACCAACGACGACCAAAGCACCAATGTACCCATGTAGTACAAACCCATGCCATCATTTTGCATAGTAATTTCATGGTTTATCTATCCCATCACTATGTTTTTATGACTTGCCCTATTTCTATGGGCGCAGCGTAGCACGCTACTCTGCCTAGAGTAGATTTGTGGTGGCGGAGGGAGGGACGGGGGAACTAGAATTTTTTTTAATAATATTATTCTAAAAAAGAATTACAAAAATAAATAGTTGAAAAAAAACAATTACAGAAATGAGCTGATGTCGCCATTCCAAATGGTGAAATTTCCCTATAGTCAGTAAAACAGTGTTAAGAGGTTCCTATCGCTATTCCAAGTGGCGACAGGACCCAGTCGGCAATCCAAATGGCGACAGGACCTGGTCGCCATTTGGAATGGCGACAGTAACCTGTATTTAAATTTTATTTATTTATATATAGAGAATTCACCTTAAAAATTTAGTGGATTTCATGATTTTTTTTGTAATATCTCTAAGTGTTCGTGTAGTTCGAAATCCGAAATAGGAGAAGATAATGAAATATGAAGTAGAGAATACGAGATAGTAGCGCAATTTGGAATGCGTGTTCGGCAGTGCAATAACACAAACAGTCCCCTTCGGAGCGAAATGAAAAAAATATTTGGGTTTAGGGTTGCCATACGCGCAGTTGTCCCAGTTACTTTGGGAAAACATTATGAAATTTGAAATAGACGAAATATTTGGGAAAAGCAATTTAAATTTGAAAGATTTCATAATTGAATTGCGAATTACATGGCGCGTTGGGATTGGTTATGTGCATTAGGAACGACAACATGCACGATAACATGCATGAATCAACAAACCAGAAAACACCTACGATACATATGCACCTTTTTAGAATAAGCAAAAGGTTGATGGGAACGATTGGCGATTAGTCTTGGCGGCCCATCGCTCCCTTCCCCTTGTCTCTAGACTGGCCACGGCGACGACCAGTCTTGAAGTCAGCCATGTTCTACGAGATGGACTGGACGATTGAATGATGTTAGGATAGCACAACGTAGGGCCATATCAATAATCATGATGCAAATTGAACCTAACTTACCTCTTCGATATGGAGTGCGCCCAGGAGATGGGGAGCATTAGGACGACTGCCGGTCTCACTAGCAAGAGCTTCTCTCTTGTTCACCGCGCGCTCAGCCCAGTCATACTTAGCTTCCTATTCGGGGGGTCCTCCACCACCACCCAGCTTTCTTGGGCTCCTCCGGTGCCTTTTCAATAGGGTCGGGTACATAAGGTTTCCAACATTCAAAGGTCTCGGCTTGCATCGCGTAGTTCAACATGTACTTCAATATGTGTATGGCGTGACAGGGTGCGGTCTTTTCGGTCTAAAAAGGTGGTATGACAGAGTGTGGTTATTTCGGTCTTAAAATGTAGCATCACAGTGTGTTGTCATCTCGGTGAACAAAAGTGACAGGGTGCGGTCTTTTCATTATGAAAAGGTGGCGTGGCAGAGTGTGGTCATTTTGGTCTAAAAAGGTAGTGTCACAGTGTGTTGTCTTTTCGGTTTGCAAACATGGTAGTGTGTGGCATGACAGGGTGCATTCTTTTTAGTCTGAAAAGGTCTGCGATACCACAAATTACTTTGTATACTGAAGCAACAACGTATCACTCTCTATGGCAAATGATAGATAACTGTACCCTACCGTGATCACTAAGTACATGGAGGAGAAGAGCAAGAAGGGTGAGATGCATCGGGTATTCAAGATGGGCACAAGGGAGCTTCGCTTCGAGATATTGTGTAGGGATAAAGGACGTCATGGGATGAACCACGAGAGCATCATCCATGAGTGCACACTATGCCACACTAGTTGCATATGCACTTGCAACAAGTCTCTTCTTCTGCATAGACCAAACTCACATGTCATGGCCATATGTTTGACGGTGGTGCAGCATCTTAGCCAATACCTTTCTGAATATTTCACCAAGAAAGAGGTGATGCAAACCTAGAATGCAGAGCTATATGGTTACGACGTGGTTGACCATTTAACTGGCCATCCTACCTAGGACCAACTGATCTGGGCCGCGGACATTGCTAGGTTGAAGGAAAAGGTTGGTCGGCGGCAGGTATGGCGTATTAGGAATGACATGCATGAAGCAGAAGCCGGATGTCATAGAAATAAGTTCTCCATTTGTAGGGAGTCCGGGAATACCTTCAAGAAATGCCCTACGAGAAATGCATTGGATGAAGGAGAGGTCGGCACTCCAGACAGCGCCACAGGGACCTCATTTGACCTCCCCACTCGAGGATGGTTTGTCTTGTTGAAATATGTTGTGCTAAAATTTTTGTAATATCATTATGATTTATCGACAAACTATATGATGACATTGTGCTAAATGTTTTGTAATATCATTGTGATTTATCGAGAAACTATGTGATGATGTTGTGCTGAAATGTTTTGTAATATCATTGTGATTTGTCGACAAACTATGTGATGACGTGCTATTTATACTTTCATGAATTGTGTCCTATTTATTTCTTTATTTTAGAGAAGAGTTTTAGTGCCAGCTCTCCCAAATGTAAAGAGCAAAACTGTTAAATCATACTCCCATATTGATTTTTATAAGGTGTCCACGCATTTAAGATTCAAACTTTACAAACTTTGACCAAAAATTAGTCCAACAATATATAAGTTATGTGACACAAAAGAACCGTTGCATTCGTATTTTGTCAGAACCCAAATTTGTAATTTGGAATCTTCTGTGTTCACATCACCAGTCCCAGATCAGTAGCTAGTGCTCACAGTCACATCATTGGATATCAAACACCTATCACAAAAATGTAAAGCTATTGCATAATAATAAACAAAGCATATACCTTATTACTTTTGTCTTTCAGAATGGCCGACTAGGCCAAATATCGTCAAAGAATCAACAACGGAAGCAGAATTGAGATACAACACACAGAACCCTCACAATATACCCACAGGCAATTGACTGGGCCCGCAACCTAGTCCTTGACCTTCTTTCCTTCCAGTCTTGAAGAACACACATAAGTGTCTATGTAGCCTTCTTCTTGTATGCTTACTGAATAATGATATATTGAGCGAGCATGAATACACAACCATACTCGCGAACCAACAAACATAATGTAGTTATATAATCTGCAAGGCTGATCAAAAGAATGGCCTGTGGTTCTTTTGTTTGCATGAAGCCACAGACGGTTTGTATTGAACACCGTCTGTGAAGTATCACAGAAGGTCTTTTTTACAAAAAAACCATCTGTGATATTTAGTAATATTACAGACCGTTCTTGTTAATAACCGTCTGTGATACTTCACAGACGATTTTTCAACATGAACCGTCTATGATATTACCTCTTCATAGAAAGTTTTTAGCGCAGCTAGTAACACAAACGATCGCTAAACCAAAAACTTCTATGATTGTAATTAATACTGACGGTTTTGGTCAACTATCTATGATGAGGCGTCCAGTATTAGCTTTTTTATGGTAGTGATGGCAATTGAAACCTACATCAATAACCTACCTTAATCTTTGTTTAACACTAATAATGCAATTACCCATTGCCTTCTTGAGTTACCCCTAATTGCATTTGCCTTACACACCAAGTGGTAACACCCTTAGTGACTATTATTAATTCTCCTCTAATTGCATGACTTACTGATTGAGTCAATTAACCATGTATTTGTTTGTTGTAACATCCACTAACTAGTCACCATGCTATTGGCTCTACTTATCCTCCTAGCCGAAGGGGCCTACTGTAATACATGCATACACACAGAGAGAGAGAGAGAGAGGGCCATAGAGAGGGGAGGGCCACTATCATACACAAGAGAGAGAGAAAGAGAGATAGAGAAATATAGAGCATAGAATAGGGGAGGGCCAGAGGCGGCTCGGGCAGAGCTCATCGCTGGTGAGGGGGACATCGGTTGATACGGGGGAGGACCGATCTTCTCAGTGAGGAACCGTGGATAGTTGATGCGAAGTAGACGATGTCGCTAGCTGAACACTCGCGCCAATGCACGAACCCTCAACTCTTCGGAATACGCCCAAAACACACTGGGTAGTTGTTCGTCGCGAGACCACGAACGACGAACGCCAAGTCCCCAATTCCCAATGGAACAACGGCTTGACCTTGGATTGCAGAACAAAACAAATGGATCGCCTAATTCTCTCTCAAAGTCCTCGCATGAACTCTGGTGTCGAAAGAACAAGCAATAGCTATGTTTCAATCTTATGCATAAACTGGTCTACCTCTATGGTGCGCCATGGGGGTTTATATAGCCTCCCACGCAAGCACAAAACTCGGATGAACAGAATCGAGTGCTACTGAGAATCCAAGTCGACACATCGCTCATCGCTCTGATGTGAGTCCGACATCGCTCACGTGAACGAATCGATTCAAAAACACCCTACTTTAATTTGGAAATTTAAACTAGTCTCCTCTCGGTTTCCCTTGTCTTGTGAGCTTTCCTTCTCTTAGCTTGCGAATTTGTTCGATGCACTTGATGCTTCTTTTATGCCAATGTAACCCTTGTTTCCATGTCACCATATGTCTTTCTTGACCGCCCGCATGTGCTAGGGTTTTATCACGAGAGCACGTTCCCTTTCGTTGGCCACATGGGTTTCTTCTCCCTTGTTGGCCGCATGTGTTTCTCCTCCATGAATTTGTTCCGGCCTCCCTCTCCTCCTCTCGGTTCCAAAGTCTTTAAATTTGTCAAACCCGAGAATGTACCAAGTATTGCTTTAGGTAGTAACCAATTCTCATTGGCAACAAAAGGAAATTCATTAAGAAACAAATGCACTGTTGTTTGAGAAGTTTAGTTCGCTTCACGAATAACCTCATAAGTAGTAGGGATATCCTCATCATCCTCCTTTCTTCAAAAGCCGCCTCGGCTTTTGATAGCCTCAAGATGTGCTAGACAAAAATACAACGATATGCATGGTATATATATTTGTCATCCAAACTCCTTTCGCTTAGCACATGATGATTTCTTTGAAAGTGTAATAAACAAAAGAACAACGTATATACGTGGTATATGTATGCATCAATTGTTGTGACATTCTCGTTGTTGCATAAAATAATTAGGATCATAGCAGCCATAGGATGTATTTGATATATACATTGCGATACTTCGGTCACATCATTCTCCTCCCATGAGAAAAAATCGTCCTCGACTTTGGTAAGTACATGGACAAGATATAAGAGGGACCCACTAGATCAAGTTGTTCAAATATTGGAGAGAAAATTTTAGTTTCTTCCATGCTTCAACTCGACTCACGTTGTTTACATGTATAGGAGAAACAAGTAGGCATCATATTGCGTTCTAAACAATAGGCACTTGTATTAAAATCCATCTCAAAATGATCATGATATTTCTCAATAGATGGTTTGCGCAAAACATGCAAGTTTAAATCAGCAAGATTATCACAGTAATGCATATTCGATAAACATAGAACTTGTCATCTATACCATAATCTCCAATCAAATTGAATGTATATGTGTAGGCATAAGTACTAACGAGTGATTTTAAACATGAAACTTTAGCAAGATTCTCAATCACACTAGATAGCTCTCTATGAACATCGAACATGATATAGTATAAAAGATCATCAAAAGATATTTTAGTAAGAACGCCCTTATGGGTAATCAATTCCACATTATGTAAATTGAGCATACAAATTTCAGAACATGGAATATTCAAAGGAACACTAGAGATCGAACTCAGACGCACCTCTTCTTGATGAGTATGCAATTCAACACCATTATCAAGTACCTTTACCATCCTCCTCGCTTGTTGTAGGTGTTGTAGATATCAAATCATCATCATGAAACCATTGGATCGCAAGCACTCTATCCCCACCGTGGTTATCTCCTCGTCTTTCACGCCCAACGGTGCGGTTGTTCAACTTTCAACTCATTTTTTTGACTATCATCTACTTCTCTCTTTCGTTGGTGCATCTTTCTCACACTCAATAGAGATGCTCTCAACCTCACATATGGTGGAATCACACAGCTCACTCTTTTTATCATTCTCACTCAATTTGGCTATGTGGCACTCATTCTCATATGGGTTTGGATACATCCCGTCCCCAAAGATTGTGGGTCGACAATTGAGCAATTACCGATAACCACAAACTCTTCATGAAGCAATGGGGTAGCACTACACTAAACATGTACCGAAGGGAATGTCCCATGCTCGGCGCGCTTCACATGTGATATACTAGCGCATTTAAACCTTTTTGTGGACAAGTCAACTTGTCAAGTAGAGAACGCTTGTAGTGGCGAGGTACAAAACGTGTCGGAAATGCCGCTTCATCCGCTCCCACGTGATAATCGGCAATTCATGGCGCTCCATACGCTACGAATAAATCGCTCCCACCAATGTGTGGCATAATCAGCCAAGCCACTAAACGCAAGTAAGAGCTTCCTCTCATTGGTATAGTTGTGCATCCGAAATAGAGTATCAATTTCTAGCTCCCAAGTGAGATATTCTTGTACATCGCATTCGACCGTAAAATATATATAGGGATAGAAAATTTGGGCTTATCGTGAAAATCCTTACGATGCACGTTTGGTTGATTGAACATGGCGTGCGCTCCAAGAAGTTGTTGTTGATGTCCGTGCGTAGTTGTGTAACCTCCTCTCCGAGGTTGTTCAATCCAATCGAACGGACCCGAGCTCATCGCGCACACCATTATCACGATCATGAAGTTGCTTTTGTAGCGCCCCACACAACCGTGTATACTCCGCCCACGTAACGGTGGATTCTCCGATGACCGACATGGATACAACTCACAAATAGCAAACGAAATTATATCCGGGTTAGTAAAAACTTGCTCTCTACGCCGCAACTCACCATCCCGAACACAAGACAAGCTTACTGTTCCAAAGTGAATCAAGGACGGCAAATCAACATTGTGACGAGCGACCTTAACCCGTAATGTATGAGCGTAACCAAGAGCAAGGGAGTACATAAACGGGTGTAGGTGGAGCTCGGACGGTATGTGTATATCCTATGCAATCTGATATTCAAGGTATTGTAAAGCTAAGTAATGATCCGAGCTAGAGTATTTTGCCTATGTGCTGATCCAAAGGTTTAAGCGAAGTGTATGAACGCACAAACAAAGATAAATGTGACTTAATGCAAACAAAGGAATGAGCTAGTGAGAGACAAACTGAAATTGAGATGAAAACTAGCTCGTTTTGCACCAAGTACTATGAGAGACGCTAGCCAATTGCAAAGATATCAATGTTAGGGCACAAGATTGCTCAAATAGATTAAATACACAATCTGAAATTGTGGACTAAGGTTTACTCTTCCCAATTTATTGCCAGCCCTTTTGTTTGTTTTTTTCAAAACCGCATGAACAAAGCTCTTCGCCCTTCGGCTATTAAGGAAACCGAAAGGAAAAATTTGGTACTTGGTATTTATGGTTTGATCTTTTGTTTTTTTAATACCTTTTCAAGCCGTGGCTTTTTCTTGTAACCGTGCCTTTTCCTCTTTTCTTATTGCAATGGCGAAATAGGGTTTGTAACACCCTGGCTATTCGGAAGCCAAAATGCTACCTAAAGACCTAACATAATATCATACAGTGGAATAACTTTGACAATAATTCACCAACTAAGCTAAACAGATCAACATCAGTTGGAACATAACAGGAATGTAATAATGGATCCACTAAGATAAACCTATCAACGAATGATCAATGAACAACGAAGGATCAATGAACATAAACAATTATTTAAACAAACTCCTCGAAAGGAAGTTACCATCCATGTCTAAGTTTAGTAATTACAATCCAACAATTAACGATTGAAAGACAATAACAATTCTGTTATTGAATCTAGTGTAGAGTGAAATATATTTTAGTAGTGCGTGTCTACTCCCTCCCAAGAGAAACTTCATCAACGGTCACCTAAAAACAAATAAACAAAGCAAGAGTGAGTCCAAGACTCAGCAAGTACATTGAATATAAGAACAAACCTCCAATATGAACAAGATCACCTCTTCACAGTTTCTGAACATACAACACATGAATATTTATGAATGCATGAGATGAATGAAAGTAATCGAAGGAAGGACTGCACACATGCTTATACCGGTATAGCTAGTGACACACCCGTCGGTGTTCACTTAAGCCCGCACCTTAACAAAAGTGCGGGGATCCAAGTCCTGTATGAAGAACGTTTCATACAGTGTCCAAATCTGCCCATTTGGAATTGATGGGTATTACATGCCCATACTGGAATTGATGGGTCTTTCTATCCACTCCCGTGGACGGGACATGACAATGTCCAAATCTGCCCACATTGGAATGGTGGGACTTACAATCCACTCCCGTGGAGGAAACATGAGTTATGGATGCATGGAATGAAATTTGAACAATGAAAGACATCATCTCGAAACATGGAATCAACACATATGAACGAACATAGACTTTTCACCTTCTCATGTATCATAAGATACCACAACATGAACATTTAAGCATTCATCAATCACAAGCATTAATATTAGCAAAGTACTTGCCTTCCGCGATGCGACGCGTTAGCAGGCAACGATGATGCTCCCAAACCCGTAGCCTCGCTGCCTAAACAATTAAGTAATTGAAATAAGAACACATTGCACACGACACTTCTCGACACCGTTCTACAACGCTTCCCCGGTGACTCAAGATTCAACTAGAAACTCTAATCTGAAAATTGACTACTCAGGCACAAACCGAAACTGGACAGCAGTACGGTAAACATCATATCTATTGATCTGGAACTCGGAATGAGGTGAGACCAGTTTCTATGGATTCTTAACTGACATATCTACAATACTCTAGTTGACAAGGTAACCCAATTCGGCCAATGTAATTTGCTAATTGATAGATGAAATTATAGAACAGAAACTGCCTAGATGAAAAGACAGCAGCACTAAAAGATCATAACTTTTATTCTACAACTCCGATTAGAGTGTTCTTTAACAATATTGAAAGTTTATAAAATTACCTACAATAACCTAGTTGGCATGACATTCATATTTTGCCTTTAACAAAAAGTGGCACACAGGTCAAAACTAATTATAGAAACTGACATACAATCTGGACAGTCATATTGAAATATAAATAACTTTTGTTCTACAAATCCAAATAGGGCGTTCTTTATCAATCCTGAAAGCTAATGAGATCACGTACAAAAGTCGTTATGGGCAAGTCTTCTGAATCATCTTCTATCTAAGTCATAATTTAACAATTACAGTGACTGCTAATTCTCGTCAGAATTCTGGACAGCAGAAACTAAAACAATCATAACTTTTGATCCGTACGTCGGAATCAGGTGTTCTTGGCGGCCACCGAAAGCTAAGAACAATATCTAAATAACTCTAGGAGATCAAATGTCCTAATTCTGCCTTTAAGGACACGAAACAGGCCGCGCAAGACACTGGACAGAACTGAATCTTCAGCAGACAGAACTTGATCCGATCAATCCTAATCAAGTTCACCTCTACGATTAATCCAACAACATAAACGACGATCGTTACCCTTAGAGACCACAAGAACGACGCTGGAACTCCTCATGAAGATCACCCCCACCTTTCACCCCCACCTTTCTTCTTCTTCCCTTCCCTTCTCCTCTCTTCTTCCCGATGGCCGCGATGACGGAGGATGGCGCCAAGGAGAGGAGGAGCAGCAGAGGCGGAGCATGGTAGCGTGTCGCCATCGTAGCACGGCTACTCGTAGCGCGACAGCCATCTGTAGCAAGGGTGGCTAGGTTTGGTCCCCTCCTCCCTTGCCTTCTAATGGGCTGCGCACCACTCATGGGCTTTGGGCCACTAAGGCCGGCTCCTCTCCTCTCGAATATGGGTTGGCGGCCCATTCCTCTCCTAAAATTCTGAATTTTGAACTTAATTCCATCTCTAAACTTTGTTACAATCGATATTGAATAAATTTCCTCTCCGAATAATATTTTCTCCAATTGATATTTGGTATTACATTCTACCCCTCTTACTGTGATTCGTCCCGAATCTACTCACCGACATTCCCGAAAGAAAATCTGCATTGGAAAGAACACTGACAAACACATACCCTTTGCGAACAAATCCGGATATTGTTCGCGCATATGAAACTCCAACTACCAAGTGGCCTATCTCTCGAGCCGATGAGACCACAACACAAAGACGTAAAACGACGTCTGACCTAACACTAGTCCCGACGTTTCTAGGTATACTCATCAGAAGAGACTCGAAGGTAAGATCTTACTTGATGGTCCACAACGTTAACGAATATTCAAACTCGGATCACCCGGGTGCCCTCTCGCACGAACATACCAAAGTTGCGTTCATCTGCGTAGGGACCAAACGGTCCTAGCGACACGCCAACCAGTAAACAACCCAATATACCTTGGGCTAACTTCCCATTGGTATCGAACCACACAACACGCACATAGAACCCGGAACTCTTGTTCCACCTCTCAATCGAACTCTTCACCATAACAAGGATCACCTACTTTATCCAGGAACATACAACCGAAATCTCTTTAAACAAACTCTTTACCGACAAAACCTATCTGAAAATGAAGGATTCACATCGCAACCTGCGTTACATTTCGATACTAAAAGAGTCAAATCCAGAAGCGAAAATTCATCACGAAAACCTTTCCACTTTCCAAGTGGCAGTTTGCAAATAAATGTCACGAAAGCCAAAGGAGAGATCACTTGAATGCCCAAACCATAAATTTCTTTTATTCTTTCTCAACCGATAAGAACCACACATGTCAACATAAATGTCGAGCTCAACTTACGAAAGACATCTGTCATAAACACATGGCTCAAACAAGAATCAAGAAAACGTGTCACTAATCGAGAAGCATCAATTTCTCAGTTTCTCTTTTAGGAATAAAATTTCTCTCAAACTTTGGAATTCCAATTCATCGCATACCACAGTAACTCATCTCTCTTAACTTGGCATTCTCAACGCTATGCTCAAGCCGAAATACATCACCCATACCTCTACATAGAGGCTCTATCGACCCCACAGAAACTTTCTCTCAACAACTCCTGTATCGACATAATTAATTTGACAGATGACTCACAATGCATCTCAAAATAGATCTCACATGCATTCACATCACCTCAATCTTTTATTCATAAACAACTCGGAATCCTCAGCACACATATTCATAAAGTTCATCAAGGGTTCTATCAATGAACATCCTACTATTCGGAATCCACCCTTATTCTACTTCCACTATACACAAATCATTGGGCGACCAAAGTTCTAGCATAAAGATGCAAAGCCCAGATTTTTAACCTCTAAGACCCCTACAACAAACTTCTCATATAGAAGAAGATAGGGAAAACCTCAGATTAAATCCCTAAAATTATCACAATCCAAACATACTCGCGCATTAACATCAACACGAAAACATTTCCTCAACCCAATTATCTTTATAAAGATTCAAGCTATTAGAGAGTTACTTACTACGTCCAAGTCATTTTTAACAATAACCCAACAATCTTGGCTATCTCATTAATCGCTTTAGCGATCAGATTACTTCGCTAACAATACTCTCATTACAATGCCATCATATTTCAACTGCACAACCGTGCAAGGTACTCAATCGCGACACTCTAATACGTTGATCAAGATTCCCATCCTTTCAAAAGTTCTAATGTTCCACCCGAATTGGACAAAGGATCTTGGATCACAAATCTCCATAGGTTCTAATGGTTGCAACAATGCAATCAGTTTAGCCTCAAAGGCAGACATTCTGAATAAATAAAATTTTCTCCAAGAATTATACACGAAATTAGTTCATCCTTCAATGCTCCTCGACTAACTTTCAATCCAAGGTCTCACAACCACAATGAATAAACACTTCGAAAAACCACTATGAAACGAACCGGTGGATCATTCCTCAAAAGAAAAAACAAATGAAGACATTTACTGCTCGAAGTAAACATAGGACCAAGGGAAATAGTCACTTAGGCAAAGAACTCGAGAAAACATAGCGGAAGTCAACGGTGAGGGCTCACGCCCCGCTATAGCGAATACCAAACCACCAATGAGAAGAAAGTAATGCTCTTTGAAAATTGGTAAACTCTTATGAAACAAATGCATAAGGTCTAAGCACACTCAAATAACTGCAAGTTGCGAACCGCGACTTAAATCTCAATTACTTTTACTTAACTCTTTCCTTTAACCAGGAAAGTTATTTTCTATGACTACTGCATCACTTCGCTAGCTTAAACAAGATAAGCTCTTAAGACCAAATCACAGGAACCACTTAAGAACCAATAAAATTTTTCAACACGTCACTTTGCTCGAAATAGACTCAATTTCCCCATAGCTCATGAGGTCCAAATGATTGCAAACGCAAACTCGAAACACTTTCATTAAATCAATATCACGCAAGTGATCAAATTCTTTTACTTTCAACGAAATAATACTCTCTTAGCAAGAATTATCATAACATCTTATCATCGCATAAACTTTTCAAAAGAGATACAATAAATTACTCCATCATGTCTCTATTATCTAAATGAGATTGCATCTACTTGATCTAGGAAAACCTAGTGCAAAACCTCATATTTGAAACAAGCTCTTTCAACAAGATGATAATAGAACATGACAATCTCACCAATGTACACCAAATGTAAATCTCTTATTAGCTTTCATCCATTTAACTCTTACCTTGACAATTGACGCCAAGATAGAACACACTAAATGCTCTCTAGCCACATGGCACAATCAAGATTTCCTACCTCTGTTTGCAAACTCAACAATAGTTAAGAGGATATAATCAACGTTCTAACTTATGCTCAAGAATTAGAATGAAATGCCTTAAACCTCAATATTATAGGATGCATAAGACAAGGTTTCATAAGACGATACATCATCGCTCATCTAGTCATTTAAACAAGCTTCAATAATTTTTACCATGGCAAGAATTAGGTAACGCTATCATTCGAATAAGATCATCAATATCCAAATAGAAGATGATTCAAGATGAATATTTATCAAGACAACATTCGAAAATATCCTTAACTTAACCATCACTAGCGGTTAGAATAACCGAAAAAGGGCCTAGATTCCAATCTGTCTAACAAATTGAACAGATTACTCGATCGTAAGGATCAAACCGATTCATCAACATTTTCACACTTCTTAATAACAATAGGTCCTTGAACAGAATGAACAAACTCTTATCTCAAATTCATCATGTACAAAATACAACGATACTTCGCATTAGGCAATTCACTTCTATGGATTCTAGTTGAGAAAAAAAAAGTGCTTACACAAAGCCAAAAACCTAAATATGATAACTTATCTCATAACGGTTAATTCATTTAATTAACACCTCTTACTTAAGCATGACAAGACATCAGCTAGGGATTTTAACCCAATCCTTCAGAAGAAGAGGTATTATATTTCAACACTCGAAATAATCCAAAAGAAATACATAAAGCCAAAGCTTTCACATGATAAAGAACTTACAACAGAAAACTTTCAGTATCCACAATACCAAGCGAATAATTGAATCACATTTCCAATAAGAAGAGTAGAACTCCCAAGAAAAGATAAATCTTGCCGATAACCAACGTTCCTAAGAAACAACATTAGACCAGCAGTTAGGAGAACAAGTAGTCAATTTATGAAACCAAGAAAGTCCAATGAAAACTCATCAGAAGGAATGTAAAGCACTAACTCAAGAAAACTTCATCAATCGCAACTATTACTGCATTGGCCAAATTCAAGATCAAGGAAGAGAATAACTTTTCTAAAGAAACTCGCCTCAACACCCATAACTATGGTATTCGGGTAGATACTACTCTATTCTTTTACCACGAACGGTGGTGTAACTGGCAAAGCCCACTACGTAACCACGACCTCAACCTCTCAATCATCACCCATAGCCAAAAATCACCGTGAGTATAGAATATCATCTCATAACAATCACAGAATAATTTCATAGGTATAGAAGATCATATCATATCGATAGTAACAAGGCAACATAACAAAGAACGAAACGCATTGCTTGAACCATCCCATCCTACTATGCACCAAGGTGTCAAGTTTTAGGTTAATAACCATTAACAAATTTTAACAAATTCAGCTACCTAAGTTGCTAACTTATTCACCATGGACCTAAAGCCCGCTCTGATACCAACTGTAACACCCTCGCTATTCGGAAGCCAAAATGCTACCTAAAGACCTAACATAATATCATACAGTGGAATAACTTTGACAATAATTCACCAACTAAGCTAAACAGATCAACATCGCTTGGAACATAACAGGAATGTAATAATGGATCCACTAAGATAAACCTATCAACGAATGATCAATGAACAACGAAGGATCAATGAACATAAACAATTATTTAAACAAACTCCTCGAAAGGAAGTTACCATCCATGTCTAAGTTTAGTAATTACAATCCAACAATTAACGATTGAAAGACAATAACAATTTCATATTGAATCTAGTGTAGAGTGAAATATATTTTAGTAGTGCGTGTCTACTCCCTCCCAAGAGAAACTTCATCAACGGTCACCTAAAAACAAATAAACAAAGCAAGAGTGAGTCCAAGACTAAGCAAGTACATTGAATATAAGAACAGACCTCCAATATGAACAAGATCACCTCTTCACAGGTTTCAACATACAACACATGAATATTTATGAATGCATGAGATGAATGAAAGTAATCGAAGGAAGGATCGCACACGTGCTTATACCAGATAGCTAGTGACACACCCGTCGGTGTTCACTTAAGCCCGCACCTTAACAAAAGTGCGGGGATCCAAGTCCCGTATGAAGAACGTTTCATACAGTGTCCAAATCGCCCATACTTGGAATTGATGGGTCTTACATGCCCATACCGAATTGATGGGTCTTTCTATCCACTCCGTGGACGGACATGACAATGTCCAAATCTGCCCACATTGGAATGGTGGGACTTACAATCCACTCCCGTGGAGGAAACATGAGTTATGGATGCATGGAATGAAATTTGAACAATGAAAGACATCATCTCGAAACATGGAATCAACACATATGAATGAACATAGACTTTTCACCTTCTCATGTATCATAAGATACCACAACATGAACATTTAAGCATTCATCAATCACAAGCATTAATATTAGCAAAGTACTTGCCTTCTGCGATGCGACGCGTTAGCAGGCAACGATGATGCTCCCAAACCCGTAGCCTCGCTGCCTAAACAATTAAGTAATTGAAATAAGAACACATTGCACACGACACTTCTCGACACCGTTCTACAACGCTTCCCCGGTGACTCAAGATTCAACTAGAAACTCTAATCTGAAAATTGACTACTCAGGCACAAACCGAAACTGGACAGCAGTACGGTAAACATCATATCTATTGATCTGGAACTCGGAATGAGGTGAGACCAGTTTCTATGGATTCTTAACTGACATATCTACAATACTCTAGTTGACAAGGTAACCCAATTCGGCCAATGTAATTTGCTAATTGATAGATGAAATTATAGAACAGAAACTGCCTAGATGAAAAAGACAGCAGCACTAAAAAGATCATAACTTTTATTCTACAACTCCGATTAGAGTGTTCTTTAACAATATTGAAAGGTTATAAAATTACCTACAATAACCTAGTTGGCATGACATTCATATTTTGCCTTTAACAAAAAGTGGCACACAGGTCAAAACTAATTATAGAAACTGACATACAATCTGGACAGTCATATTGAAATATAAATAACTTTTGTTCTACAAATCCAAATAGGGCGTTCTTTATCAATCCTGAAAGCTAATGAGATCACGTACAAAAGTCGTTATGGGCAAGTCTTCTGAATCATCTTCTATCTAAGTCATAATTTAACAATTACAGTGACTGCTAATTCTCGTCAGAATTCTGGACAGCAGAAACTAAAACAATCATAACTTTTGATCCGTACGTCGGAATCAGGTGTTCTTGGCGGCCACCAAAAGCTAAGAACAATATCTAAATAACTCTAGGAGATCAAATGTCCTAATTCTGCCTTTAAGCACACGAAACAGGCCACGCAAGACACTGGACAGAACTGAATCTTCAGCAGACAGAACTTGATCCGATCAATCCTAATCAAGTTCACCTCTACGATTAATCCAACAACATAAACGACGATCGTTACCTTAGAGACCACAAGAACGACGCTGGAACTCCTCATGAAGATCACCCCACCTTTCTTCTTCTTCCTTCCCTTCTCCTCTCTTCTTCCGATGGCCGCAAAGACGGAGGATGGCGCCAAGGAGAGGAGGAGGAGCAGGAGGCGGAGCATGGTAGCGTGCGCTATCTGTAGCACTGCCATCGTGAGCGTGATGGCTACTGTAGCAAGGGTGGCTAGGGTTTGGTCCCCTCCCTCCCTTGCCTTCTAATGGGCTGCTGGACCACTCATGGGCTTTGGGCCACTAAGGCCGGCTCCTCTCCTCTCGAATATGGGTTGTGGCCCATTCCTCTCCTAAAATTTTGAATTTTGAACTTAATTCCATCTCTAAACTTTGTTACAATCGATATTGAATAAATTTCCTCTCCCGAATAATATTTTCTCCAATTGATATTTGGGTATTACAGGTTTGCTCCTCTTGATTGCACAAGTCTCACAATTCAACAACGTGTAAATAAACCAAAGAACGACCCTAGTGCAATGTACAAAAGCTAGTCTCAAGGATGAAAGGATATAAGTGAAGCTCAAGAAACCCAAAGTGTTTTGATCACTATCTCTTTTTGGGTGCTAATTGAGGAGTTCAATCAGCAATTTGGTACGGTTTATGTGAACACAACGATTAAGCAACGCAAAAAGGAACACATGGATCAGCACTAAAAACAAAAACTCTAATGGATGAAAACTTAACTAAACGCACAAGAAATTACAGATTAAACTACGGTTTGGTATTGCAATTTTCGGTTTATTGGACGATAGGATAGAAAACGAATCTAACTACGGGTAAAGAAATTCTCACCGAGTAAACCTAGAATCGATATCCGTATGATACGGGAGGCCCGATCTTCTCGGTGAGGAACCGTGGATAGTTGATGCGAAGTAGACGATGTCGCTAGCTGAACACTCGCGCCAATGCACGAACCTCAACTCTTCGGAATACGCCCAAAACACATGGGTAGTTGTTCGTCGTGAGACCACGAACGATTTAACGCCAAGTCCCAATTCCCAATGGAACAGCGGCTTGACCTTGGATTGCGAACAAAACAAATGGATCGCTAATTCTCTCTCAAAGTCCTCGCATGAACTCGTGTCGAAAGAACAAGCAATAGCTATGTTTCAATCTTATGCATAAACTGGTCTACCTCTATGGTGCGCCATGGGGTTTATATAGCCTCCCACGCAAGCACAAAACTCGGATAAACGATGGAACCGAGTGCTACGAGAATCCGAGTCCGACATTGCTTCATCGCTACAAGATCCGAGTCCGACATCGCTCACGTGAATGAGAATCGATTCAAAAACGCCCTACTTTAATTTGGAAATTTAAACTAGTCTCCTCTCGGTTTCCCTTGTCTTGTGAGCTTTCCTTCTCTTAGCTTGCGAATTTGTTCGATGCACTTGATGCTTCTTTTATGCCAATGTAACCCTTGTTGCCATGTCACCATATGTCTTTCTTGACCGCCCGCATGTGCTAGGGTTTTATCCTGAGAGCACGTTCCCTCTCGTTGGCCACATGGGTTTCTTCTCCCTTGTTGGCCGCATGTGTTTCTCCTCCATTAATTTGTTCCCGGCCTCCCTCTCCTCCCTCTCGGTTCCAAAGTCTTTAAAAAAGGAAATTCATTAAGAAACAAATGCACCTGTTGTTTGAGAAGTTTAGCTCCTGCTTCACGAATAACCTCATAAGTAGTAGGGATATCCTCATCATCGGTGGTGGCCGAAAACAGCTAAAATGGGTTGGGGAGGGGAAGATGGTACCGTGGGTGGTGGTGGAGCAGCTTCAAGCAGTCAATGGCGGCTAGGCGACGATACGCGGCAGCCGGAGCCAGAGGTGGAAAATGGGCGGCGACGTTGGAGGGGAAGAGGGGGAGGAACAGGGTGCACATGAGCAGGAGGGGAGCACAAGGAACTCACGGGTGTGGTCGGAGGGGGCCGAGGGCAGCTAAGTAGGGCCGGTGGTGGTGATCTAGGGTGGCACAGCTGAGTTCACACGGCAGCGGCGCTGCGGTGAGGGAGAGAGGAAGTGAGCGGTGAGAGAGGGTCCTCCAAGAGGGAGGGATTTGGGGATGGCTCACCGGAGAAGGAACGATGGTGGCAGAGGCACTTTCAGCAAAAGGTGGAGAAGAAGGGTGGCGCGCAGCTCTCTGGTGGACGCAACCTAAAATTATTTTGGGGGAAATGAAGAGGGGGTCGGAGAACACAAAGTGACGTAGTTGGCTTGGGGAGGAGGTCACCGACTCGGCCGGAACGGTGAGGTGCACGTGGTGGCCAGCACGGGCATGACGACATCTTGGCTTGAGGCATGCTCGGGAAGGAGGACGTTGGCACGGGGAGTGAATGGAGGTGCAAGAAGAAGAAGATGAGGTCGGGTATGGCTTAAGTAGGGGAGACGAGTGCCTAGGGGCTTGATGTGGCGTTGGGCCTAGTAACACCGACTACAGTGGCGAGGACGCGATAGGGCAGACAATGGCGATGGGAGCTAGTGGCTGAGCAAGGCTGGTCGTAGACGCATAGGGTGGCGGCATGGGCGCAATGTGTGCGACGGGACGGTGATGACACCAGGAGCAGTGTTGCGGGATGGTGCAAGTGTCCATGCGGCATGGGCGAAACAGAGAGAGCAGGGAGGAAGGGAAAAGGGAGAAGGGAGGCTGGCACGTGAGCCCAGGGAAAAATGGGGAGCTAGGGCTGGAAGCAGCTGGCGGCGAGGGTGCTACCACGTGACACGGCTCTAGTGATGGTGATGGGACAATGGTCAGGAGGCTTGGACGCGATGCAGAGCGGGGCTGAGGGACCGGGGGGTGTCAACTCTTGTCACATTGTGGCGACGTGCGTGATGCCAGCACCATGGTGACAGTGCTTGTGTCGGGCGAAATGGGCCGAGGTGCTAGGGGAGATGGGCCAAGAAAAGGTGGGGGCTGGGCCGGAATGGCAGTCCGCCCTGGCTAGGAAGGAAAATGAAGAGATAAGAAAGAAGGAGAAAAGAAAAGAGAAAAAGAAAAGAAAAGAAAAAAGAAAAAGGACAAGCGGGTTGGGCCAAATGGTTTTGGCCCAGACCGGATTTTAGGGCTTCATTTCATTTTATTTTTATTTTCTTTTTAACTCATGTTCGAATTCAAATTCTTGATTTGCCAATTAGATTTAGATTTAAACTATTTACTCATTTCTATGTTTTATTGATCTAATTTAGGTTTGACTTTCGCTAATTGATTTCTTAAAATTCATACCTCGACAAATATTCTCAAACCAGACTCGGAGAAATTCGGATCTCATCAGGACGCATTAAAAGGTTTTTAAAAATTCCATATTTCTAGTCATTTGAACTAAAATCCAATTTTTGGGTGTTACATATTTGAAGGCACTTTCTTATGATAATGACTTTGTAGCTAAGAACAAAGTATTGTAAAAGAAATTAACTTTCAAAGTTCAACTTCGGAGACCACACCAAGTCAAACCGTGCCTTATAAAAATCAACGGATGGAGTATTGGTTAATTGTTGGATTAATTTGCAAATAACCCACTCATCCACTACTGAAGATGTGTTACTCTTAGAATTATGGAGTCAAAGTGGGGCTGCAATTATTTTTTTCCTTAAATTGTGACTGCAAATCCTCGAACTTGGACCTTTATTTCTAATACTTTGTTGAATTTCATGCACACCAACCAGTTCACCTAAAAATTTAAGATGTTACTAAAGCTAGACAATACTCATATTTCACCAAGAAGCACTACTGTTTAATTAATTTATTGTAAACAGATTTGAAAACTAGAGATGTGTGAGTGGTGTTAACTATATGTCTCCCCTAATCTTATACTTTTTGGACCGTTTGGTCCATGAAACTCAACTTGCACTGATTTCGTTATCATTTAATTTCTGATCGCACCTTAGCTTGCACTGTCTTGTCCTGATCATGATTATCCCAGAGAATATAAACCTTGTAATTTGCAACATCCATAAATTGCATGTGACTAGCAAAAATAGGCAACAAATCACCAACAAAAGATTAAGAGCTAACTGCTGGAGGCATTATGCTAATTAACAATCTATATATATAGGACATCACGTAACCAAACCAACTGCCGCGCAATGCTCTATCAAAATTAATCCAGCATTATCCCTTGTTAGAGCATGTACAATGCAGGTGCTTAGAGAGGTGTTTAGTAAAGAAAAACTGATTTTTCTTGCCACGTAGGATAGATGAGGTGCTTATTTTGTATCATCGATTATTGATTAGGCACCGGTGTTTAAGTGGTGTTTATATATATAACTATATATAATTAATAGATAATACAATCATCTAAACACCTACAAAACAGATGCTTGCATTGGAGGAAACAACTTTTATATAGGTACTTAATGACGTGGCTACATCTCTTTCTTTAAACACTCGTATATAAGCATCTTGTATTTGCATTGTACATGCCCTTACCGTACGGCTCTTAGCATTTGTATTAGCACGCGAAGCTGCTTATTCGTTATACTAGATCATGGTCTAGGCCCCAAGATAACATAAATACCAATAGCATCTTGCATTCTATGCATGCAACCTACCTTTTGCAGCACCTTTTTGTTTTGGAACACAACTTGTTTCTTTTTGGAACGAAGAGGCAGGATAGCTGTCCATTATACTAATAAAGCAGGAGAAGATTGTTTCGGCGCTACATACACGCACTAATGAGATATAAGAAGAGTGATGTTACGCATATAAACACACTCCTACCTATGATTTTTCTTTAATAAGTTGTGACTGACAAGTAGTCCCACTGATACCAGAGCCCCACTTGGAAACGAAAGTCCATACAAAACTTGTGAAGGAGTTTGTGCACACATCATTTCGCAATGTTCATCCGAAGATACACAATATAGGACGTACCTGATCACCAAAAGATTTTTTTTTGTGGAGATAGTGGGAATAGCTGGTTATCTTAAATATCCTAAGATTTAGGTTATACAAGAGGTCACACGATCAGATCCTGAAAATTCAACAAATAACTTAATTAACACGTTGTCGATGAGAATCGAATCAGTTTTTAGCATATAGGTATTTGTAACAACATGCATTGCCTTGGAAACTGTGCAAGACCCTAAAGAACTCGTCATGTTGCTTTGCTTGAATTGAGTCGCGATCATGTCCTGGTGACCCATACAAATGGAGCCTAAAAATAAACCGACTGCCCTTTTCTTCTGCTATTAGCGTATATATATATGGTCCTCCATCATACATAATGAAAAAAAAACATCGATCTGTGGTGATTCTGATTCTATATATGTACGAGTTCTGTACTTTTCGAAGTCTAAACTGAAGATATTCCCTTGAATTGCAATATAGCAAACCACATATTCCAATCAATGCTTATTATATATATATATGGTCCTCCATCATACATAATGAAAAAAAACATCGATCTGCGGTGATTCTGATTCTATGTACGAGTTCTGTACTTTTCAAAGTCTAAACTGAAGATATTCCCTTGAATTGCAATATAGCAAACCATATATATTCCACATTCCAATCAATGCTTATTATACTCGTGGATGTCATAATGTTGAGTCTCCATTCTACAAGGGCTTGCGTTTAATTTGGACTACATATACAGATATTCTAGTGACGTCATATGTACTGTTTAATCTGATTAAATACCCACTGGGCATAACTAACTAGGTTATACTTACGACTTCCTTGTTAACAAGAAGTTTCAGAATCGAACCCCAATTGCTAAAGGCCATTAGCATCGATCCCTGCAAAACATAAATATACTAGTAGATATGGACCGAATGGCATATAATGTGCTTTTGAACGTTGACTCCCAAATAATCAAAATTCAGGACTCTAAAAAACACGGTCTGTGAGCTTAATTAACAAGTACTCTATTAAGACACGTCCGACCAAAGAATGGTTCAGGGATAATGTGATGACATAAGCATCACATTCTTAATCATGAAAAAGTTGGCCTACGTACGTGTACTAGCTGCTAGTCAAAACTATACCATGCACGCAACATTCTTTCTTCCACCTGAAGTGACACAACCTGCGGCTTGAATTCCAGATGCTCGAGATGCATACCAACGTTATACCATCCACGCAACATTCTTTCTTCCACCTGAAGTGACACATCCTGCGGCTTGAATTCCAGATGCTCGAGATGCATACCAACAAGAACCGTGTTCCATGTCCATTCATGGAAATCATGGTTTCTTGTCCAAATTCTAGGATGATATATATCATAATGATTTCTTCCAGAGAAATCCGATTCAACACAACTTCTTGCTTTTTAATCCTCATTTTTTCTTAAGGGTATATACAATGGTACAGACAGCTGTTGTCTATAGCAACTCTCCATGTTACCTATAGACAGCACTAAAGACAGCTCATACAATGGTTGTGGTGATACAGTCGGCTACAAGATTGTAGACAACACATAATCTTTTAACGTTTTTCTTATTTTTGATGCTACAGTCGACTACAGGATTGTAGACAGCATCTTTCTCTCTTCATTTTCTTTCATCCACATCAGCAAAAATCCTATATGCCAGATGCTATAGACAGCTGATATAAGCCCATTGTATATGCTCTTAACCAAGGGCACAGAAGCTCCGGTATTCATTCATTCGAGAATACAACACTAACCCCGGATGGGAAAACATCAACACCACCATGGCAGGGAAGGAGCCCAAAACCTAGAGCTCCTACCAAGACACCAATTGCACCAACAAGGCCAGCACCATGTGGAGCAATGACATAACACGATCCTCACCCAACTTGCAAACAGCAAAGCCTAGAGCTAGCAATCAACAAGAAGCTGCTCAAAACTGATCATAACGATTTGGATTCGTTGCTAACCTAATAAGGTTTGAGCTGTAATCAATACTGGAAATATACAGCAGCTAAACTGTTTGACTTCATTTCAATTTCAACCATACACGACCCACTGCTAATATATGGTGAACGACAATATTTTGTTAACATTTTATAACTCTCTTCATATATGTTGAAGTATGAGTTGGGTTATATGTCCGTCGTCTTCTCTAAACAACTTACACATGCGGGGAAGTATTAAGCTAGCGCAAATTATCTCTAGAGGTGCTAACTTGCTAATTTCTCACATGAGCCCTAGAACAGATCAGTGGTGGATCTTGCTGATTATTGACGTACACCGTACGTTTTTGCCAAGCGATCTCTATTTTTAAAGAACCTCAGCCCACAAGGTTTAAGTTCTTGATCAGCCACTAGACGGGATTCGGATAAGTAATTAAGTTCAACTATATATGCAAGGTCACTTAGAGGGATATTTTTGCAAATATCTCCGGCACAAATCAACAAATCATTTATGAGGGATTCTACCACATTTTGCCCTTGTACAACCTGTGATACAGGGTGCCCGATCTTCATGACTTAGAATCTTAGATACACTATGAAACCCAATGAATTGACGAGGCCAATTGATGCCAATGCAATGACCTGCGACACATGAACTCGTTGAACCACACGCTATGATAGCTCCACTTGACCACAACTGAAGTGGAGATGAACTCCCTACAATTCAATCAAGAACAAGCAATAAATTCAAAGGGTGAATCACACAATTCCAAGGCGGCAGCCGGCGGCTTGCACAAACCCTAGAACGATGCAATCTGATAATTTCTTCAAAATTTCATGGTGAACAGTGCAGCATGACTCCCTGGGGTATGATGGACGTGTGGGACCCCCGGACCTCCTTCTTGTCTTGCCTTGCTTTCTTCTTTGGTGGCCAAATGGAAATCACCTCCTTCTTGGCTTCCCTTGGCTTGAGCATGTTTTTATCCCTTGTGGTTCATTGTATAGCATCTCTACAATTATAATTGAAACCATCAGGCAACATCAAAATTCTTACATCAAGTAATGAGATCTCATTCAATGGATTAATTAACCTTGTCATTGCTCAAGTCAAGTGTAGGTGATGTTATGCTTGTGTATTCCCAAGGGATGTTCTTATCATCTGTCAGACCTCCGGGCATGGAATACCCGAAGACCTGTATCATACTAGTCATATGATCAGTGGCTAGTAAACACATTCACAACATTTAGTATTCACATCCATACATTCACATTTACAAAGTGAAACAAAATGGTACTTAACTTAAGCGATTAAAGTTATTACATCAATGGTCGACTGGCCAAATAAAGCAAGTACCAACAGAGTATCAAAATAGCAGCGGAAGTAAAGGTGATGAAAACAAGTTCCAGTGGTATGCCCATCAAAAACCCAAAGGCAACCGACAGGAAACAAATCCTAGATAGACCCGTCACCGAACCCTCCAGTTCCGGGTGCGAAGAAAGCGTCGTCTGGCGTAGGCTCTTTCTTATACTCTGAACAACAATGTAAGCAAGACTAAGTACAATACGTATTCAGCAAGACTTGTTGTGTATCGCAAAGTTTATATAAATGCAAGGCTAACAAGAGATGTGGCTCTACTCTACAAGTTTTGCTTTAAGCCAGTTTTATTTGCAATAACTAATATGTAGTAATTTGCAATGGAAGTTTAAAAGCAGTTAAATAGATACATGATAGTAAATAAGTAATTGAATGAATCAACAATAATAACAACAACAACTCACAACCCTCCTCGGCTGCGAGCAATATTTCATTTTAACAACAACCCACAACCCTCCTCGGCTGTGACCAACACTTTATTTTCAGCCATAACATGGCAGTTAACTCAAATAAAAACCCACAAGTTATTGCCCATGTTTTTCCAATAAAGTAGTTTTTGAAAATCAAAACTAAACCCATATCGTCTGCACTAAGTACGCTCATGACCATGAGTACGACTATTTAAATAGATTTACACTCTGTAAAATGTACAACTTTACCCATAGTACACGAATTCTCTAGTTTGTTTGGCATCCGTTGATGCCACCGCTCACTACTTTTGGTAAGCAGTCTAGAGCACGCGTTGAAGCCTTTACATCATCTAACCCTAACCTTGCACTTAGCCCGTCGAATGTTTATCCTCACTTCACCCGTCTATACCCGTCTCAGTGAGGCATTCACCCTCACTTCACCCGGGTACACCTGTTTCAATGAGGCATTTGTCGTTATGTCGGCAATCAAACATGCTCGCACGTCTACTGCCTACCACTCATGCCAGGCTAGTTTTTGATAACTTAATTAGCTCAGATCATCCCATACCAGCACATATGGTTGTACGTTTGATCTTAGATTGGATTTGCTAGTATCCGGTCCTTAATTGACCCAAGCGAGAATCTCCCCCTATCAACTAGTGAGACTCCTCTCTCACCCTTCTTAGAATATAATATAACTCACCCGCGTCGAAAACTAGGTTTTGCATTTTCATTTTTGTACAAAATAATAGAGGTACATCCCTCTTGAAACTTTTCGTAAATCTCCCAAAATCATTTTTATCATACTGTCCTTTTATAGCTTTTATGGAAAATCTATCGTTCTATTAAGCAGTTGTACGATAATCGCACTCAAAACTCCTAAACGACTTTATATATTGTCTAACCCATAACCTAATGGCTACAACAGTAAGTGAATCAATATTTCAACGGGATTCATGCATCAATTAGGATTACAACTACCGATATCCCGAACATAGCGATTTCATATCAAACATACATGCATACAATAATAGATTTTGCAAAAAGAAATAAAATAAGTAAAATAGTAAGATCAACATGATCAAAGTGGGTGCTTGCCTTACTCTTGTTGTTCCGAATATGAGGATGGTTGGTCGTCGAAATATCTGCTTGAGCAATCAATGTCTATTTCAAAAAGAGCCAAAAATGAAATAAATAATAGAAAAATAAATTAAACAACAACCAAATCCAGATGTTTTTTTTTTTTGCATATACAGGTATATTATGATTTTATATTAATTTAGAAACAAGAATAATTTAATTTGGAGTTTTTATTCAAAAGTTATTAAGGTTTTAGTTTGGTTTGATTTGAAAATCTTGAAAATTTAAAAGGGAGAGAATTTCTCTCTGACAGGTGGGACCTGGTGCCTTTTCTTTTTCTTTTTGATTTATTTTCTAACAGGAAATATTTAGTGAATGACAGGTGGGTCCAAGTGATTTATTTTTCTTTTTCATTTATTTTCCTAAAGAAAACTATTTACTAACGAGTGGGACCAACATGTCATGGACTAGGTCCACGGGAATAACGCATGGACTAAAGTCCATATGCTCGGTCCATCGGACCATGGACCAGAGCCCACTGTGCACTTATGCATTGGGGCCACGCGTCATTGACTCAAAAGAAAACCAGGTTTTGAACTGCCCGCATTAATTGTTTACCAGGCCAGCATGTTAGTGAATCTCAGTAGCCACTAATTCAACGCTAACCAATGATTAAACCCTAAGGACCAAGATTTACTTAATTAATGATGTGCTACAGAGTTGGTCTCGTTCGGACAGAGTAGAGAAGCTGTCGGGTGATCTTTGCCCCGCTCGTCGCTGGCGAGGTGATGCATGGCGGTGGCTGGGGAAGGCCAAAATGGATTATTCCCCTCATCCTCGCAGACCTGATGGTGTCGGCGCGCCAGTGATAAGCGACGATGGCATTCGGGCTACCATGCCATTTTGCAACTCGATGATGCTTCAGGCCAGCTAGCGCACACATGAGCTTTTAGAAAACACTAGGAGCTCAGCGGATTGGAGAGGGTGGACGAAGGTGCCCGGAGTTGAGTCAGTGACGATGTCCCAAGGCGCCGGCAAGGCAGTCAACGTGGCGAGGGTGACCTGAGCAAGGAGGACAGAAAATAAAGGTCAGGGAAACTCAACGAGATGCTCTGAGAGGAACCAATTGGGAAATGGCTCACCGTGCCAGAGTTGGGGAAGAAAGGGGCAGTTTTGGTTGGAGTTGGGGAAAAAGTGAAATCCGGTAATTCTTGTGGATGAAAAAGCGGAATTAGTTGAGAGGAAACATTGCTTGGGGGCCGGAACACGGTATGATGCAGGTGGTGAGGGAAGAGCTTCACTGAGCATGAATAATGGTGATGGCGACGCTGTTGGTCAAAAACGGGAGCTCGCTCCTTTGCAGTTTCTCTTGGTGAAAAGGGGAAGTGAGGAGAAGAGTGGCTCGGGGTGGTAAAGGAGAGGATGCAGAGGGCTTGGATGGCCTCTTATAGGCAATGGGACGGAGAAAACATGAGGGAGCGCCTGTAGGAATCTCGGTGATGATGCGCTCGGACATGAGGGTATGGGTGAGGCCAGGCATGGGCGTGGGCGCGGGCGAGGTCGAAGAATTGTGGGCGCGCTGCCGAGTCGGTGGGTAGGGTAGTTAGAGAGGCATGGGCATGGCAGAGCTAGCCATGTTGCAGGGGTGAGCTGGCACTGTGCTAGGTCGCGCATGTGGAGGAAGGAGCCTGCGAGTGGGGCTGTGCCGTTAGCGAGAGGAAGGTAAGTTAGGGTTTTAGGGTTTCAGAAAATGGATGAGGGTTTTAGTGAATTTTTAAACATAGTCAATTAGCTTTGAAAATTATGAAATTTTTAGAGGATGCTTCTGACACAGTGTAGAGCATTGTGTAATTTTTCTAGGGTTTTGTTTGTCCTATATTTTCCTTTGTTTTTATTATTTACTTGAGGACAGACTTAAAGTATACTTTAAATATTTCATCATTTTATATTCAGTACAATTATGATAAGTTTGGATTTTTAAATATCATATTTTATTTCAATTTGTTTTGATTATCAATTAGGTTTGTATTTTAGAATTGATACTTAAGTTTTATAATCAACCAAAACCTTGAATGCAAATCCAGAAAAATTGAATGACGAATTAATCAAAACTTTTAAAAAGTTCACATTTTTATACATTTAAAACATGAGCCTGTATTTTGGGATGCTACATCATCTCCCCTTCCTTCAAGAAAAGCCATCCTCGGCTTTGGTTCATTGCAAACCTTGAGCTTCTCTTGAATTGGTAGCATACACAGCTCGGATAGAAAAAGTTGTAGTGTCTCCTCTTCGTGTGTAACCTACATGTGATCACAAACAACACTAGAAAAAGATGGCCAAGTGTTAGTTTCCTCACATTTATCATCCACTTCTCCCAAATCATGCAAGTTAACTAAAGGGAAAATTTTGTTCATGCCATTGAAAATATGTGCAATATCGGTTCTGCCACTGGAAATTTGACTATTTTGTTTATGCTACTGAATTTTATGGCTCCATGTTGCTTTTGCCACTCCCTCTAATTTTCTATCAAATCAATGTATTTGACCGTTAAAAAAAATACAAAAATAACAGAAAAAAAAATAAAACTACCAAAAAAATATAGAAACTTCATGGAACTTTAGGGAACACTTTTGAAGAAAAAATTAAAATAGCACAAAATTTTTACACTGGGAAAATTTTAGCAATGTTCTATAAAAGTTGAGGAAGATTAAAACATTTTCCATATTGTAATTTTTTTGAGAAATTTTCCTAGTGTATTTTTTAAATATTTGTTACTGTTCAAAAGTTATCCTTAAAATTTGTCATATTTTTTTGGTAGTTTTCTCTTTTTCTAACTTTTCTCTGGATTTCTGGTATTTTTATGATATGTTTGTATTTTTCTTAACTGTCAAACATGTTGACTTGATGAAAAATTGGATAGAGTGGCAAAAGCAACATAGAGCCAAAAAATTTAGTGGCATAAATGAAATGGTCAAATTTTCAGTGGCAGAACCGATATTGCACATGTTTTTAGTGGCATGAACAAAAATTTCCCTTAACTAAAAAGACATATTTGACTATGGTGGTTTTTCTCTTTGTTTTATGGTTCGTTTTCTCTTTTCCACTCTTAGTTTTTAATTCACTCAGTTTTTGCATATTATCAGCTCTAAACTGAGCAGAAGTCATAGGACAAAGCACAATGTCATCCTTATTCTTCCACTTGAATAGATATCTATTTGTATGACCATCATGTTGGACCATATTATCAAATTGCCAAGGCCGACCAAGGAGTAAATGACAAACAGTCATAGGGACAACATCACAGTCCACAGTGTCCACATACTCACCAATCTGGAAAGGCACATGGACCATGAATTGGATCTTCACCTCCCACTACTACAGAAAGCCTCATCACAGACAGTTCGGAACCGTCATCACAGACGGTTTCCAACCGTCATAAAAATACGTCTGTGATAACGAGGCGATTATCACGATGGTTTTGAGTAAATGCGTGATAAAGCTATCAATTATCACGACGGTTCTTGTTCCGCCATCTGTGATACTGTTTTCCTGAGCGGCTCTTGTTAGAACCGTTTGTGATAGGTTTTATTGCAAAAAAAATATTGCCATTTTTCATGGATACACTCATACACATACACTGCCATTTCCGAAGCCTCCCAAACATGGATTCATTGATACACATATATGGATTCCCAACTCCTAAGCCTCCCAATAAATTTCTCAAGCCATGGATTCATGGATACACGCATACACTCGATCATATACAAGTACCAACAGAAGTAGAATCTGGAGGAGAATCTAATAGAAATCTGTATATGAATCTAACACAAGTACCACAAACTCATACATACAAATCTAGATCTGAATCTAATAGAACCTCATATACAAAAGTACCAACAGAACCTCATATACCAGAGACATCGATGTCGGAGGAGGATTGGAGGAGCTCGGCGTCGGTGTCGGCGTCAGAGGAGGACTAGAGGAGGTCAGCGTTGGTGTCGGCGTCGACTCTTAGCTGTTGGGGAGGAAGACCACGTCGAAGGTTGGGAACTGTGGGAGCAAGGGAGGACCGGAGCCTGGAGGTGTAGCGGGGGCCAGGGAGCTGCGGGAGGACCGGAGGAGCAGCTACCAGCCGGAGCTCGGAGGAGGACTGCCGGAGCAAGGGAGGACCGAGCCCAAAGGAGGACCGGGACTGCGGTAGTGCGAGACTGAGCACCCAGAGGAGGCCGGCTATAATATATAAGGACATATTTTGCCTTCCGTGCACGCGTTCAAAATTTTCAAATTCCCACACTGCGAATCACAGACGGTTTCATACAAAACCGTCTGTGATGACAAATCACAGACGGTTCGTATCACGAACCGTCTGTGATAAATAACTCATCACAGACGGTTCTTAATACGAACCGTCTGGGATAAGTACCTCATTACAGACAGTTGGTATTAAGAGCCGTCTGTGATTTGGATTTTACTATTAAGCCATGGTAAAATCAGAGAGTAAGGAAAATTCCAAGTTATGGTAAAATCAGAGAGTAAGGAAAATTTTAAGCTATGGTAAAATCAAAATCACGAGCGGTTGTTAATCCCAACCGTCGCGATGAGGTACTTATCAACGGACGGTTGGTATCACGAACCGTCGCGAAGTATCATAGACGGTTCGTTATACTAACCGCTGCGTGATGAGTGTCCTCATCACGAGCGGCTCCTTCTACCAACCGTGCGCGATTTCACAGGCGGTTGGTAGAAGGAGCCGTCTGTGATGAGGTACTATCACAGACGGTTCTTATTATGAACCATCTGTGAAGTATCACAGACGGTTGGTAATAAGAACCGTCTATGATGAGGCACTATCACAGACGATTCCAAAGGGAACCGTCTGTATAAGTTCAACACAGACGGCTCCTTTGGAACCGTCTGTGATGAGGCGTCCAGTATGACCTATTTTGTAGTAGTGTCCCCACAATCATTGAACCATTGCACATGATAAAGATGGAGTGGCACTGAAATTTCAAACCAAGCTTGTTGCATGTACAATTCCTTACTTGCCAAACTGTGACAACTACCTCTATCAATGATTACCTTGTATATTTTGGCATCAACTTTTGCCTTGGTTTGAAATAGTGTACACTGCTGGTCATGATCCTCCTTTGGTTGTACACTCAACACTTTCCTTGTCACAAGAAGATTGACACCGATCTCAAAATCACAAAAAGTAGCACCCTCTTCATTTTCAGCCTCTGGATAGTCCTCTACCATGCTAGGGTCAGCATCATTATCAATTGTTGAATCATAGCCACCTTCTTCAGTCACTAACATAGAACGGTTATTGGGGCACTCCTTAGCAACATGACCACGTGCCAAGCACTTCAAACATTGAATGCCACTACTCTTAATGTAGAACCCACTGAAGAGGTAGCACTCGCCGCTAGACCCTTCTTTGTAGTGGCATTGGATACCTCTTTAACACTTGATGCTATACCTGTTTTGGAAGTAACACCACCAATGGAATTGTTAGTTCTAAAATAATTGAACTCAGTTGTATTTTACCTCCTTTAGGTGTTGAACATGTAGCATAAGAAGATGTCCTTATCACTCTAGTATGTTGTTGTATTCGATGTTCGGCCTTTGTAGCTTGGTGCGTTCCACCACGTTGTTGTATAGCTGAAATTCGATAATGCGCTTGATTGGTTCATGCAATCCGGATAAGAACCTTACCATGGTTTGCTATTCTTGTTCATGTACATTGGCTCTTATCATAGCATTCTTCATCTACTTGTAGTACTCCTCCACCGTGCTACTCTCTTGCCTCAAATTCAGCAATTTATCAAATAGATCATGCTTATAATGTTTAGGCACAAACCTTGCTCTCATCTCATTCTTCATTTCAACCCATGATGCAACGAGATGCTCACCATGGTTGTCCCTTTGGTTCAGTACTTGCTCCCACCAAATAAGCACGTAATCATCAAACTCAAGTGAGACCATTGCAAGCTTCTTGTCTTCGGTATAGTTATGCATGCGGAATATCTTGTCCACCTTGAGTTCCCAAGTGAGATGCTCCTCCAGATCAGAACCACCTGAAAACTTAGGAATATAAAATTTTACTTTACCAGATCTCTCCTTATCGTCCTAATCATCGTCGTTGCGGCAACGGTGGCAATATCCATCATCACAGTGCAGTAAGAACTCATCCTCGAGCTCATGTACAACACCACATCCCCCACATTCATGGCCCCTGCCCGGACCGTGGGTGACACCCCCTTCACCACGCACGGGTAGGGGTGGCCCAATGGCATTAGTAGCCACTCGGCTCGTTCTCGTTGAGCTTCTTGACTGGCACTAGCAGCGGCCTCCTTATCGGCTTCATCAACAACCAATTGGTGTACACTTGTGTTATATTGTTAAGGTCGAAGCTCACGAATGATATCAGCAACCACATTTGTGTGTAGAACATTCAATTGCTCATTCATCTCGATTTGGATATCCTTGACCGAATTGGTCATCTCCTCTCGTAGTTGCTCTTGTTTCTCCTCCAAACAAGTCACCAATGCACTGAGATCACCTTCTTCAAAGTTATCACCTCTACCTAACATGGTTAGTAGTGCAAAACAGCAATAAACAAAATTATATTAGTGGAAATATGTATCTCACTCAACCTCTCCTTCCCTTACCAATGACGTTCTTACTCACCCTATGTTGAATTGTGAAGTACCTTGCACTTGGAGTGGTGTAGAACAACTCAATGGTGGTGGTAAAGCGAGTTCACGGTAAGCACTTGGAGCTTGGAATGTATAGTGTATATCCTAAACAATCCGAATTCTAGACTTTTGTTCGATAAGTAAAAATCTAAAGTAGAATTCAATGATTAGTTCATGCACGGTATATATAAGTGGAGATCAAGGCAATCAACACACTGATGACAGGAAAATAGGTGTGAACCTGCCTCCGCGTCATTAGAGACAAGTTAATTAATTTTTACGTGAAAATGAGACAAACGTAATCAAGGATTGCATGTACATTACTTCCAGAATTCATACATTTACATAAAAATTCTATTAATTACATCTCTGGCGAGAAAACCCCTGATTAAGAATTACAACAAATTACAATATATGACCATTACAAAATATAATAGAAAAAGCCCTCTCGACGTTGCTGATGGATGCTTGTTCAGGGGTATTTTAAGTGTATTCATTTTATTATTTTTTTAGTGCGACATAGTATTCATTTTTAGAAAACCTATGCACATAGTTTATTTTATTTCATAATGTTATTTTTATGCTTTACTCCGCATTGTATTACTATTAGCATTGCATAGTGCTCGCCAATATTGAGCGCTTGCATGTAGCATAACCGAAGCAAAGGTTATTTTTAATGTCTATGTTACTACTAGCCTGATACATATTTTGTGCATGTAGCGTAAATAAGACACATAGTTTATTCCTTTTTGTCACGTCTGCATTACTACTTATGACATGGTATTCATGAATAAAGAACCCGCCATGTGCAAAGTGTAAACGAGACGGAAATTATTTATCTCTTGGGGGAGGTTTAATTTGATTGATATGATTTTAAATAGCATGACATAGTGCTCGTTTTATAGAAACTATGCATGCAACATGATTAATGCACAATGTATATTTTATATATTTTTTACTCCCACCTGTATTACTATTAACATTGCATAGTGCTCGTAAATGTTCAGCACTTGCATGTAGTGTAACCGAAGCGTAGGCTATTTTTAATGTCTGTATTACTACTAGTGTGACATAGATTTTGTGCACGTAGCATAATCGAGACATGTGATTTATTCAATTTGTTACGACCTTGTTATCGCTCATGACATGGTATTCATGAAAATAGAACCCATATGCGAAGCGTAAACAAGAATAATATTATTTATTTTACTTTTTCATTTTTTTTTACCCGGACTACAAAATCATAGCATGGTACTCACTAATATGGAGCCCATGTGCAGAATGTAATCATGTATAATTTATTATTTGTTTAGTCTGTGTTACTACCCATGACATGGTATTCGCGAATATGGAACCTATGTGCGAGCGCAACTGAAACGAAGGTTGTTTTATATCTTTATATTATTTTTGCTCAGAGTACTAAATCATGACATGGTACTCGCTAATATGGAGCCCATGTGCATAATGTAGTTGAGTATAATTGATTATTTGTTTAGTCTGTGTTACTACCCATGACATGGTATTTGCGAATATGGAACCCATGTGCGAGAGTAACTGGATTATGATGTTTTGTTATTTAGCGATTTTCCACCGCAAATTATTTTTTCAGCATACACCTGCTCATGATCCGTATTTGCAAACGGTGTCTTGTTGCTTCTCACACTTGGTTTGTATCCAAACGTAGGGACCAAGCCTAAGAAATGAGGTTTTGAGCATTCGTTTTTGGCTTATATCGACTAACTGGACGAACCGAGGAGATAATGTCTTCGTACCCCAACCATGATCCGTATCCATACGTAGGGACCAAACCTGTGAAACGAGGATTTAAGCAGTCGTTCTTGGTTTGTATCGACTAACGGGACCAAATCTAAGGGGGGCAAAAACAAGAAAAAGGAGGAGGGTAGTTTAGATCGTGATGACCGAACCTAATTAAGGACGAAGAGAGGAAGCGAACATCTTACCTTGATTTTTAGGACGCTAGCCTACTTTCTATGCTTTCTCCTCTCGAATGTCAGTGTGTTTAATTCCTCTTTCTCCTCTCAGGTGTTTTCTCCCTCTTAAGTGTTTGCCAAAAGTTCTCCTCTCTCTACCTTTACTTCCTATTTATAGAGAAAGGATGAGAGGATGGGCCAAGGGAGTTAGGGAGGTTATGGCGACTTTTTTTTTTTTGCTAATGGCAGTTCACTGCAGCCGGCTGCTTTGCATGTTGTGCAGGAGGTGCAGGACGTGGGAAAAATCAGTTTAATGGTGGATGTTGTGCTGAACGTGGGGTTGGTTGACTAATTAATGGAGAGTGATCAGTGCATGCAGGCACTTACATGCAGCCAGTGTTCACGATGTGGGGTTAGTTGATTAATTAATGGAGAGTGATCAGTGCATGCAGGCACTTCATCCTTGCATGTAGTCTGGATGTGAGATGGGCTTGCATGCAGCATTCTGAACGGAAAGAAGAGCCACGAGGCATCTTTGATGATGGATTAATCACTTAATCAATTGATGGGTTAATGGGTTAATCAATAAAAAAAGTATATTAAATAATGGACGCATGCATGGGGTTAGTGGGTTTCTTTTGCAGTTTTCTTTCTTTAATTGTTGTAAACATGTACTAACTGTGGTATTTTCTGAAGTGTTAAACGTGGTCTCCCTTTCTCGTGGGCAGTTCAAGCATTGCAGCCAGCATGATTGCAGCCAGCATGCTTTGCATGCAATTGTGCGCGACGTGCAGGTTTCTCTTTCTTCCTTCTCTCTTCTGTTGTTTGTTCTGAGCACAACGTGCTTCAACCACAGCTAGCTGTACCGAACGTGCATTGTTTGCTCGTGTCACATGTCAGACGTCCGAAACGTACATGCATATATACATCGTATATGATCGACTATGTAATACACGCTACACGCTCGCACATGGATTTTTCCTACATCACCCGTCGTCTGATTGCATTGAGATTTGGAAATATGCCATAATGCCATTTTCTTTGAAACATGGGAGAAGTGCTATTACATGTTTTGACTGACGTGTGGCCCCATCATTCTTACTTGATTAATTAACCTTTTTTAGTTAATCAATTAACTAATCAATCGCTTAATTCATGCACGTGAGCTGCCTTATTTGTGACGTGAGCTCAAGTGTGGGTCTTGTCCAAGAGCTTAGTTTGATTAATTAATATCCCCTTTTAATTTGTTGGTTTAATCAGGGGCTACATGAAGCATATAATTCATGTGTGCAGGCATGCATGCATCTATTTGGCTCGTATATGACCAAGGTATCATGCATCACATAGGTCTAGCTCCATCTAGTACTCCAAATATTCTTAAATATTCGGATACACCGACGTTTTATTGTCGACGGAATATTGACCATTGGACTATGTGTGCTAGTCCATGTACATCATAGCAATTTTTTGCTTAAAAATTACTTCACAATTTTCAGTTGTTTTATGTTGTGACCGATTTTAGCCGTTAGTATAATTTATTTACTTGATATTATTATTATTTACATAATTATTTATTTATATTCTAAATTTCGGACAAAATCGGTATCAACACACACTAAGATGATGTAACTTAATGTAACCAAAGAATGAACTAACAAGATATAATTGAAAACTAAATATATAGCTCGTGTTGTAAAAGTTATAGAAAGACTCTAGCTTGTTGCAGTTGATATGTAGGGCACAAGATTGCACAAAACATCAACTAAACTCGAGAGAACAATGCTCAAGCTGGCTAAATGGTGTTCGGCCACCACTCAATGGTGTTCGGCCACCACTTTTGTTTTTCTTCTATGTTTCTTTCTTTCTTTCTTTCTTTCTTGCTAGTAGCCGAAACCGAGAACCAAGAATCAGTGAGCAAGACCAAGTTCAACTCTCTCGGTTTTGGAATTAAACAAAAGTAAATGTGCAGTCCTTATGTAAACTCAAATAGCTAGTCTTGTATAGGATGAAAGTATTCGCAAATGAGTAGAAAATGTTCTCAAGAAAAGGAGTGTTTTCCCCTTCGGTTTGCACACGAGGAAACAACTCAAAAATCAGAAGTGATGCAAGAGCCGGCTAGGGTTTACAAGAAGCATGCGCTACCAAAAACCAAAGCATGCACGTGCTAGCTTTCTTTCTATGCGGTTAGGATTTCTCTTTGGGCGCTCGGCAGCTAGCACTTAGCTTTCTCTCTTCTTTTTCCCTCTTGTGCTCACGATTACAACACAACAGCAAGGATTGCGGAGTTACAGTAGGCACGGCAAACAAACCCCTTCAGCTTGCGGAAGGCTTAAGGAAATAACAAACCGAAGCAGACTCCAAGCTAGAGATAGAATCCGATTCAAACTCAATTGCAGAGATAGAAACTGATTCAAAGAATTTCGGTCAAGAGTTCTTGTGGCACACGGCTACTCCAACTCGGCCAAAATTGAATACTTCTTGCGCAATTTGGTTCTGCCAAAGGAGAATCAGACCGATCGAGAACAAGAACACAAGGATACGCAATAACAGATCGGTTATCAAAGGAGTTCTCTGGTTGCTCCTTCCCTGGTTCGCGCATGGAGCACGTCCTCCTTGTCTTGGCCTTGCCTTCTTCTTTGGTGGCCGAATGGTAATCACCTCCTCCTTGGCTTCCCTTGGCTTGAGCATGCTTTTATCCCTTGTGGTTGCTTGTAACTTCCCAAAAATTCAAACTCAAGTTTATTGTACTGAGAATAAATGTTGAAATATTTTGTGCATGTTTTTTTTAAATTTTTCTTAAATCAATTATTGCAATTGGATGCCAATAGTGACATTAAAAGAATTTTCGAGATAAATTCAAGAGATAAAATTCTGGAGAAATTACAGAAATAATTACACTGTGTCAGGAGCCTGCAATAAAAATTTCATAATTTGTGGAGCTCGTTTACTGTATTTATAAATTCCTCAAACAATCAGCTCTTTTCGGAAATTTCAAAACCTAATTCTAATTCTTGCCTCACTTTTGGGGGCACGCCTCAGCCCACCTCTCTTCGCTCCAGCCCAATGTCACCTCGGCCCGGCCACGGCCCGTCTCACTCCTCGATCCCCCTCTTGCTGACGCACCGGGCCTGCGCATCAGGCATCTTCTTCCACCTCGCGCCCACAACCGCACCTGTGCCAGCTCCGCCCTCGCCCCTGGAATGCGATCGCCGACCAACATTTCCCATCGCCTGATGCACCACCAACTCCGCTCGGCCCCGTCCCATCGTTACAACGTCCAACTGCCCTTCTGTCACCGCCTTTTTACCGATCGGGCGAAGAACAAGAGCACGCCCTTGAGTTCTCACCGCTTCCTCCATTTTCTCCCTGCTTGTCTCGCACATTTATCTTCAGTACTTAAACTACCAGCCACGTCATCTTCTTCCTCAGCTCGCCCTCATTCCATTCTCATGCAAACCAGATCTTCTTGCTCCTCAGTTTCGTAGGAACACGAGCATTATTGTCGACGCCGATGAGCACACGCCACACTCGACCATCTACGGTGTGCTCCTTTCCCCTCGACATCATCATCAAAACTTGCCTCTTGCCTTTACGATGTCTTTCCTCGGATGGTGTCACGATTGAAGCCACGTCTACTACAGAAAGGGTCATCAAAGACGGTTCTAAACAATCATCATAGACAGTTTTTGAATCATCTTAATTTATGTGTGCGTGATAACAAGCGGTTATGTGTCTCGTTTGATAGTAACCCAAAGACACTCCGCCTCAAGAACGAAGTAAGTGCGCCCATAGGTTCTCTTCTCTTGCTTGAGGGTCTCGGCTTGAGTCGACTCGGTTGCGATGCGCCTCGATGTCGCATTCCAAGCGACGGTAGTCCTACGGAGATGTTCAACGTCATTGTGGAGGACTACGTCGATGGCGAGGTTAGCTTCGCGAAAGATCTGAAGAACCGGAAGACCACGACGGAGGAGGTCGTCAAGGCGGCGGAACATCGCCGTCATGTGCGCTAGCTTAACCTCTGCCGGAGGAGGGAGGACACTATTAGCATAGTGTCCTTCTGTAGCTTCCGACAGCGTACGGCCGGTGAGGTGCTCATACAGGATGGTTGCCGGAACCCAAAATTACGATTATGGACCCTCTGTGTATAATGCACTAGTCCAGGATCATGCTAGTGCACACAGTGTCAACATAGGCAAATATCGACCCACACAAGCGATTAATAGAGTAAACGACTAATTTGAATAACAAATAAGGGTTTTGACCTTATGGTCGAGTTTACAACTTAATGAGCCACGCAGGGCTAACAAAGAATAAAAGCAGCGGAACAGAAATAACTGCAGCGGAAATCTCATCAATCACCACAGACAACCAACTGGGATCCAGACCTTAACGATCGGCATCTTCAACGAATTCCTCCTCGAAGGCAGTCGAAGACTCCTCCACTTCTGTAGGTTTGGGTGCAAGTTTTACAACAAGCGTGAGTACACAACCATACTCGCAAATCATACCACAGAATGCAATTTACAAATGCAGGCTTATTCCAAAGGACATGGCTTCTGTGGTTCTTTTGCAGGAAAACAACATTTGCAATTGAATACAATAATAGATTGAAATATAATTCAAAATAAATAGACAATAATAATTTATGATTATTTTCACAAGGACACAAAGCTAACAGGTTATTTCACATAGGCATATGACTTAGATCACCAGACTCCTTTCCAACATTTTATGAAAACTACCTCGTGTGAAATTCCTAGCATGTCGATGACCACACATGCGGCTATTGAATAGATTGATTTAACACTTTTTGCATAAAAGCAATATTTGCAATTTAATACAATAATAGATTGAAAGCATAATTCAAAACGAATAGACAATAATAATTTAACAGATTGATTTCACAAAGACACAAAGCTAAATGATTATTTCACATAGCCATATGACTTAAATCACATAGATGTCCCTTCCCAATAGTTTTATGAAAATCTACCCTCGTGTGAAATCCCGAGTATGTCCATGATCACGGACGGCTATTCGAAAAGATTGATTTAACACTCTGCGAGTTTGTACACCGACATTCCGATGTGCTATCTCGCGGACCACTCACAAAGAATACTAGTCGACATACAACGCTGGATAGGGATCGACGAACCGTCCGCGATACAACTACCAAGTAGTCACACCTCTACCCTATCACGAAGCCTAACCTATCCACCTGAACATCAATGCCAAAAATCTATAACTTACTATGTTAGGCCCATCCCATCAGGCATGTGGTCGTACAGTAAGGCTCAGTTCAATGGCACACAAAGTTAAGTCCTTAATTGACCAAGGCAAGACTTCTATTTTCTAACTAGATCACAAAGATTATCATTCTCATTCACAAAGTCCACCATATCACACAGTATCCACCACTTGCCTCAGTCCAAATTATTTCCCACCCTGTTGGTTAAGTGCAACACATGCTATCACGAAGTAATAACACATAGCACACAGTTTTACACAAAGTTCCATAGCCACTTAGTCAGATTTAATATTTGCAACTCAATGAGAATGTGAGACTCGTAGCATGGCTAAGCAATTGTACTCGCATCTAACCAACCCACGTTGGTGCTACAATATTACCAACTAATAAACCAATCTAGGGTGACAAGGGATTATGATATACAAAGCCAAAGTGGTTATAACAATTTGGATGATAACTATACCCAAAAGCATTTAAATAGATAATTAAAATAGAATGCAATACTTGAAACAAAGTAATTTGAAAATTGGGTTCAAGATGATCAAAGGTATGACTTGCCTTGGAAAAGGTCTATGTACTGGTCTTGATCTTCAGGTGCTCCTTCTTCCCTAAAATTCCCCGACGAATCGACGTCTACTCGCAAACGAACAAATAAACAAAACAAATAAATAACAGAGGCAAAACAAGCTCCAAAAATTAAATAAAAATCTCAAATAAATAGTTCTCGAATTTAGATAAATTTTGGAATTTGAATGGGCTAAATCGGAGTTCGGATGCAAAAGTTATGGGCTCTGGAAGTTTAAATCTAAAAGAAACCCTAATTTTGGATTTACTGGAATTTCCGAATTATTTCTTAACAGAAAAATCGGATTATTACGCAAGCATGACATCAGCACATGGATTTGGAAATTAAAGAAAATGAAACGAAATTCGACATACGGGACGCATGTGAGAGACCACGGCTCACGGTGGACTAAGCCCACCGAGCCTATTGAGTGCGGGACGGCTCGGGTGACACACCGTGCCCGCGCGGCGATGTGGCGCCACATAGGATGACACGCACACGATATGCGAGGTGGCGAGCCGCGTGGCGTGACACGTCGGTCGGCGAAGCGGCGGTGCTCGGGAACCGATGACAACGGCGATCCACCGGCGGTGAGTGATGCCGCTGCGTGTAGCTAGGTTGTGCGAACCTCAGGTGCAACTCGGGTGCTTCAGGATGGGCGGTGGCGGCGGGCGCGAGTTGGCGGCGAGAGGTTCGGCTTTGTCGGACGGAGGTTCGGTGAGGTTCCGGCGGCGAGGGCTCTGAGGTAGCCGGCGGACGGCGCGAACCCGGCGGTGCGAACCACGAGGCATGGTAGCGTCGATAACGGCGCAAAGCGGAGAAAAGACCGGCGGCGAAAAACCCTAAAACTCCGATTGTGGCGGCGCTAGGGCTCTCGGGACGACATGGGCGGTGGCTTTGGGTTGCGGAGGACAGGGCAAACCTCGGGAGCCTATTTATAGGTCCGGGGTGGCACAGGATAAGGAATCCCCAAATCGAGTCCGAGTTGAACACGAATGAAAATCCCGAATTGGAAGGAGATAGAATCTGATTCGGTCACGATTGGTTGTAGATATGAATGCGGGATCGCTAGAGATAAGATCCTATGCAAAAATCCGGGGTGGTTTAGTTGGGGAAACTCTGTTGTCGTTACGAGCTCGAAGCTCAACAATGGTAGCGGCGCGACACGCGCGACGAGGACAAAGCCGTGCGCGAGGAGGACGACGAGTGTGGGCCCGCGTGTCGGCCGGCACGGAGGCGTGTGCAAGCGGGCTCCAACAAGATCGGCGTCAAATCTAGATCGGAGGGTCCAAAAGAACGAGCGTTCGGACCCAACGCCTTAGCCACATCGACCATTCAATCTTGATCGAACGGCTCAAAAACGTTGATGACGTTCGGGCCGCCCGAACAGCTAAACTCCATCGGACCGTTCAAGGAGGATCGGACGGTTGAGGCTTAACGCGCTCGTGCGAAGAGAGAGGAAAGGAGGCTGACACGCGGGGACCACTGCCGAGGGAGGCGGACTGCGTGTGCGTGAGTGTGCCTGAGTGTTTGGGCCAAGAGGGGTTTGGGCTGGGTTTCGACCCAAGAGCTTTTCTGAGATTTTAATTAGCTTTTCTATTTTATAAAATACCAGAAATTCAAATAAGCAATAGAAATTAGCAAATGAACTCAGAAAAATTCTAGAAAAATCTAGAAAATATATCTGATCACATAGAACCCAAATAAAATAGTTTTGACTAATGTTCATGTTGGGATTATTCATATTAAATGCTTTTGATTCTAAAGTCCAATATTAAGCTTTTGAATTAAATTCAAATAAATCCAAATGGTGACTTTTCTCCCAACTAACTATTTAAAAGATTTTTAAACTCAGAAAATTGGGATGTTCTGACTACGGTTTTACACAAAATCCATAGTCACTTAGTCAAATTTAATATTGGCAACTCAAATGATATGTGTGACTCGTAGCATCGCTAAGCAATACTACTCGTATCTAACCAATCCACGTTGGTCCTACAATAATGCCAACTAATTAATAAACCAAGCTAGGGTGACAAAGATTATGACATTACAAAAGACAAGATATAACGATTGGGATAATAACTACACCCAAAAGCATTTAAATAATTACATAAAGTAGAATGGAATACTTTGAATCAATATAACTTTTGAAAGCTGGGATTCAATATGTTCAAGGTATAACTTTCCTTAAAAAGGTCAGGTATTGATCTTGGTCTTGGTGCAGTCCTTCTTCCTCGAAGTTCCACAAGTATCGACGTCTACTCGCAAATGACATAAACAAACAAAACAAATAACAAATAGAGGCAAAAAACTCCAAAAATTAAATAAAAATCTCAAATAAATAGATATTGAATTTAGATGAATTTAGGAATTTGAATGAGCTCAATCGGAGTTCGGATGCAAAAGATATGAGCTTTGAAAGTTTGAATCTAAAGAAAATAACCTAATTTGGATTTATCGAATTTCAATTATTTCTTAAGAAAAACCGGATTATTGCACAAGCATGGCGTCGACAAAGGATTCACCAGAATTAAAAGAATTAAAATAAAATCGACATGTGGGTCCCACATGTGAGTCTCACGACCTGGTAGACTAGGTCTACTGGAGCCTCGAGATGCAGGGTGCTTGGAATGCCAGCGGTGTGCGTGCGTGGCGGCTGGCGTAGTGCGCCGCGTGGCGGCGCGAGTGCCAACCGGGTGGACACGCACACAAAGGCGAGGTGGCGGCGGCGTGGCTCGGCCTGCGTGGCGGCGCTCGGGAACCAGCGGCACGCGAACGGTGGCTCGCGGCGAGTGGATGGTACTAGGGGTAGCCGGGCTATTGCGATCCTGAGGGTGTACTCACGGGTGGTGAGGGCAGCGGTGATTATCGTGGCGAGCTCGGCGGTGGAGCTCTTCGGCTATTGTCGGACGAGGTTCCGGCGAGTATTGGCGACGGTGAAGGGTCCCGGAGGTAGAGGCGTGGACGGCGGACCGGCGGTGTACTCCACGGCGATGCGGCGGCGGCGGCGGCGTAATCCAAGTTTTGGCGGCGGCGGTGAAAACCTAAAAGCTTGATTGCGCGGCACTAGAGCTCGAGAGGAGGTGAGGTGGCGGTTGCGGGATGAGGCGATGGCGATCCTCGGGGTGCCTTTTATAGGCGGCGTGCGAGGAGGAGGAAAAGTCGCGGGCTTGGCGGCGAGGTGGTGGTGTCGTGCGCAACCGGCTGCGAGGGACGAGGGTCGTGGGTTGGCGGCGTGGTGGTGGGGTGTTATGCGCGCGCGCGGGATTCTATGCGAGAGTGGGTTGAACAAAAATCGTTGTCGGACGGAGCTTACGCGGGCGGCAATGGCGGTTCGCGACACTCGGCTCCTTGAGAAGAAAGAGTGGGGGCGACGACACGGTGGGCCCACCGCGAGGCGGCGAGGCGTGTGCGTGGGCGGCGGGTGAGGCGATCACGTGGAAATGGGCGCGGCGGCCTCATGTGAGAAATGGAGTTAGGCCGAGGAGATTCGGCCCGAAGCCAAATCTGAGATTTTAAATACATTTTCTAATTTTAAAAATACTGAGAATTCAAATAAGCAAAAGAAAATAGCAAATGCACTCCGAAAAATTCTAGAAAAATCTAGAAAATATATCTAAGCACCTAGAATCCAAATAAAATAGTTTTGACAATTGTTCAAGTTGACTTTAAACATATTAAATTGTTTTGCTAATAAATGTCCATATTAAGCTTTTGAATTAACTTCAAATAAAATCAAATGGTGGATTTTGTTCCTACCAACTATTCAAAGAATTTTTAAAGCTCGGAAAAAAATTGGAATGTTACAAACCTCCCCCCTTAAAGGAATCTCGACCCCGAGATTCAGGCTAGCTGGAGAAAAGGCTAGGAAACTCGGCTTTTAGCTCCTATTCACGCTCCCACGTTGCTTCCCTTCAGTGGTGGCTCCATCGAACTTTGCAAAAGCAGCGGTCTTGCTTACAGTGCGGCGCTCTGTAACATCAAAATCTTGTTGTTGCTCTTTATAAGTGAGATCTTCTTTCAATTCAATTGATTCCAACGGGGCTTGCTCTTCTAGAACATGAAGATACTTCTTCAACTGTGAGACATGAAAGACATCATGCACTCACGCTACATTGCGGTAGCTCAAGCGATAAGCAACTTCTCCACGGCGACCCAAAATCTTGAACGGACCAACATACTTAGGGGCAAGCTTCCCTTTGGCATGAAATCTTTTGACACCTCTGAGTGGAGTAACTCGAAGATAAACAAAATCTTCTAGCTCAAAGCTGAGGTCACGACGACGATTGTCAGCATAACTCTTCTGCCTGGACTGAGCTATCTTCAATCTTTCTCTGGTCATGGCCACTTGATCTTCTGCTTCTTGAATAATATCTGGACCGAATACCAAACGTTCAGCTATTTCTGACCAATTCAAAGGGGTTCTGCAGGCATGACCATACAAAGCTTTAAATGGTGACATTTGCAGGCTGGCTTGATAACTGTTGTTGTACGAGAATTCTGCATACGGCAAACTTTTATCCCATCTGGTAGCATTAGCTAGAGCAAAAGCTCTCAACATATCTTCCAATATTTGATTTACTCATTCAGTTTGTCCATCTATTTGAGGATGATAAGCGATGCGAAATTCAAATGGGTACTAAGCTTCATGCGACTTTGCCAAAAATGAGAGGTGAACTATGATCCTCGATCGATACTATTCTTGGGCACACCATGCAAGCTGATAATTCGGCCATGTACAACTCTGCAAGGCGATCTCAGTGCGTGGTTTTGATAGGCGGAAAATGGGCAACTTTTTCAAGCGATCAATTATTACCCAAATCGAATCATAACCCGATTGAGTCTGGTAAACGGTAATGAAATCCATTCGATCTCTACCACTTCTATTACGGAATCTTGGGGTTGCAATAAACCTCTGGTCTCGATATTACGCCTTTACCTTACGACGTCGTCTGACAAGGCAACAAACTCTGCGACTTCTCGCTTCAAATTTGGCCACCAAAACTTATTCTTAACATCCTGGTACATCTTAGTACTTCAGTGAATCGAATACTTTGAGTTATGGGCTTCCTTTAGGATTAGTTGCCTCAAGCCATCAATATTTTGTGCTGCAGGTCGACCATTTATCCACAACACATCTTGATCATCCTTTAGTTCCAAAGCATTACAGTAGCTCCTACGACTTAGAGCATCTACAACTACAATGGCTTTTCTGGGATGGTAGTGGATTCTAAGATTATAATCCTTGATCAATTCTAACCATCTTCTCTGCCTCATGTTCAAATCTGACTAAGTGAAAATATATTTTAGGCTCTTATGATTTGTGTAGACTTCACAGCGGTTACCGATAAGGTAATGATGCAAAATCTTTAAAGCATGCACTACGGCAGCTAATTCCAGATCATGGGTAGGGTAATTCTCCTCATGAGGTCTCAATTGCCTTGACACATAAGTGACAGCTCTCCCTTCTTGCATCAGGACGCATCCGAACCCTTGAAGGGAAGCATCACAGTAGATATCAAAATCTTTGGGAATATCTGGCAAAATCAACACTGGGGCTGAAGTCAAATGCCTCTTCAATTCCTGAAAACTTTCTTCACAGGCTGGAGTCCAAGTGAACTTTTCTCCTTCTTCAACAATTGCGTAGAGGCTTGCAATCGATGAGAATCCTTGATGAAACGGCGATAATAACCTACCATTCCCAAGAAACTGCGAATCTGAGTTACAATCTTGGGCTGCTCCCAATGTAACACCGCTTTGACTTTACCGGGGTCAACTGCTACTCCCTCGGTTGTCGTCACATGACCAAGGAAATCAACTTCCTTCTTCCAGAAATCACACTTACTGAACTTAGCATACAACTGATGCTCTCTGAGTTTCTCCAGTATTATCCTCAAATGCTTAGCGTGTTCTTCCTCTAACTTGGAATAAACCAAAATATCATCAATGAACACAACTATAAACTTATCCAAATATTCCATGAATACCTTATTCATCATGTTCATGAAATGCTGTGGGCGTTAGTCGGACCAAAGAACATGACTAAGAACTCATAATGTCCATCTGCGTTGAGAAAGCGGTCTTCGGTATATCCTTAGGACAAATCTTCAACTGATGGTAACCTGATCACAGGTCGATCTTTGAGAACACTCCGGCTCCTTTCATCTGATCAAACAAATCATCAATCCGGGGCAGTAGATACTTGTTCTTGATGGTAACTTCATTGAGAGAACGATAATCAAAACACATCCTCACGCTTCCATCTTTCTTCTTGACAAACAAAACTGGCGCTCCCCAAGGCGACGAACTAGGTCTCACAAAACCTTTCTCAAGAAGTTCTTCTATCTGCTTCTTCATTTCTACCAATTCATCAACTGGAATCCGATAGGGTCTCTTTGAAATTGGTGCTGTTCTTGGCACTAGATCGATGACAAACTCGATGTCACAGTCTGGTGGCATTCCTGGTAATTCTTCTAGAAACACATCTGGATATTCACTAACGATTGGTACATCTTCCAAAAAAAGGGTCTTCAGGCTGTTGACTAACAGATGTCCATCACGTACTGAGGTGGCTAGAAACTCTACCTTGTTTTCATTGGTATCTTCAACTGTTACGGCTCTTCAGCCACAATCAGCACGGCTTTGTGCTTGGATAACCAATCCATGCCAAGAATGACATCTAGGGTTTGGGTGTCTAGAACAATTAGATTGCCTAGAAACTCAACTCCGACTATGAGTAACTTAGCTCCTAAACATCCCACTTTAGAGCTTAGTTCTACTCCAAGCGACTGGACCAACAGAGTATGCTTAAGACGCATAACTTCTAATTTATTCTTGGTTGCAAAAACTCCAGAAACAAACGAATGCAAAGCTCCAAAATCAAACAAAACTGATGCAGGTACTAAATTAACAGGAAACTTACCGATCACGATGTCGGGTGCTAAGCGGGCTCCTTCGAGTGCGTAGGTTGACACGACCTCGACCACGGCTGCGGTGCTCCTCGCTTGACCGACGACTTGTGAAGCTCTTGGTTGATGCATGGCGTTGGCGTCTTAGATGGCGTAGCTCCAAGATTGAAGTGTACTGGAGTGATTGTTCCCTTTGCGAACTTGGTTGGCGAAGTTGCACGGTGATGGCAAGAATAGCAGACTCTTGGTCCGTTCTGCTGTTTTGCTTCACAGGTTGGGGTTAACAGTGTAGGTTGCGTAAATTACGGCGGTGGGCGTGGTGTGAAGATGGTGCGGTGCTCAACGAATTGCGGTGAAGCCAGTGATGACTGTGGTCAAGCTGTCCTTGTCCTCTATTGTGATTGATGGCTTCCTTCTTTGAGCCATCGCGTAGCTGTGTATCCTCTAGTTCTTTGCGCTTGTCTTGAGAACAAAACTTTATTGACCAGCTCTTGAAAATCGGGGAAGGTATGGCGATCAAATTGACTTGCGGTGCGGTGTTGATCCCTTTAGAAAGTGACTCTACGGGCCTTATCGTGGCGACATCTTACGTAGCATAGCGAGCTAACTTAGAAAATTTATTGAGGTAGTCGGACACCGACATGCCTCCTGTGTGTGAGCATGGAATTCATCCTCCCCAGTCAATTATCCTTAGGCACATGGTGCGGACGAAATGCCGTAGAAAACTCCTCCCAGGTGATATTCTGTGGCGTCTCATGAGCGGCACAGAAGTTCTTCCACCATTCAGCAGCGATGCCTTCCATCTGGTGAGTAGCATACAGAACCTTCTCATGGTCGTTGTAATTGAGTGATTAGCAGCTTTATTTCAATGACACGGCCGGTCATTTGCATCTACTGGTGAGACATGTCAGAGAATGTTGGTGGGCGAGTCCTCATAAACTCTACAAGTTTGGATGGCCCCTAGTGACCATGGCGGTGGGGCTACATATTGGTGATTGTTGTCAGTGTTGTTGTTCCGATTGTTCATGGCTTGCATCTGATTCATCATGGTATACATTAGCTGAGTCTGTGCTGCCATGAAAGCTCGAAAATTCTGAAGGTCAATCGGGGGTGCTTGTGGTGGAGCCTCCTGCGTTGGTTGTTCATTGACTTACGGTACTCAGTGCAGGAACCACTTAAGCGATCTGAACCATCTGATGGAACTCCATGGGTTAGATAAGGTAGCAAGCACAAGATGAGTTAAGAACTAGGCAGGGGTAGGTTAAACCCAACAAACACAACTCAAGAAACTCAAATAAAATACCTTTATTATTTAAGGTCTTAGCATGGCTACAACAAATGCCTAAGCACACAAACTACCGCCTAAAGGGCGACTTTGACACTGGCTAAGCCTAAACTTAAACTGAAACTTAGACGGACTACTCAAGAAACCCTCCACAGCCACGGCGTCGCTCGCACCTGCTGTAGACCTGAAACTATGTCGGCATCCTAGCAAACTGATCCTGGTGCTTTGGGGTGGCGTAGCGGCAACACTTCGGCACTCTGACTCATACGGCTCAACTAGACCTTCCTCTTGATCCTTTCGGGATCCTCCTCGGAGTTCTTGAGGTCTTCTTCTTCATCATCATGGTTTGTGCGCAGAGAGGGCTTCCTCCAGCACAGCAATCCTTTCTTCCGCCCTCTGCATGGCCTCATAGGCGCACTCCAGATCGATGGTCATTAGCTCATCGACTCCTCTGGCGTGCGAATCGGCAAGGTGTACCATCGTAGTGTTGCCTTCTCTAACAGTGGATGAGTAGCGGTGAAATCCACAATTGCGGCACGAGGATGATAACAAAAATAGTATCTTGAAGCTCGGCGTGTAGATGTTCTTCTCATGCAAACCAGATCTTCTCGCTCCTCCGATTCAGTGACGCGAGCATTATTTTCGAGCGCCGATGAGCACGCGCCACGCCGCCGCCATCTACGGTGTGCTCCTTTCCCCTCGGCGTCCTCATCAAAACTTGCCTCTTGCCTTCGATGTCTTTCCTCCGGATGGTGTCACAGTTGAAGCCACGTCTACTACAGAAAGGGTCATCAAAGACGGTTCTAAACTATCATCATAGACAATTTTTGAATCATCTTAATTTATGCGTCTGTGATAACAAGCGGTTATGTATCTCGTTCGATAGTCACCCAAAGACGCTCCGCCTCAAGAATGAAGTAGAATTGCGCCCATAGGTTCTCTTCTCTTGCTTGAGGGGTCTCAGCTTGGTTGACTCGGTTGCGCACTGCCTCGATGTCGCATTCCAAGCGACGGTAGTCATTCTGGAGATGTTCAACGTCATTGTGGAGGACTACGTCGATGGCAAGGTTAGCTTGCTGAAAGATGCAGAGAACCCAGAAGACACGACGGAGGAGGTCGTCAAGATGGCGGAACATCGATGTCATGTGCGCCAGCATAACCACTGCCGGAGGAGGGAGGACACTGTTAGCATAGTGTCATACGTAGCTCCTTCCGACGGCGCACGGCGCGAGGTGCTCATACGGGATAGTTGCGGAACCCGAATTACGATTACGGACCCTCGTATATAATGCACTAGTCTAGGATC